>JAQSVV010000119.1:0-400243 GCA_036375495.1 Agrotis segetum
GGTACAATTTTATCGACGTTATTTGTTTTGCAGTTCCGACGATATTATTTTTTTTTTGTTCGCAGATTACCTACCTATAACATTGTGATAAAAATATCTGCAACATTATGACGAATAGATACCTACCTAAAAATCTAACTACTTATCTATAATACTAAGTAGGTAAGTATATTTTTAGGTTAATTCCTGAAAAAAAACTAGTTTCATGTGCCTAAATGTGTATTTGCATGATAATTAAATCGTAGCTACGGCTTGCAATGATAGATTGCCTCAAATCAATGGTCAGTAAAAAAATAAACATTTTTTCTCGTCCAACCCTAACGAATGATTTGAAGCTTAAATTGATCTATACAAATATTGAGAACTAACAAGGCGCCGTAATATTTGATATTTTGAACCAGTGTTTGTTCCTTATTATAACTCACACGAGGTACAAATTATACAATCTTTCGGATATCCTAATTGTCTTATAATTACATTCAATTAAATGATTAAAATAGACACGAAAATATTAACGTAGAGCACATTTAATAAATAATCATAATTTGGTAATGGTATGCGAGTGTGGACGTAACTGTTGCGTACGAGCCATCGTTGGGTTGCCGCGAGGCAGAGGCAATTATCTGTGGTACCATCCGTCCTACGTACTTGCGTGTTTTTTGATTCTCTCAGATAATAATGGTCGTGGCTGCGGCCCGGCCATAATTGCATCCCGAGAACTGAGAAGGAAAACGATGGGGTTACGCTCCGTAAGCCCCCATGACAGAGGCGGCCTTACCCATTGCGAGGCCCCGGGCGGCAAGTCTTTGAGAGGCCCCTTGCCCGTCATAAAAAGTATGTGATTCGAAAGTAGGTTTAGTTGTCAAGTTTGAGGACATAATATGCTAAAGTTGTAATTTGAATTTGAACATCCGTGTTTGCGTAAAATGGAGTAGTTCTGATTTTTGCAGACTTTGTTTGCCTTTTTGGCGATTATTACCTTAAAGTCTTAGTTTACAACTTTGATGAAACTTAAGCAAGACGTTCTTTTGAAGTAGAATAAATTTACTACAAAATGAGATTAAAATGGTGTCTGTAGAACCAAAAGCTTTCGAGTTAGCGCTTTTCAAAAGTACCTCAAATCAACGTTTTTTTACAACAAATGTGGAAGACGCATCATCATCAATAGATCTTAGTTGTTCTATTGATGATGATGCCCGCGTGGGCCCGCGTGGTTGATTATGGTCCCCTCTTACAGAAAGGAAGCCTGTGTCCCAGCAGTGGGAACATTACAGGCTGATGAAGATGAAAAGTGAATATAAATACCTCAGTAGACCTAATTTATATTTTGATTATTTATTTATTAATTTTTTTGAATTGATATGGATTTAATCTGAAATAAATGAATTATTATTATTATAATTGTCTCCGAGATTAACCCTCCCATCATTTTTTCATTTTTTCGAAAAAGTCACAAAGTTCTAAGACATCCCAACTCTGATGCTTTGCCTCTTCCACACTTGTTTTTGATTCGAGATACCGCCAGAGTTACTCAAGTAATATGTTAAATATTGCAAGAAATTGCAAAGTTTAAAAAAATATAAATATTGAAAACCTCAACTCTGAAACTACTGGGTCTACAGATATAAATCGGTTCTCATAAAGGCATCTTTGAAACCGTTCTAAGAAGTTATTATCAACAACTGGTCCTTTACGGTCATAAACGCAAAATTTTCAAAAAATAACGAAATTTTCTAGGTTTTTTAACCGACTTCAAAAAAAGGAGGAGGTTATCAATTCGACTGTATTTTTTTTTGTTGTTTTTTTTTTTTTATGTTTGTTACCTCATAAGTTGCGACTGGGTGAACCGATTTTCATGATTCTTTTTTTATTCAAAAGCTGGTGCTTCCCGTGTGGTCCCATTGTCACCGTTTCAGGATCTGATGATTGGAACTTGGAGAAATCGAGGGCAACCCTCAAATTTTATTGGCTGACACATAGTTTTTTGCAAATCTTATGATGTAATTCAAGTACTTGCGTATGGAAATCATCATCTCATGTAGCTGAGCTGATGATGGAAGGTACAACACCTCAAGTAAGAAAAATATGCTTGTGTTCGCATATCTCCGGAACTACAAGTCCGATTTAAGTAATTCTTTTTTTGTTGTACTAGGTATCGTTCAACTTAGGGAATACTGCTATCAAAATCGGTTCAGTAGTTTTTGAGATAGGGAATTAATGAAAAAGATGTTAACGATGTTATTACCGGTGCTACGGATTACTAAATTCTAGTGCTGAAGGTTGAATATTTAAACTAAAAAGAGTAAAATAAAAACTTTTTTAAAAAAATGTCACCGCCTTCAAAAACAAAGGGTAAAATAACCTACAAAACTTTTCTTTCGGAAGTCGGTGGCAAAAGAGACAATGAAATAATAAAAAAAGTCACCGACTTCCGAAAGAAAAGTTTTGTAGGTTATTTTACCCTTTTTTGTGGTTGTTTTTGAAGGGGGTCACATTTAAAAAAAAAAAGTTTTTTTTTATTTTTTTACAAAGTAGCGTTCGGTGTTTGAGGTCTCAAACTTTGATTATTCATTGGGCCCAGTGGCGTAGCTAGGCGCAGGCTTAGCGGACCCTAGCTAGCCTCGCAAATGATGGGGCCTCGCGCTTAGAGATTTAATAAAATAAAATAAAATTGACAACGGCAATCTCAACTTTTTTACCACTCAGTAAAGCAGTATAATTTAACTTCTACTACTATTTCTAACTGAGAACTGATAGAACCAAAGCTGTTGGCGCTGACGATCATATTTAGGTCTAGCAATTCCGATTCTCGCGCGAGGCCCCGTATTTGCATGATAACTTGTTTACTTTTTATTGCTAAATGTGAACAGAAAGAGGCAAAGTGGCCTCGCAAAGCGATTTTATCATCAAGTCATCAAAAAAAAAGGAGGCCTCGCACGTACGCGGTGACCCACACGACGAGCTTAAAAAAAAAATCACAATTTTTCATCCTCCAACAAAGAAAAGGGCCTCGCAGATGCATCTTGCCCTTCCAAGATTTGGTCTCGCTACGTCACTGATCGGGCCAACATCATAAACAAGTCTGGACTACCGGATTTAACCTAAAGTAGCCGTTCGTTCAGGCGACAAAATTATTGCACTAAATAAAAAATTTACAAAATTAACCAACACTGAGATGATAATTACAATAACTACTCATTAAGACCATAACATAACTACCTAATAAATTAATTAATCAAAAGTTTTTAATTAATAAAAACTACTAGTTTTTTTCTTTTGCTTGGTTTGTTGCGCGAGGCCCCCTGTAAGCGCGAGGCCCCGGGCGGGTGCCCGGTTCGCCCCCCCCTAAGGCCGCCACTGCCCCATGACTCGGTAATTTTGTTAGAAATAAAAAAAGAACTTTTCGGAGTATCACGTCTCTGTTTGTCGGCGCTAGTTCGAGAAGGACGGACGAGCTACTAAGTTCAATATCCATTAACTTTTTTTCTTATACGGACACGCTCTGATTGTTACAAAACCTTTGTACAAGAAGAGAAATATTTCGGCTTTTTATAAGTGCCCTCAGGCCTCGAGCATTCAATCTTCAACACGTGCTTTAATGGTCTTTTGAAGTTCTAGTAGCTTCTCCAGTGCCCGGGTGTTAATGCCATATACTTACTTAAGTAGGAGTTGAAGGCAAGACGTAAAACTATATTAAAAAATAGTTATTGATGTGTTATTGACTATCGTAATAAACTACAGCGGTCACCGACACGGCCAAATAGCATGATCAATTCTTAAATCATTTTTTTTTATTCAATGATAAGTTCGCGTTTGACAAAAATCTTCTGCCTGCCAGAAGGTAAGCGAAGACGTGTTTGACGGTGAAGCACGCTTGCCTAGAAGTAACCTGTTCACTCTTGACTTGAAGATCCCAAGGTTATAGGCTATCGGGAAATACAGATGAATTCGGTAAAGGCAGGGAATTCCGTATTTTCTTTCGTTTCAGTGTTTTTCATTATCTCGAAAAGTATTTTCATATACTTATACATATCCTTCAGAATCTTCAGCAGCAATTTGCACAGTGAGTCAAAATACATAGCGCGTATTGGACATTGCAAATATGTGTGAAGCGAGTTATCTTAAAACGTAGCTAAGTAAATAATTACCTCCAGTATCTGCAACACTTTATCACTACACTGCTTAACAAGCTTACTTTTATGTGCTCAGTAAAACTGTTTTCTTTTTCGACATTTTTATATGAAAATAAAGAATTTTAATTAGGTTTCAGGAGCTAACATCGCAAGCGCACTAAACCATCTTGTTGAGCTATTTCATAAATCTGTTTCTTCTGAAAGTTTGCCGCTCATAATGTTTAAAAATCGACGCTTGAAAGGCAAAAATTACCAAACGACATGTAGCCAACTTTACAGGAGAGCATTTTAAAGTTTTTATTTTTGGAAAAAAAATCGTATAAAATCACCTATTAGTCATAACTACGTAATTCCAACGAATTTTAAATACATTTTACAGGCTTAATAATCTGGCATTTAAAGATTATGGATTTTCGCATTAGTTTATGAAATAGTGTCGGTTGGTAATAATTTTGTACAAAATCACAAACAGGCAAAAGTTACTTACCGACATCAAAATTTAATGATAATACAACTAAAATTAACTAAATCCGATTATTTTATTATTGTGTTTGAAGCAAGATGACGTATCCTGGATTGGCACATGTTTGACTTACAGGTAAAATGATCTATATAGAAAACAAATATATTTTTCTAACAGCCAATTTTAACCATGTTACAAATTAAATGAGGTTAGTGTAGGTTTTTTTTTTAATAAGTAGCAATAAATTTAGGTTTTAACACACAAAATTTAAAACTTTTGGTTAAAACTTTTCGTCACCATCATCACAATTTTCAATGTTTCACTGAATTTGACACGTGTCAACTATCGCACTGTATTTAGGTACACGAAATTACTGAGTTGAAAAAAAAAAAACATTATTTCAAAGAGGAAACGGTTAAGTTGTTTCGAATACAGTCATTGCCTTGAAGATTTAATATCACTTTAAAAAAAATTAGATGTTGTCCAGCAGTTTGCCGTATAAGATTACTTCCCAGAACTTAATCCTTATTAGCAACACTATCGAATGGTGTAATAGTAGGTACAGGGTGCAATTTTTTTCCAAAAACAGCGGGTTCGATTTCTTGCCAGAATTATTGAATTTTCTAAAAGCCAATCATGCAGTTTTAGTTTTAGTCAAAATCGGCCTCGAGACTTCTTTCAACGTTTTTCGATATTCGTCATAGTTTTGTATACGGCAATCAACGCACAGTTCAAAAATTCATCTTGTTTATCGTAATGAAATCATCATCATATCAGCCGTAAGACGTCCACTGCTGTACATAGGCCTCCCTCATAGATTTCCAATAGGTCCGGTTGGAAGCTGCTTGCAGTCAGTGCGATCCTGTGATTTTCATCAGATCGTCTGTCCACCTAGCAGCGTTGCCTTAGGGCGTGGTCTCCATTCGAGAACCTTGCGGCCTCATCGGCCATCGTTCTGCGTGCTATGTAGTCTGCCTACTGCCAGTTGAACTTGCTGGTTTTCTGGGCTATGTCTGCAACTTTAGTTCACCTTTCTAGGTTTATTCCAAATAGATATACGAGTCAACAACTTATCACGTCTGTATGATATCACGTTTCCCTGCCTTACGCTTTTTTTCAAAGGAATCGCCTTCCAACTCTGCACCTGTACTCGGGCCGACATAGTGGTATTGTTTAAGCATCTAATCACTTCGTTATACCGATAGTCAATACGACATCGTTGGAGAGATTCAAGAACTGCCCAGTTGCCCACATCTCCACCGATTTAAAGTCTTTCTCATAGTCCACAAACGCCAAAAATAAGGGCAAGTTATACTCTCCGGTGTTCTGTATAACTTTCCGCAGCGTGTGTGTGTGGTCTATGGTCACCTTTTCGGAAACTGGCTTGTTGTGTCATCAAACCTGCGGTCGAGACGGTTTGTGATGATGTTCCTTCGAAAAAAACTTATAAACGTGGCTCAAGAGCGAGTTATTTCTTTATAAGGTGTTGTCATCCTTCTTAAAGAAAAGAACCACCAATTTCCACCCACTTTCAAAAGCTCTGAAATGACTCCATCTTCACTCGGCGCCTTATTATTTTCAGCTGATTAGGGGCCATCCTAATTTCGTAAAGGCTAATACCCACGATGTCTTCAATGTGGTGTCGGGTTAGATTGGCCCTTGGATCTGTGGCCACGCTGCTAACAGGTTTGGGGACCAAAGCTTATAGCTGCGCATAATGGTTTTCGACCTCCTTCAATACCTCTGCTTTCTTTGCATCTTCTCGTTTCAGCTTTGTCAGCTGGCTTTGCCCAATAGATACATCTCTTGCAAACATTTTCTTAGTCGTCGTTCGTCGTCTCTTTAATGTGGTTAGTATTAAACAGATCACCACGATTTTGAATTTGTCTATTGATCTGCCTATATGACTTGGCGTCACCGAAAGTCCGTAGTCTTAATAAGCGTCGTTCAGTCATGAGGTTGAGAGTGATGTCGGAAAGTTTCTGAGGTCTATTTGCACGGCGGGGTATAAAAGACTTAGAGCAGTTTCTTTTCAGTTTCATACCGTTTCCAGTTTCTACGATTGAACTGTTATTAATCTCGTCACCTAAAAATTTTCGAAAATTAATTTCATGTACTCGAATTGCCATAACAATTTAACTTATGAGACTTATTTTATATTGCATGAACAGAAAACCAGTTCCATGGAACTACTTGGATAAAAAAACCAGTAGTTCCATAATGGAACAAGAAAAAGAAACTGCTGGGATACGGCGAAAAGTTTTACGTGAAATGAAATTCGGTTAAATATTTTTCGAACTTATGATAGGCAAGACGAGTAGGTGATACATCAATATTTCGAGCTACGCGACGTACTACGTGCGGTGCGCGCGATCACGCGGTTTGCCTTAGCGACAGTTGAGTGAAGAATATTCGAAATTATTTGACCAACAGCCATTCATGATCTGATTTGCAACGCGTTCATGCGACAAAACAAAATAGGTGCAACGGGAATAAACTGATCTTTGTACAAATTTCATATCGGAAATAGTTATCTAAGTGACAAAAACAGTAAAAAAAACGGCAGGTAAAATATTACCAAACGACAAAATTTATTTATTTTAGGCAGGTAAAATAGTACTATATTACGTTTTAAAGTACACTGTATTTAGGAAGAAAATACTAAATGAAAATGAATACGTCATTAAGGTGTGTTAAAAAGTCTTAAATGAAGAAAAATATAAAATAATAATCAGGTAAAATTTCTTAAGCAATGCTCACACAACAGATACCGTAAAGTAAAAAATACTAAATGTTAAATCGCATTAATTCAAGTCAAGGCAAAAGTTACTAAGTGTTAAAACTTGAAATCAAATATCTACCAAGTGAAGTTAATTCATAAATCGGTAAAATTTTGGTCGCTTAGTCGCCGAAATTAATGAAAATTTGTACTTTTTTAAGTTACCAAGCGACAGCAAAAGTCTTCCTAGCGGTACGAGAGTAGGATCAATCGACGCAGAAAAATTTTCTGATTTCAATGATATATATAACTCAATATCGCCCAAAATGTCGCTTGGTAACTTTTGCCTTTCAAGCGTCGAAATGCATTTTGTTTGAACATATGATATTTTGTTGGAAAAAAATTGACGTTAGCGTGCTGTGGAAAATATTTTGTTTTAAGGGCGCTATGACATACTGAAAGAACACAATTCCTGTCAATTTGACATCGTGATGGGGGCCGCATAAAAACAAAACACTAACGAAACAGCTATGCCTCGTATACCAGAAAGCAAACAACGTGAGCTTTTGCCACTTTTGTTTCGAATAAACAAAGTAAGACCCCGGTCTTCTAGACACTACTTATTTTCATAAACGAATGGATAATATGATAAATATATACCTATCAAAATAAAATAAGGGCCACTCAATAAATTACACTTTAAACCGCACATTGTGTCACACTGCGAATTGGATATGTTTGTAATTTACAAAGTGTGCATTATAGAGATTATTCAATTTCATTCTTAACAAGATAATTTACTCGGATTATACGAGTAAATTATCTTGTTATGACATCTTTCAGGTGTTGATTTTGTTTCTAGTGACTAATTGGAATTCATAACTTTTTAATTAGATTTTTGTAATTATTTAGAATTAACGATTTGGTGTTTAAAATTTTTCAAACTTTTTACACGACGAGATATAACCAGAAATGATCGGTTTAATCCTCGAATATTTCCAACCAGTGGTTCAAAATATTTGAAAGTAGTGTCAATTAAGAGAGGGGTAATATCACCAAACGCCGTGATCCAGGAAGAAAGTGAGCAAGGCCCAAGAAGACGTTAAACCGCGCAAAGAGAGCGATAATCTACTACGCAGATCATACAAAGTCCATTGCGACCAGCCACAAGACAATTTTGAATCGACCATGAAGATTAAAAATATTCGAGAAGATTCTTGGTTCCCCTGCAGTTAACTGTGAGCGGATGGTGCAACTCGTTAAACATTTGCAAAGGAGAATATTTATTGAACTGTTTTGACTGAGCTTCAGTGCTTCTTATACTGGGTTACAGCTGGGTTATTCTTTTAATAAAGACAGATCTATCAGAGTGTAGAGAAGATCTAAACAACAGGGTTTCAGATCATTTAACTCTTGAAACAGAATGTTTCGGTGAGCTCTAAATTATAATCTCTATCTCGCAAAACTGAGCTTTCACTTCCTAACGAAGTTACGTAACTGCTCAAAATTGCGTAGAAAAGGTGGTTCAACTCCACATTATTCCATTCGCACAGCAAGTAGTACCTGAGTTCATCTTCGATCAATCGCGACTACCAGTGCGTAGATTCGTTTATGCTCGAATTACGATGCTACAATTGGTCACTCAGGCTTTTTACCTAATTTCTATTGAAACGGTATAGAAAATGTTCGTTATTTAATATATAACATTTCACCTTTAGTGAAATAACACAGGGTTTAAGAGAAAAAAGAACATTATTTTTTCGATTTCATTATTTTATATGAATCTTGACACATTCCTGTAATTTCTCACTTTTCATTCAATTTCATTTATTTTTACGATTTATTGGAATGCTAACTTATTTTTTTGTATGTTTTATTCTGAGTAGTATCTCATCATCATCAACATCATCATTAGCCGGAGGACGTCCACTGCTGAACATAGGCCTTCCCCTTAGACCGCCACGCCGAACGACAATTCGCCACTTGCATCCATCGGCTGCCCTCGACCCTCAATATGTCGTCGGTCCACCTGGTGGGAGGCCTACCTACGCTGCGTTTTCCGGTCCGTGGTCGCCACTCGAGAACTTTTCTTCCCCATCGGTTGTCAGTTCTACGAGCGCTGTGGCCTGCCCATTACCACTTCAACTTGCAAATTTTATGAGCTATGTCGGTGACTCTGGTTCTTTGCCGAATATCCATGTTCCGGATTTTACCCCGCAAAGATACTCCGAGCATAGCTCTTTCCATTGCTCGTTGAGTGACTCTTAGTCTCTCTAAAAGGCCAGCAGTCAAGGACCACGTTTCGAAGCCATATATCATCACTGGCAACACACACTGGTCAAACACCCTTGTCTTGAGACACTGTGGGATTCTCGATGAGAAAATATCACGTAGCTTCCCAAACGCTGCCCATCCGAGTTGGATTCTTCGGGCGACCTCTTTCTCGAAGTTGGACCTACCTAACTGAACAATCTGTCCAAGGTAAGTATGGTCTACAACTTCGAGAGTATCGCTCCCAACAACAACCGGTAAGGGTGCCACATGGACATTCGACATGACTTTCGTCCTGTCCATGTTCATTTTAAGGCCATCCCGTTGGGAAACGACACTGAGGTCGCTGAGCATAGCATTGAGGTGCTCCAACGATTCTGCCATGATGACTATATCATCGGCAAAATGAAGGTGAGTGATGTATTCACCATTGATGTTGATGCCGAATCCGTTCCATTCCAAGAGCTTGAAAACGTCCTCCAACGCGTTCGTGAACAGTTTCGGAGAAATAACGTCTCCCTGTCTCTCCTTTTATTGGATTGGTTTCGTGCTCTCTTCCAGCACGCGTAGCATGGCGAGTCTATCTCTATTCTACAAAGAAAAGACAAAGTTATTTAATCGTTATTTCTACACAAATCGACTGTTTTTTTGCACAAATGTGACACCATTTGAACACTATTGAAGAAAAGGACGTTTATTTTCTATAATTTTCACATTACCATGCTTAAAACGATAAAAATATTTCTACGTTCAGCACGCGTAGCATGGCGATTCTATCTCTATTCTACCAAGAAAAGACACAGTTATTTATGGTTATTTCTACACTAATCGACTGTTTTATGCACAAATATGACACCAGTCGTACACTATTGAAGGAAAGAACGTTTATTTTCCATATTTTTTACATTACCATGCTTAAAACGATAAAAATATTTCTACGTTCTGTCATTTTGTCTTTTCTTCCGTCGACAAAACTCCTTTCTACGGCGCCATGCTACGCCTGCTGTTATTTTGTCTATTCTTCCGTCGACAAAACCCATTTCTATGGCGCCATGCTACGCCTGCTGAAATCGGATAGACATGGTGGCGTTTCTATACAAACACTTCAACACTTCGATATACCTATAGTCGTGACATCGTTGGAGGGACTGCAATACTGCCCAGGTTTCGATTGAATCGAAGGCTTTGTCATAGTCCACAAACACTAAACACAACGGTCGATTATAGTCCTCTGTCTTCTGCATAATCTGGCAGAGCGTGTGTATGTGGTCTATAGTACTAAAACCTTTTCGGAAACCGGCTTGTTCGGGAGGTTGGAAGTCATCAAATCTGCGTTCGAGACGGTTCGTAATGACTCTTGAGAACAGCTTGTATACATGGCTCAGAAGTGAGATTGGCCTGTAGTTCTTCAACAAGGTGTTGTCACCTTTTTTGAAGAAAAGAACAACCACACTCCTGTGCCATGCTTCTGGCGTAGAACCTTTGAGTATGACGGAATTAAATAACTTCTGGAGGACTAGAGTAGTACCGGTTTTCCACCCGCTCTCAGAAGTTCTGTTGAGATTCCGTCCTCACCCGGCGCCTTGTTATTCTTGAGCTGTTTAAGAGCCATTCTAATCTCGTACAGGCTGGTGTCTGGGATATCCTCAGTGTAGTGTCACGTCAGTTTAGCTCTTGCGTCTCAAGATGTACCGACACTGGGTTGTCGTATTGATGTATATAACTGTCCGTAAAACCTCTCAAGCTCCCTTAAGATCTCTGGTTTAGTCGAAATGATGCTGCCATCGTTAATCTTCAGCTTTGTCATTTGGCTCTGCCCAATAGACGAATTCTTTTGAGCCCCGGTTCCGCTCGATTGCCTCTTTGATCCGTGCCGCACTAAAGGAGCGCATGGCACGTTGCATTGATTTAGAGATTCGTCTATTGAGTTTGCCATATTCCGACATATCAGCTGAAGATTGCAGCCTCAACTCGGTCCGGTCCTGCATCAACCGGATTTTTCCGTTCGAGAGCTTTTGAGGCTTATTGCGGCGCAGGGTCTTAAAGAACTTGGACCCCACAGCTTGGACAGTTTCCACCAACCCATTGTTAATCTTGTCCACAGTTTCGCATTCGGTTAGGCACTGGAAGCGATTGTGCAGTTCAAGTTGGAAGTCTTCGGGGTTCCTGAGTAGTATCTGTTTTTGTGAATTTTATTCATGAATAAAATTCACAAAATAATATCAGGCAAAAGAGCCATTGCCGGTTGAGTGCTTGAGCTTCAATGCTGATAAGACGTGAATTTTTCCGCAAAAAGGAGCCAATCCGACTCGGTTCTATCTTTCTGAGGTGTAACCGTAAAAATTACAGGCTATCTTGACCTTTTTGGGGTGCCGTTGACATCGACCCACAATATTAGTCCTCTTATTGAGTTGACTGCAAAAAAGTTAGGTACATGAAGTGGTACAGGTTTGCCAAATCCCAACTCGATGCACTTGAGTCAATTTAATAGCGCCCGGCATTGATCGAGGCCACGATCTGCGGGGCAAGACGGAATAGGAAGTAGTCACCTCGAATCCTCATGCAAAGCAGTCATGCTAGCGAAGTAGGAGGTGGAACATGTTAGGGAGAACAGCCGCGTGACCTACGACGACGAGAAGAGATTTCTATTTGAGGGTAGGAGCTTGCCTTGGTCACTGGACTGTCTTATCAGGTAACGGTGACCCTGGAACGTAAAGGGCTACTGAAGGGTCACCATGGATATTAGTCTCTACTAGAGTCTGGTAATAAATCCCGTCCCGCTCGGGAGGACACATATTTTGATGATTTTACCAAAAAAAAATAAAAAAATACAATGCAGCTACCAAAACGGAATACCGCAATTGACTGGATGCCGAACCTGATACAAGACTTCAACTCTCTTCGATCAAACCTAATAAAAATACATTGATGAAAAAAAGTACCGACTTCAAAAACGAATACAAAAAGTTTAAAACAAAACTTTTCTTTGGGTTAACCGCTACCTCAAAACGATCAGATCAATTTTTCACGGATTTTCGGGGCGCACGTTAGAGAGCCAAATCCTGCCGGGCGTCGCGGAATTGTCTTATCGGGTATCCCTAGCCTCGGATCGCAATGGATTATTGAAGGACACCGTAGATTTTAGTCAGTACAAGTTTGTATGTCCCTCCTGTCCTTCCCTGGGTGGAAGGGCTGATCTGATGATTTTACCACGTAATAAAAAGCCATACCACCAGGGGCATGACCGGTGGTATGGTGGGTCCCGCAGCGAGCTATATTTTTTTTTTTTTCTGAAGAGCTATAGCTATTCAAAAAAAAGCTATCAGAATTATTTAAATTGTTTTTTTTTATTATTTACATTATTTTTATTTACAATTATATCCTCATTCGAATATAGTAGGAAAATTCAATCAAATTAATTCAAAATATTAGCTTGTATCAAGAAAGGTAGGTTATGCTGTATTCTTGGCGACTGGGAAAATTACTGGCCACCACTCATGACCTGCGGAAAATTCGAGGTACTACATTTTTCACATGGAATTTGATGTCATGACAAAGACAGTGGCGCCGCGTGTAAAGGTCATGAATGGTGGCGTGTATTTTAAATTTTAATAATTACGTGACTAATGTCAAAATGGTTGCGAGCGATACGTCCTCCCTCAGAAGGCGCCCCGCGCCGTCTAAATCAAAGAACAAACCGTTCTTGGTTTTATATTGAATTTTGTCATTGCATATTTTAATTGTTTAATACTATTATTTTACTTTTAAATGAGCTAATTATTTTTTCAATGGAAGCTAACATAGTAACCTTAGTTATTCAATACTTTTTGATTGAATATTCAGTAAATCTTGATAGATAAAAAAATATAATTTCGGACGAAAAAATGTCAAATTCTTCCTGTTTTGAAAAATTATTTTTGGTTTATTTCTGAATGAAAAATTAAAAAGTGATTAATGCAGTCCAAATATAATCTTTCAGATTTACCATGGACATTTTCAAATATTATTTTACTATTATACCTTCTATGTAATTCGGTACAAAAGTTTGACAAAAAGTAGAATTTTATGAATCATCCTTTGCAAAGACAAGGTTTTTACTTATGTATGTAAACAAATCTAAAAATGTGTTTAAAGCACTCCACGCAGAAAGAATCAAACTTTCTCGAGTATATGTACTTTTTTTATTTGTGGCAATGTCATACCCAGAATCAGGTTCCAAAAGTCGCACAAAAACAACGAACCGTGTGAAAGCACTCTTAAGGAAAATTGTAAACAAATAAAAGATAAAGATGTCTGCGATGTTATCTTCCTGCGTGGGTGCTGTTATAAACAGAAATCACAATCATGTATATAAAAACATTCGTATCTACATCTATACATAGATAAATAAAGCTGAAGAATTTATTTGGTTGAACGAGCTAATCTCAGGAACTACTGGGTCAAATTGAAAAAATATTGTACTGTAGGGTAGCCCACTTATCGATCGCTTATATAACATCACGCAAAAAAAAAAAAATTGATAATTGAAAAAGTAAATTAGTCAACTTCTGAAAAAGTAAAAAACTGACTTTAGTCACTTGATTCCCATGTCAAAAGAACCACAAAACTACACTGTTGTGCAGTTTTGTGGCTCATTCAGTTCAACATTTTCACCAACAACAAGCAATTTACAGTTTTCAGTTAGTCCACTTTAGTGCTGCGTACAATTATTTTACCGCGGGTTTAATTCCCGCCAATTTGTCACACCGCTTGCCAATGAATGGATACCATAATCCTAGTTAAATAAAAAAACTTTTAAAAAAAAGTACCGACTTCAAAAACAAATACAAAAAAGTTAAAAATAACCTTTCTTTCGGAAGTCGGTGGCTTTGATTTTTATTATTTAATTGACTATTGCCAACATTTATTAACAACGCAGGGAACAGCTAGGTGTACACATATATTCGTCTGTTTCTTCGCCTTCTCGGCAATTCTAGCCGAGATTTTATTGTAAAGAACTCCCAAATTGGTTGGACTTGTGATACTTTGATTACGTCACGTATTTTGTACGACTACCTATATTTAGACTGTATTGTAGGTGTGTACAGGCAATTATTTATACAAAAAAGCTATCGGTGTGATTCAGTCTTATTAGCTACGTAACTCATATTTTTTGTTCTGTCGACTGTACGTGTCCGAAAACTGGTTCTACTCCCAATGTCAAGGTTCTACGAAATGTTCGGAGTTGCTGAACCGAAACGACGGGATTTCCGACCAAATAATGTTATACTTTTATTAGTCAGTCATTTAAAAAAGCCATACTAAAAATATAAACTCAATGCATAATGTATCTGTGAGGATACAATTCGAGTTTGATACTGTTTTCGGATTACGGTCATAAGAAAATCCAAAGAATTAGCTAAGAAATTTATAGCCAATTACGCATTTTATGCTTCCATTACACCTGGTCGTAAACCAGGTTTAAATGCTGGATCTTCTTTTACGCTCGTCTTTGCAGCACGAAAAGCCGACTTCATTGTGGAACGTGAAATTCGTTGTTACCAGATAACAATAATAACTCAGATAGACTTCCTACTTTATTCAGAAGTCAATCTAATTAAAGTTCTTGAAGGCTAGAACTGGCTTCCTTGAAATAATTGCTTACTGTATTATATTTATTAGTTCGAAATTCGAGTATTATTAGTTCTGTCTCGAATACTGCGAAACCAATCAAGTATAATATTTTCTGTATCAATGACTGGCTGCATGATAGATACCTAATTTATTTCATATCCTGCATGAATGGCTTCTACGCTATAACATAAATTAATTTTACAATCCCATCAACATCGCGTGATAACTAATTAGTAATTACGTTTTTTTCAATTAGGTATACAAACTTCTTATTAACTAATTATAAAGTCATCCATTTTTTGCGTTATTATCAACGTTCTCCTAATGGCGGGTAAACAATCTACAGATTTTATCGGAAATCCGATGGCTGATTAAATACCTTTACAATTTACGTATTTCATGAGTGATTAATTTATTTGATGAACTGCAAATGACATGTTGTTATGGATTAGAAAAGCTTTCATGTATGTTGCTTTAGTTTTCAATTAAGCGGAAAAACAAATGGGAATACACACGTCATTTTAATATTGTTGCAGTTATTACCAACGAGTACCTATACCTACATACTCAATGGCGAATACATCATTCACCTTTGTTTTGCCGATGATATAGTCATCATGGCAGAATTTTTGGAGTACCTCAATGCTATGCTCAGCGACTTCAGTATTGTTTCCCAACGGGTCGGTCTTAAAATGAACATGGACTTCTGACAAAAGTCATGTCGAATGTCCATGTGGCACCCGTACTGGTTGTTGGGAACGATACTTTCGAAGTTGTAGACCACTATATTTACCTTGGACAGATTATTCAGTTAGGTAGGTCCAACTTCGACAAAGAGGTCGCCCGAAGAATCCAACTCGGGTGGGTGGCTCGTTTGGGAAGCTACGTGATATCTTCTCACCGAGAATCCCACAGAGTCTCAAGACAAGAATGATTAAACAGTTGCCAGTGATGACATAATTATGGCTCTAAAACGTGGTCTTTGACTGCTGGCCTTTTAGAGAGACTTAGAGTCACTCAACGAGCAATGGAAAGAGCTATGCTCGGAGTTTCTTTGCGGGATAAAATCCGGAACATGGATATCCGGCGAAGAACTAGAGTCACCGACATAGCACATCGCTCATAGTAGAACTGATTTATAACCGATGGGGAAGAAAAGTTCTCGAGTGGCGACCACGGACCGGAAGACGCTGCAGGCCTCCCACTAGGTGGACCGACGACATCGTGCGGGTTTTTTTTTTGTGACAAACCAAACTATTCCCAAACCACTACAACTCCTGAAAGCCAGAATCAACAGTGGCTTTCAGGAGTTGCATTCACGTCACGTATTTGCAGGGCTGTCTACATAGTGCTATCTTAGTCTGTATTAAGTATACCATTTAGCAAAACTTCTTATAATCAGTCCGTGTCCCACGTATCTCTTTAGATTTTTTTCAGTCTACTAGTGTGAACCATAAGCACATTCTACTTCAGTCGGGCCTACAATTTTATTTAAAATTTAAGATAAGCCGAGTGCTAACTGCCTTATTACTTGAAATTCTACTACTTTTAATATTTCAATTAGTGACCGACCGAAATTTCGGTTTCGGTTTCGGTTTCGGCCGGTTTCGGCCAAAATATCTAGTTTCGGCCTTAGTTTCGGTTTCGGCCAAAATATAGCCGAAACTTTCGGCCCCGCCGAAACTCAAGTGTTCCTGTATTTTCGTGCGTCGTTCGGTCAAATTCGTAGCAAACATAATATACTTGCTCGCTGGCGGGGCACCGGCTCCGTTTGCCACCGTCCATTTATTCGTGAGACGAGGTTATGTTTTTGAGTTTACTGCCAAGAGTACCTAAGTCTTTTATATTCATGTCATAATAAAAAATATTTGTTACGTTCGTTAATGATTAAAAACTTATCAATCGTCAAGGCGATTAGGATTAGGCGGTATTCGAAACATAATTAAGTTAACGGTTTCTTTTATGAAATAATGCAATTTTTTTAGTCTAATGTCTCAGTTATTTCGTATTGCTAAATTAATATAGTGCGATTGTTGAGACTTCAAATCTAGTGAAACATTGGAAACAATGATTTATTTATAATTTCGAATAGATTATGGACTCAGTAGAAGTTAAATAACATAGAAAAATAGCAATTCTTAAGATCGTCTATCTATTTATCAATCTATCCATAAGTTTGCCGTAATTCATTATTACCCAGAATTTGATCCAATTACTATTAACACTATAAAATGGTGTAATAATACAGGTTGTGATTTTTTTTTCAAAATTAGCGGGTTCGATTTTTGGCCACAATTATTGATTTTTCTAAAATCCAATGATTCAGTTTTAGTTTTCGGCAAAATCGGTCTCGAGACTCTATTCAACGTTTTTCGATATTCCTCATAGTTAAAAATATAGCCGTCCACGCCCAGTTGAAAAATTTTCTCTGTGTATTTGACACTTTTTGTTCAAATGTAAAAAAAAAAACAAAAAAAAAAAAATCAGAAAAAATTGAAATGTTAAAAGTGTTAAAAATTTTCGGTTTCGGTTTCGGTTTCGGCCGAAACTGAGAGCAAGGCCGAAGGTTCGGTTTCGGTTTCGGTTTCGGCTGAAAAATCAGTTTCGGTCGGACACTAATTTCAATTACATACTTATTGTAATTGACATATTATTTAAAGTTATTGACCCACCCACAATTCAGGTTCCATGAACTGCCACTGAAGAATAACAACTTTTCGTAACCTCTAGTTACGGTATCGCTATTCATACGAGAATGAAAAACTATGCATTGTTGTGTTAGGTACCTATTTTTATTTTTGCAAGTTCAAGGTGACAACTATAATAGGCATTTCAGTGCCCTGTAGTTTATGTATAAGCATATATACGGTCGGATGTCCGGTCCGCATTCCCCCATAATATCACTTTGCCGGCTGGCAACCCGGCCTCGGAAAGAACCGCATTAATTTGCATGGTTAATTTACTTTTTACTTCCCAATTTATTGTAGTGACATTAATCTCATGTGTTAAAACGAGTAAGTGCTATTAAGTACGTCAAAATGATGAATGAGGCGGTGTGGCGGCAATCCGATTGAAAACACAGTGTGTCGTAACTCTAGTCGTAATCTTTACAAGCTGAAAGATAAACTCCATCAAATATTTGTATGGGTAACAGCTGTCACTCGTTTCGGTCGAGTGTTGACGAGAAACATACCTGATGATGGACACCGTCCACGCTCTTAGGTAAACATAACACACGCATAGGTAAAGCTATTTATCAACTCCCTAAATAAATGGATAGTTTGATAAAAATAGATAAGTGAGGTTTTAGGACCTTGGAATGTGGTTTCTTTGTTGGTCAAGTTATTAATGGATATATTGCTTTTAAAAACTCAAATAATTGCGATAATATGTTAATAATTACGCGCATCATTAGAAAGTGCTTCAATGTTTCAAGGCCTATGAAAATGAAAACTATTCAACTGGCCCGTATGAAATCGCTTATGCCCATGCATAATTGTTTAAAAGCCTACACATTCCAATTGGCGCTACTGTAGCGTTAATAGTCGATACAGAAATAACACTTAATAATGAATGAAGCCGCAGGTATGGCAGAAGCGTGATGCATTTTAAAAGCACGATTCTACACGGTGATCGTGAACGTCGTTGACGAATTCAATCGCTTTGCACGCTTCTCGTCACAGTTGTCAGACAAGTAGTCACAGTCACCGTAGTCAGAGTCCCAATACAACCGTGCCACGGCCAATCAGCTACCAGTAGCAGTCACCATCTTAAACGACTAGACTAGAATCACACATATGGTCATCATTCGCAACATATGTTTAGACAATTTAATGCTTTGTTTATTCATGTGACATAATTAAAATGTCAAGATAAGTTATGGCTATTTATCTATGATAATATTTAGGCTGTACCAGGCTTCTTGATTTATTGTATCCTGTGCAAAACGTTTAATATTTGAATATTTGTTTATAATATAAATTACTAGCTGTTTCTTGTGGTTTTACCACCGCTCCTCGGCTCCTATTGGTTGTATGTAACTTGATGAAATATATGCCTTCCTCGATACACAACGTATAACGTTAACAGCGCAAGATCTCTCGTGGGGTAACTCAGCCCATGTACTGATCGAACAATGTTTGTTCCAAGACTTTTGGAAATTCGCAAAAAAAAATTGCTATGTCATACAAAATGAGAAATTGATCGGGCCCATCGGTATGAAAAATCATTTTTTTTTGCAAATTTCCAAAAGTCTTAGAACAAACATTTCACATCAGTAACATGGGCTGAGTTACCCCACGAAAGGTTTTGCGCTATTAACGTTACACATTGTATAGACTTAACCAACTGATTTCTGGGATTACAAACGAACTAACTATAAGCTTTATAATATTATAGAACACATATTATAGATATTGTCTATGCACTACCTATTCAAATAGGTTCTATTCCCTTGCGGTTCTACAAGCATGCCTAGGTATACCTGCTACGAGTTTGCTTGTAGGTATACGGACGGACGGACGGATGGATTTATAGTCTTTTCTATTGTAGGTTAACGGGAACGTACAATACTTAACGAGACTTGAGTAAACAATTATTATTTTACGTAAAGCGTTGCATAAGCGCAGAGGCGGCCTTACCCATTGCGAGGCCCCGGGCAGAAAATCTTTGCGAGGCCCCTTGGATTTTATAAAAAGTATATGATGCGAAAGTAGGTTTGGTAGGTTGGTTTGTCATGTTTGAGGACAAATCCTAAAGTTATACCATTAAATAAATGTAATTTGAGTTTTAAAACATTCTACAGTTTATACAGGAACTTTGAACATCCGAGTTTGCGTAAAATGGAGTAGTTCTGATTTATGTAGACTTTGTTTGCCTTTTTGGAGATTATTACCTTAAAGTTTTAGTTTACTACATTGATCAAACTTAAGCACGACGTTTTTCTGAAGTAGAATAAATTTACTACAATATGAGACTAAAATGGTTTCTGTAAACCCAAAAGCTTCCAAGTTTGCGCTTTTCAAAAGTATCTGAAATTAACGTTTTTTTACAACAAATGTGGAAGAGGCATCTGATTATCATGTTTTCAGTTGAAATGTTTTCCAACTTTTTAACTTTTTTCGAAAAAGAAGTTTGAAGGGGTTTAGGCCGCACTACGATCGCCAGAGATAGTCTGCCGGCGTGAGAAACCGCGGGCGTCTACCACTGCGGTTGGGGCGGAGGAGGACGCTGTCCTCTCTCTCGCGGCCCGCCTCCTCCTTCACGAGCATTACTGCTTCGCAGAAGGAGGCGATCGCTTCCCACTCCATCTCGCCCCGCAGCATGGCCGCAACCAATGCCGGGCGCGAGAGGTCTCCGCCTATCGCCACCGTGAGGACACGTCGGTGGTCTGCTCAAGCGGGGCAGTCTTGCGTCGTATGCTCTACTGTGTCCTTCGGGCGATCTTCGCAGTGGTGACACCCGTGCGTTTCTTCCCTCCTTATCAGACACAGGAACCTCCCGAAACATCCGTCGAGCTCAACTCTGAAACTACTGGGTCTACAGATATAAATCGGTTCTCATATGGTAGCAAAAGGCATTTTTGAAACCGTTCTGAGAAGTTATTATCAACAACTAGTCCTTTACGGTCATAAACGCAAAATTTTCAATTTTTTTTTGCGTTCGGTGTTTGAGGTCTCAAACTTTGATTATTCATTGGGCCCAGTGGCGTAGCTAGGCGCGGGCTTAGCGGACCCTACCTAGCCTCGCACATGATGGGACCTCGCGCTTAGAGATTTAATAAAATAAAATAAAATTGACAACGGCAATCTCAACTTTGTTACCACTCAGTAAAGCAGTATTTAACTTCTACTACTATTTGTAACTGAGAACTGATAGAGCCAAAACTGATGGCGCCGACGATCATATTTAGGTCTAGCAATTCGGCTTCTCGCGCGAGGCCCCGTAGTTGCATGACAACTAGTTTACTTTTTATTTCTAACTGTGAACAGAAAGATGCAAGGAGGCCTCACAAAGCGATCTTATTATCAAGTCATCAAAAAAAAGGAGGCTTTGCACGCGTGACCCACATCACGGGCTTAAAAAAAAATCACGAATCCGCGCGATATTTTTTTATCCTCCATCAAAGAAAAGGGCCTCGCAGATGCGTCTTGCCCCTTCCAAAATTCGGCCAACTCTGAGATGATAAATTTAAAAAAAAGATGGTTTGCTTTTTTCTAAAACTAAAATCTTATTTAATTTTGTCGATTTTGGATTTTTGATTGTTATAGCCTTATCGAGTAGCCTAACTACTCATTGAGGCTATAACATAACTAAAATTAATTAATCAAAATCAAAAGTTTTTAATTAATAAAAATTACTAGTTTTTTCTTTTGCTTGGTCTGTTGCGCGAGGCCCCCTGCAAGCGCGAGGCCCCGGGCGGGTGCCCGGTTCGCCCCCCCCTAAGGCCGCCACTGCATAAGCGTACCTGCTTGTAACGTTTTAAATGGCTGGCAGTGAAATGGGAAAATCAGGACATTTTTTTTTGTCATAATGGTAAAGCTCGGTTCTGTTTATGGGTATTGAATATTAAGTTAATTGAGAATAAATTATGTTGGTTTGTTGGAAAATATGGTGTTTATAAATCCGATTATCGCACTTTTTATTGCTGCTGTTTTAAAATCAACTTTATTGTAACCGCTTTTAAATAAAAATTAATTAAGTAGTTATTAGTATTGAACTTGTGCTTCACTAAAATAATCAAAGCAACCGTAATACTAACCAAAAAAAGGACAAGTTAATTGTCTTTTTCCTTTGACCGTCAACAACGTCCACTTTTTTTTGTTGATTCAAACTGCAATTTAAGCTAAGATCATTTTGGAATTCCAACGCAGGAAAAACCCGTGTTCGAATTTGTAATGTTGATTATAGGGAGGCTGGTAGGTATTATTAAATCATTGTGTATAAAAAACTAAGACTGAATGAGAGCCAAGAATCATGAAAGCTGGAAAATATCCAAATGACCGAACGCTCGGCTTTATCAATGCATTTTTTTATCATAGTTTATATTTCTAAAATAGTTGTTGTTGTCAGCTGGAGTGAATCATTCTGTTTCAGCAGAATGTTACTTTCACATTGAATAACCCGTTCTTCCGTCATTCGAAGATTTCCGAAGAACTAGTTTCTTACTGACGTCTTCAGTGACTGCTCTATTTCAATTATGGACAAGTTTTACTCGCTGAAACATAATACGTAACAATACAATATGTCAACTAGCGGCTAGTCAACTTCCTGCTACTAGCATGTCCAATCGTTTAGCAAGTTTGGGCCAACTGAACGTAGCACCACTGTGATAACCACCGACTGTTGACATTGTATATTTTATTGTCAATTACCTCACGATTTTCATGTCTCAATGTCAACCGGCGGCAAATATTTCATGCCTGAAGAGGCCTGAAGTGATTTTTCATAGTGACGTCATCCGATTTGCAATTTATGGGTGTACGAAGCGATTCTAATAACTTTTTATATGACCGGATTACGATTTATTGGCAAATATAGGTTGATTTTGCAATTTATTATTGGTTGTCGCGATATTTAGCACATAATCTTAATTACCGGATACGACGTTTCCTTCTCAGCACCGATTTGGACAACGGTCTTACGAAGATTTCTGGTTGGTGGTTTATTTGTGATCACAGATTCTATGGACCCGGGCAATTAGGCAAAATTCACACTTACTCTGCCTTCACAATACTCACATAAATATTTATGCTTTCCTTCGATAAGATTTATAAGACAACATATTAAGTATGTACTTGTGGCAAAAATATAGGACTAAGTAGGAACTTATGAATATGTAATCTTTGGTTGAGAGGAAAACCAAAGAAAATTTAGGATAGTCCATCCCAATATTTGGGGTTGTGTGAAAGAAAAAGTAGTAAAAGATAGCGTGACGACGGCTGATTGATGAGGATGGAAGCACGATTGTCGAAAATAGGGTCGAGCCAACGTTGCCCAGGCTCAGGGTTAACATAATGGAGGTATGTAGAAATGGCCAGACCAGGACCACAATTAATTAGACCAGGGCGCCGTTAAAGAAGCTTCCAAGGGGCGCATAAGAGGCAGTCACTGCACTAGAGGGTAGAAAAAATCGAAGTGCGCCGACCAGAAGTAGTATAGACATGATAGTAATATACCTGGCAACCTAGGTAGATACTCTTCATTGGATTTGAAGAAGGATAGTTTCTTTCTCATTCAAGATTTCGAGACAATTAACTGCTCGATTTTCCTCAAAAGAAAAACGTACCTACTTACATACTTTATTGAAGGACATTTATTATTGTAATATGGTATCTCCATTGTCTTATAATGTATATTCAACTACAGTAACGTCTTTTCTTCGAGTTGTAAAACTGGCGTGAGTCTCTAACTGATTGTGAAAACGCGATTTTTCCGCGAACTGTTTATAAAAGAAAATGTATAGTTCCATGGCTGTTGTCTTTTCCTAAATCGAGGTAGTGACGACATTTCAAAAAATAATTAACAAAATAACTACTACCTAATTTAAGTACAAGATTACGATGTTTAGGGGCCTTTTTAGTACAGAAAGTTGACAGAAAGACTAGCGTGGCGGCTATATCTTATCTTAGCCAATTTATCAATTAATCGTAGAAATCATGAAGTTTACGTAAAATAAATTAGTTTGGAACATAAAAAAAAACAAACAGTTAAGTACCTAAACTTGATATTTATCTAAAAGTTAATTCAATTTTTTAAATGAATAAGTATTAGTAATTTTCTATAAATGTTGTAAATGTGCTTAACTAAGTTACAAGTACCTACATACCTACAATTTACCATAAAATTTTATTTCATTGGATTGTTTTATTGATAATATAGAAATGTCGTATCTTTAAATATAATTATGAAAATAAAAAAAAAACTTACCAAACTTAGACAAAAGTAAGTCCTTCCAAAGTTTTCGCAGCTGAACTCCAAACTCGCGATGGTTTATTATAAAACAATGAGATTCACCACACTTATCTAATTTAATTTCAGAATTGTTATTCTGGATAAGTGTCAAAACTAAAATGTAAACCGTATTTCGGTACGATGTCGTCTGCCACAACCGACTGTCGCGCGTTTTTGATCTCGTTTGAATAAATGTTTTGAACCAGCCGCCTCCTGTCTTTCTTGAAAAGGGCGGCAAATAGTGAACACTAGCGACGCCAACTCTAAATTATGTATTTATGAAAACGCCATCTACCGTTGAGTAGCATGAGTTATATTTCCTTGTGGTGCACCTAGCGTCATACGGGGAAAGAGTAAACTAAATCCAAATTTTAATAATTATGACGCCGTCTTTGTTTTCCAGTGGCGAATTTATAAAATGACTAAATCTATCATTGAATGTAATATCAGGTCTCTATGATTATTATACTTAGGGCCTAATTAACCCTTTAGGCTAATAAGGCTGCAGCCTAGGACGCGAGGATCGGGGGGGCGCTGAAATCGTGTATTATATGATGATGCCTCTCCTATTTTTTTTTCTCTAGAAAAAATATTTAAAAAATACTCAAGTTGAAACAACTTCACACAATAGATGACCACGCTCATGGTCAATGGCAACTAACTAAGTTGTCTATAGAAACTAATAAGCTAATACAAGACATGCGGCCAAACACGACATAGATTTGGTTTTCTACTTGGTAGCCTGCAGTCACTTGTCATGATTTTGGTCTTGTAATGCGTGAGGTACTTTGCCTTTATATACGGTCAGCTTAAAAAATGGTTTGCCACCCTAACATTAAATGTCATCGGTCAGCCCGAAGACCCCTCATTGAGGAGAGGCTGGATAGGCGACACGCCGTCCTGACCTACCGCATGACGCAGGTCCTCACGGGTCACGGACGTCGGCAGACGATCTCCAGCCACCGTAGGCGCGGGCATGTGGGCGGCGGGCGAGTAGAGGGCAACTCGCTGTCTAACCATGGACCATGCCCGGGTCGACCACGGGTGTTCCACGCGCGCCTCAAAGAGTGTCAGCATTGTGACGGGCCCCCCCGCCAGAGGGCCAAAGCCTACCGGGGTCGCGGGACTTATCTCATTACCGTGGCTGACTTGTCTCAGCCATCAGGCTTTTTAATTTTATTATCGCAAAAATTTTGTCGTTAGTCGCCAAATCTCATAATTTGACGGCCATTATTTGCGAGTACGGCCAGTTGGAGTTAGTTTTCTTATCTTTGCTCCTGTGTGAATTTCAAAATCTAGTCACTGCGAAGATCTATAAGTATTCTCACAGATTAGTTTCATAAGTCATCATCAATCCATGAGTTAACTCATTTTTGGAGGTGTAGCCCAAGATCGGGCTTTTATTGAACTAAAAAAAATCTGATTCTTAACTAAGACCCGACAAAATCTGTGTTTACCTATTCAAAATAAATTATCTCTCAACAGATGTCACGCGATGGTAGGTAATCTTCGTCGTTCGTACACGATCTTATTTAAGACGTGTTTTAGGTAAAAATAGAGACTAATTTTAATTACAGATATCATATGTGACTACCTAGTTAAAAATACCATATTTATGTTGCCCGTTAAGGCCAGGTTTTCCTGAGCACTGCAGGCATCCAACGCTTACCGCAGCGCCTGCAAGGACTAGCGGATACGTAGTGAATTACGATGCGCGATGACACGCGCGCCAAAAGTTGCGAAGTCTAGGTAGTAGTTACAGAGTAGAGGAAAGCAGTAGATCAACTTGAATTGATTGGTAAAGGTACGTTTGTATGTATCATTTTTTTGTTGCGGTATTATTTTCATCATCATCATCAGCCTATAACGTTCCCACTGCTGGGACACAGGATTCCTCTCTGTGAGGGGGACTGGGCCATAATCCACCACGCGGGCCCTGTGCGGATTGGTGGATGTCACATGTCTTCGAATTTTTGGTTCTAGGACATGCCGGTTTCCTCACGATGTTTTCCTTCACCGTTTTGACAGCAGTGGTGATGAAAAAAATTACACAAAGTAATGCATCTGGCGGGGTTTGAAGAACCCACGACCTACAATGACCCATAATACAAATATTGATTTTGATTAGTTCGTAATAATTAGCATTAAATACTTTTTTTTTATAAATTAAATAAAAAAGTGGCGAGAATAACTTACTCGTTATCCCCTGAATCATAAGTCAATATACGCGCACTGCGCTTGGCCTGCAGCTGCATTGCTCTAAAACATTAAAAATCTACGTAATTTTAAAGCGTGAAGGTGAATCAGGGGACACGGCAGGTAATAACTAATATTTTCGTAGGAAATGATCATACTGTGGACACGTAGCACACTATGACCACTACCTATTTGACATTTGGAGGCAGTAAACCATTATAATTAGTGCATTCACGGTGGCTGTCTGAACTCTGACATAGGGTCTAAATTCAACTGTCTTACATATTTGATGCGGTTGGTAAATCTATTCCGCGAGAAAAATAAACCAATAAAGCTTTTGCCAGCGTGACTTCTTTATACATATTGATATTGGGTTTAAATTCAACTGTTTTACACTTAATTGCGGTTTGCATATTATAGGTTATAGTCTAGGAGCCACTGAAACATCCCACCCGTTCTCCACAAAGCTAGATTTTTTTGATTATTGGAAAGTACCGGTGTAGCAGGCATCTATGTGGTTGTATTATCATTCCTCAAAACGGAGACCAAGTCAAGTCAAGCATAGTAAGGTAGCTCCACTTTTTAAATCGGGTGATTGTAAGGAAGCTAACAATTATAGGCCTGTGTCAATTTTACCAGTTTTCAGTAAAGTGTTTGAAAAGTTAATGCTTGAACAAATGCTATGTCACTTCAATAGAAATTCCATCTTTCATGATCAACAGTTCGGTTTCACCAAAGGTGACAACAACTGACGCCGGTGTTACCCTATTGAAGAACATTTTTAACTCCTGGGAGGAAGCGCAAGATGCCATAGGAATCTTTTGCGACCTCTCAAAAGCATTCGATTGCGTAAACCATGAAACGCTTTTGCTGAAACTGGAACATTATGGAATTAAAAATACAGCTCTTGAGTTACTTAAATCATACCTAAGAGATAGACAGGTTAAAGTTCAAATAAATGGTACAAACTCATTAGGAGCTAAAATGACTATGGGCGTGCCTCAAGGTTCTATTTTGGGTCCATTCCTTTTCTTAGTCTATATTAATGACTTACCCCATTTACTAAAAAATCAACCACAGATGGTGTTATTTGCCGATGATACATCGTTAATTTTTAAGATAGATAGACGTGCACAAAATCTAGACACTGTTAATGACTGTATTTCTAAGGTTCAAAATTGGTTCACTGTTAATAATTTAGTTCATAATGAAAAGAAAACAAAATGTATTAGATTCACTTTGCCAAATGTTAGAAGTAGCGATTGCGACATTTTATTGAACGGAGAAAAATTGGATTTTACTAATCAGACAGTTTTCTTAGGAATCACGTTAGACGATAAACTACAATGGGGCCCCCATATAGCATCTTTAGCGGGGCGACTCAGCTCAGCCGCTTATGCTGTTAGAAAGATAAGACAGTTAACTGACGTCGAAACTGCGCGTTTGGTTTACTTCAGCTACTTTCACAGCATTATGTCTTATGGTATTTTACTGTGGGGCCGGGCAGCTGACATTGAATCCATTTTTGTTTTGCAAAAGAGAGCCGTCAGAGCAATTTACAAACTATGTCGCCGCGAATCTCTTAGGGAACTATTTAAAAAGATTAACATAATGACAGTGCCTTGTCAATTTATTTATGAAAATATAATGTATGTTAGGAAAAATCTCAGATCAAAGAAATAGGCAGATAGAGCGCTCAGAACACGCGAGTGGTTCCACCAAAGTTAATACAAAATCAAAATCGAATCACTGTACCAAGCTACGCGTCGTACCAAGCTGCGTGTCGTTGTTGTTGTTTGCCAAAATATGCCGTCACGTGTCTTTAACCATTGTAAAAGTTGTTCTCAAAAACAAAGAAAACATTATGGAATGTAATTCGATTTGATTTTGTATTAACTTTGGTGGAACCACTCGCGTGTTCTGAGCGTTCTATCTGCCTATTTCTTTGATCTGAGGGAAAAATCTTCATCTTTTTAATAAAATAAGTGATAGACATAATTTTAATACTAGAAATAAAGATAAAATTGATCAACCTTATTATAGATTGTCCAAAGTCCAAAAATCTTTTATGGGGTTCTGTGTTAAATGTTATAATAAAATACCTAGCGAAATTTTAACTCTAAATGAAAGAAAGTTTAAAAGTCACATAAAAAATACACTTAGTAAACAAGCATATTATAAATTAGAAGATTATATCCAAGATAAAAATGTTTGGAAACATGCCGGTCCTGCTCCATAGTACAATGTAGGGCTTAAGCAGAATCAAGCTGGTTGATATTCGAATGCTCACACACTTCTTATATTTGTAAAATAGCTTTGATTGCAATATTTTGTTAAAATGTGAACACCATGTACCTTTTTGATTTTTGTAATTCTTATTATTTAATTATTTTCTTTTATAATTTATTTAGTCTATATTTTCAAGGTACATTGCTTCCACATTATATATTATTTCAAATGATGTTATAAAAATATTGTAACAGATGTTTAAAATGAGTAAGTATGGAGTTTCTTGCCCATTCTTCTCCATACAACCTACCTTAGCGAATGGGTGTAGAATCAATCCCATCCCATCCCTTTTCTTAATTTTAATATTCGACGTTTAAAAGTGCCTCACTGATGGCCTATTTAAAATAAATGATTTGACTTTGACTTTTGACTTTGACTTTAAAATTCCTACACCTCGAAACAATTACAATTTAAAAAAATATCCAACTAACTACCTACAATTTAAATCAATGTAGATTTATATCCTAGAGAACTATTGAAAAAAAAAATAGCAATAAATTAAAATGGCGAATAATATTTAAATAAAATTATGCACATTTTTTTTTAAATTATTTGAAACTCTCAGGACACATAAAACAAAAAAAAAGGAACAAAAAGTGTAAAAGAAAACCTCAAGATTTGATCCAGAGACCCCTTGCACGAAAGTCAAGTAGGTTACCAACCAGAGTGGCTAGTACGCTGACAGTAAATTTCAAATAGCGGTTCCTATACAAATGTCAACAATGATCGAAAATCAACATATTATAACATTGCTAATCCCCCAAGGGAAATAGCGTAATTATACATATCCTATTAATTGAAGAGCAGTTTAAGGAATATTTGAGGAAAAATTTAATAAATAATATCCAGTGGTTTAGCTTCCAACTATCAACAAACATCTAAAAACAACAAAATTCATAATTGCTTATCGCCCAGGAAAAATAGCGTAATAATACATAGCCTATTAACAGAAGAATATTATTAGGAATATTTGAGGAAAATTTGATCGACAACTTTACAGTAGTCCACTCTGCACGACAATATTTTGACACATGACACATCAGCTGAGTCGACTAGGTGATTCGAAATTTGAGCTATTACACAATTATTTTTTGTCAACTTTCAGCATCCAATTTTTGATCAAAAATATGTTACTACAGCTATTTCATGCGATAAGTTTGTGATCAATGTCTCTAAGAACATGTTGAGGTCAATAAAACTGCCTCATTCTGTTGTAAAATGTGTGTAACATACAAAATGCTACATCGTTCCAAAAACTAGGTAATTTAGATATGCTGAAAAATATGTAGGTACATAAAGAAGCTTATCACATGATAATAATGGTTAAACAGTGAAATAAATAAAATAACTTACTATATACATTACTAGATTTGCCAGTGTTCATACATAATTTCATAAATAATAACGGTCAAAGTCTGGACAAAAATTTGAAAAAACTATGTTGCAACATGACTCTTTTTAGTGCTGACCGTAAACCCAATATTCACAAAACGATTAAAAACCTTCATTCAGCCTAATCGATACTCGCAACATAATCGAACATGAAAAAAAAAGTAAAACAAGACATAGAGCATGGACTGATTTATCTTCTTTTTGACTATAGAAAGTTCAATCCATGCAATAAGTCTATGAATCTAAATCTGAATCATTTAATAATATTTCAAATTTTCAAGGATTATTTCGTTTACACAATAATTTATTTATCGGTGTTTCATTGGAGGCTAAACATACCTATGTGCCTTCTAAACTTAAATACAATCATATGGTTTTACTTATACCCATTTTGTGTTTTCGTTAATTAATTTCAATTTATCTTTCTATAACGGATCTAAAAAACGTGAAAAGACAAACACCGGGTTCGGATCTAATGCTGAGAGATGGGAGTATGTACTTCTAAATGATTCCTTGCAGTAACAAACAATTAGAATTTCCAACGGGGCGTGTTTGGCTAAATTTAAAACTATGAGGAACAGCGAAAAATCCTTAAGGAAGTCTCGAGGCCGATTTGATAAAAATTAAATAACATCATAAAAATTAAATTTTTGAAATATAAATTCAGCAATCAAACTATCAATATTCTGTGAAGTAGAAACATGCGACAAACTTGAGGTACATATAAGGATTTTATTCCATTAAATAACGTTTCGCTACATGTTCACAACATAGTGTTCTTATTTCAAATTTTTATTATCACTTCGTGGTGTAATACATTGACGATTTTTTTGAAATTCGAACTTTTTTTGAAAAGTGAGTTTGCGCGAATTTTGATTTTATTCTGCTGTACAATGACTAAATTATTGTTTGTATATTAGTTCATATTTTACCAAGTTATCATTTCTTCACCGAATTTGATCCTCAGCGACATCGAATAGTGTAAAAAAATTTAATACCTAGCATTTTCTTTTTTTATTTCAAAAGCTCGATTTCTGACGTGTAATACTTACATGACCAAACCAATCTCACAAAACAAATTTGTACAATAAGATAATTAATTTGGCTATCTTTTGTTTGGAGCCGCGAGAGGGAGAGGACAGCGTCCTCCCTCCGCCCCAACCATAGTGGTAGGCGCCCGCAGCGTCGGAAGTCGGCAGACGATCTCCGGCCACCGTAGGCACGGGCATGCGGACAGCGAGTAAAGGGCAACTCGCTGTCCGACCATGGACCATGCCCGGGTCGACAGCGCGTCGTGTTCCACGTGCGCCTCAAAGAGCGTCAGCATAATGAGAACTTAGAGGGCCAAAGCCTACCGGGGTCGCGGGAGTTATTTCATGACCCCGGAACATAAAGGGCTATTGAAGGACACCGTGGATTTTAGTCAGTAAAAGTCTGACAGTCCCTCCCGCCCTGCCCGGGGTGGAAGGACTCATTTGATGATTTTACCACGATAAAAAAAAAAACTTTTATTTGGTAGGAAATAAACTCCTTTATAATAAGCCTATCAAAATCCAAGGCATTCTATATTCATTCAACATTAAAAATTATATGATTGTACAAAATAAAATGTACAATAAAAATTAGCTAATAAATTAAAAGTTATTACATAATATTTTGAATATCGAGTACCACAGCGAGTGCATTCCTAATTCAAAATTTTTGAATTAAATAATTGACGCGCATTCAAACATTGAAGGTGAACGCAGATTGAGGCGCACCGCAGTCTCCGCAGTCCCCGCATTTCGAATTCTTTGTATGAAATTCTATGAAACCTCGCACACTGAGCCGCACCGCAGTCTCCGCAGTCGCCGCACGCATTTGAGACGACCGAATTCCCCAGCCGCAGCTGATGACGTCACCAACGTCGGCCCGCACGCAGCGGACGCTGCGGCTAGCGCGGTGCGGATGACGTCATCCGCATTTTTTGTCTGCCTCGTCGTCTGTAACTTTTATTGGAATTTCATAATCTTTGCAGTATTTTTCTTCAATTCTTAAAAACTACAGCTTATGTATCAATAAAAGTTCTCCTGACAATTAAATGAAGTAAAAATAATATACTTCGTAACGTTTCAATAGCTTTGTTTAAGTGATAGCATTTTAATAACTGTAAGTAAATTCTACTAAACAACTAGAAAAAAGCCCCAGCCACTAAAAGCAATATTACGCTACAAAAGAGGAGTCAAAACCAACAATTTAATTAGTGAAAAATCCACTAAGTTGGCAACACTACAAAATGCGTGCGGTGACTGCGGAGACTGCGGTGCGGCTCAGTGTGCGAGGCCATTAACAAAATGCGATGAGTGCGGGTACTGCGGAGACTGCGTGCGGCTCAATGTGCGTTCACCATTATTATCTGACATTGTTCCTTTGTCTATTATTGTTTTTTGGGAATGACAATGTACGTAATATTATTATAAAAGCTTTAAACTATATTATAATAGATAATAATTGTATTCTAAGCATAAAACAAATTTATTTTAATTTTTATTAATCGATTTCCTAATTTCCTTATTTTTTTCACTCGAGTTGACAAAAAAATCAATTATGGAATCGATTAGAATACTCGCTTTCACACATCATTACGATTAAAAAAAATAACATGGTTGTCGATTACGAATACAAATTGAGTAGTGGTAATGAAAAATACGTGTTATTGGTCCTGTATTAGAGAATTGCGCCAAGATCTGGTCTTTTTTACGTTATTTATAATATTTGGCATGATATTTATCTTTATTATTATGGAGTTAGAGCTCGCGTGTGTGATCCAAGTGCTAAATAAAAATGTAAACAAACAAAAGTGGCGCGAAAGTTCGAGTTCAGATATCAAATTTTTCATTACCACTGCTAATTTATGTTGAAATACGTGTGAATTCGTTACAATACTAAATGACGAGTTATTCATTCCTCCTATAATGATCCGTTGGATGTCCGAAAACCACGTTTTTTATGATTTTTAGCCCCACCCAGCACTGCCATCAAAATGGCGAAGATCGTATTTACACTTTTGGATTTTGTTACGGTAAATTATGAAAATAGGCGCTAAATGTAGAAGTTTTAATTTCGTGAATAAATCAGATTTTTATTTAACATTCTTAATTAATGCGCACTCATAGGATTTTACGCAGAGAATATTATATTTTTTTAATTTATAATGAGGATGTCGTATGACTACAACGTCTGCCCCTTTTGGACCCACTATTGAGCCAGCGTAGGTTTACTTGTCGCGCCCCTTTCGGGGGCGCTACCGAACTATACGGTTAAAACATAGATCAAATAAAAAAAAAACATAAAAAAAAAAAAAAGTTGATCTGGCATCAGAATCGATCCCTAATCTCGAAAAAAATACAAAAAGAAAAAATATTCAATGTAGAGGAATGACAGCTCTACGATTTTATTATATGTAAAGATTTTACATACGTTTCATAATCATAATATCGTAATCGCAATCTTCATCCATAATCGCACAGACGAAACCTTCGGTTTCCCCGAAGAGGTCACCGAAACGTAGCCAGGCTACAGACGCTAAAAAGTCTACATCGGGCCCGTGAAGGGCCCGGTAAAACCGCCCGTGTAGCTCCTTGTTCTTCTGCCATACCTCCCTGCGGTCATTAGTATCCAATACCACAGGTTTGCGCCAGTTCTCGTTAGCCAAGGAGAGTGTGGGGTAAGGCCTTTGTCCACTGAGACTACATCTCGATGTATCCCCACGTCGGCTTCAAGGAAGTATTCCCTGAGATAGCATACCTCGCGGTTGTGTAAGGTCTTGGCATTAAGGAAGCCACGGCCTCCACATTTCCGCGGGATATACAGTCTCATCACCGATGACCGTGGGTGATGCATCCGATTTGCAGTCAGCAGTGTGCGGACCTTTCTATCCAGGGCGTCAAGTTCCGTCTGAATCCATTTGAGTACGCCGAAGGAATACATCAGAACCGGCATGACCCAACTATTGAAGGCGCGCACCTTATTTCCGCCTGATAAAAGACTTATTAATACATTAAGCCTTATATTATTATTTTCCCCGATTTCTCAAGAACGATTTTGAAAATTCTTCTTTTGATTGAAAGAGTACACCTTCCAGTTGGTCCCATGATCATCAAGTCAGGATCTGATGATGAAATCCTGGAGAAATCGTGGGAACTCTTTAAATTTTAAATTCTTGAAGCGATTTGATAACAACTCAATCCCGTCGAGTTTAGGCTCGTTAGAGTCGTCTTTATTACATAGACATTGATGATGTTCATGGTCTGGTGATAGAGCTGGAAGGTAACCATGAGTTCTTTCTTATACAAAATCACAATTCTACGAAGTTTAGGGTCATTTGATTCGTCTGTACATGGGCTTTTGTACTAAATGTTTTCCAGGCTCTTATGATGGAGCTGGAAGGTAGCCATGGCATCTTTGTAATACAATAACGCAATCTCATCGAGTTTGGGCTCATTTGAAAGAAAAAAGAAAGAAAGAAAAAAAACGTTTATTTGTGAGCCCGTACACACAACAAACAAGCAAATAAAGATAACAAAGGAATTTCTACCTATCGTAAATTAAAAAAAAAAACAGAAAATCAAAGATTACAATATAATATAACAATACAAATACATTACAATATAACATACATTTGATTCGTCTTTACATAGACTTTGGTGCTGGATATTATTCTAGGTTTTGATGATGGAGCTGGAAGGTGGCTATAAATGTTAATATACGTAAATTAATTTAAAATCAGCGAATCAGTTTAGTTCGCAAAAGTATTTTGATGGGCAACTACGGAACCCTACACTGTGCGACCGTGGCCCGACACGCACTTTTTTTTTTTTTTTAGCGTGGTAAAATCATCAAATGAAGGACTCATACTCAAAGGGCAGGGCGGGAGGGACTGTCAGACTTCTAACTGACTAAAATCCACGGTGTCGTTCAATAGCCTGTTATGTTCCGGGGTCACGGTAAGGGAATAATCCCGCGACCCCGGCAGGCTTTGGCCCTCTGAGATGAGACCCCGTCATTATGCTGACGCTCTTTGAGGCGCGCGTGGGACACAACGCGCCGTTGACCCGGGCATGGTCCTTGGTCGGGCAGCGAGTTGCCCTTTACTCGCTGCCCGCATGCCCGCGCCTAAGGTGGCCGGAGATCATCAAGCGACGTCCGTCGCCGTGGGCGTCTACCACTGCGGGTGGGGGCCCGACACGCACTTGGTCGGTTTTTTAATTCTTTGTGGAAAACAGGTAAGTCGGATGGTTCAGTAGCTCTCCTACTATTAGTAAAGAGAAATAAATACACAAAGGAGGTTCTTATAATATTTCCCATGCATCCTTACCTTTTTTGTTTATTCAGCCTTCGAAGAGCCAAAGATGACAACTTCTTACTTTTCTGCCCATTTGTTTACAAAATTATAACCATAAAAAAATGAACTATATTACAAGTATTTTGAAAATTAAAATATGTACAGGTATTTCTATTTAAAATGAATGTTTGCTTCTGTCAGTAATAGAAGATAGCGTGGAGGTGGGTTTGCAAAAAAATTGACGTAGGGTCCGACCTCGGGCGCGGTCCAAGACCGACTAAATGCCAAGAGTCGAGTGTATGAAAAGATGAAATTACCTGATTTTGGACTTAGTGGTATGGTTTCTCATCCTTTCACAATGATACGGCCGCATTCTATCTAATTTTTTATGCTCTTTAAGATGGTATAATTTTTATTATTCAAAGCCTAGTGTAATTGAAATGAAGTGATATGCACACCATGAGTTGGACCTGTTTTTGCGATTTAATTGGATGCAGTAAAGTGCAAGCAATCGTGTATCGAAGAGCCCAAACCTGGAGACCAAAGACTGAAATATGTACCATATTTTTTTCAAAATTTAAATCCGTTTCATTTAGGAATAAAACACAATACAAAATGACGGTTTTGCGTCCCACGTCGCCTACGTGTCTCTAGCACTGGCTTGGGCCCCATCACGGATTTCAATTTTGACAACACAAAGGTTTAGTCGCAAATTAGTCGTTTAACGCCAAACAGAATGTATTGGTTATTGGGACGCACGGTTGGCGCATAGGCTGGGCGATCGGGTCTGCCGGTCTGGGTGTTTGTGTCAGAGGATTAATTCCATATTTTGTAAACGCACTTACGACACAGGAGAAACGTTAAGAAAAATATCGGATCAAAACCTGCGGGGTCTATCGGTGGCAGTTTTTTTTGGTGTGGTATTATCATCAAAGGGCAGGAGGGACTGTCAGACTTGTACTGAGTTGACTTAAAATCCACGGTGTCCTTTAATAGCCTTTAACGTTCCGGGGTCAAGGTAGCTCGTTAGTCCCGCGACTCCGGCAGGCTTTGGCCCTTCGTCATTGTGCATACAGCTCTTTGAGGCGTCCATGGTCGGACAGCGAGTCACCTATTAGGCCCAGCGCACACCGGTGGAGGCGCGGCCGGGCGCATTTCATTGATGCGCGTGGGCGGATTCGCGCGCCTCGAAGTAGACGCTGTCCGGTCATTCACGCACCCCGCTTCCCACTCCGTCTCGCTCCGCAGTATGGGTCGACCAATACCGGCCGCAAGGTCGGCAGAGCAGAGGCCTTACCACGAGCTCTTAACGCAATCCAGTTTAGGCTGTGGGAAAGAGATGGCGCTACACGACTTGCATAGCTGTTCTTTCCCAGAGCCTAAGGCGATTCTCACACTGCCCCGCATGATGCAGCGTAACGCGTGGATGCGTGTTCTTCCGTTGCTTGTATCTCCGTTTGTATGGAAAACACGCACCGCATCCGCATGAACGCGCGTGGATGCATTTTCTGTGTGTTAGACTGTGTTAAGATCCACGCGGTACGCTGCATCATGCGGGGCAGTGTGAAAATCGCCTAAACTGCATCGCGTAAGGCCTCTGAAATCAGTTTCCCCAGTTTGGCCCTCTCAAAACCTAGGGCACCTAGCGAAGCTGTTTTCTCGCAGATTAATTGGGTATCCCTATTATTGTAGTATTTTTATAATAGGCAAAGGGACCATTAAAAAAATACTGAATTATATTTTGTAACTATATTTTATTATTATCATACACATAACACATTGTGTAATTGAACTTCAAAAAATTACTTATGTAGATCATGTGATAACCTTAGAATAACATTAAACATAATGGTGATTGTCTTAGAAAAGTTAAATACATTATGTAAATATTGAGAAGAAAACTTGCTACTGGAACATATTCATAACATTAAAAATCATTTAATACCTAATGCAGTTAAACCATATGAGAAATTACTTATATATATAATGATACAATGGTGTTTAACACTATCTTAACTACCTATGTATTTATAAAACTACATTCATGTGCTTTTTTCCTATGATAAATGAGAGATTGTCGTCACTTCATTGAAGGAGTGCTTCACGAGTCATCACCTAAGTCGCACCGCGAAGGAGCTGGAGGAGGAGGAGGAGGAGCAGGAGTTTCATCACCTGTGGAAAACAAATAATGATGTAGCAATTTATAAATTGACTAGCTGACCGGGAAAACTTCGTACCGCCTCAAAATCACCTTTCAAACCATTCCTTGATTTCCAAAAATATTCAAAACAAAAATTTGCCAAATCGGTCCAGCCGGTCCAGGTAAAATTCTATGTTTATAAAAACAGATGTACCGTCAAATTGGTGGTATTTCTTTCTCCTTTCTTCTCCACGAGAACTAGGGTTTGCGAAAGGAGGTAGTTTGGTATTAAATACATAGTCTTGATTTTGTGTTTTTCTTTGTAAACCCATTCCTGTTAAAAATTCCTTAGAGATACCTTACATACAGTAAATAAATAACATTATCCATCTCGATATCTAAAACTTGGTAATAAAGTCTATTTAATGTCTATAATGCCAGAAATACACATTCTATTAATCACACAGTACAACTTTGTTTTTCCTTACACCTGCGTGGATGTTGATGACCGCTACAAAAGCCTAAAATTGATCCCATGTGTTCAACTACCCTATGGTTCTATTTTTTATAGTTTAGGCGGCGTACGCCAAACAAGGAACTTTTTTGGATGATTTTTTACACCTTGGATGTGAAAAACCGAAAAAAATTCTTACGTACGCCTATTTTTTCTAAACTAAAATCTAGCCTATGTAACTCGCAGATAATCACCTCTCTCTCTCTCTCTCTCTTCTTGTATCGTGAAAATGGGGCTTAAGGTCAAACAAGTCAACATTTTTTCCATAGAAACTTCGTTGGGGTTTTACTCCACTATTTCACAAGGTACTTCCAAAACTAAACATGGTATCGTTTTGTCTCATTATTAATTTTGTCTGTACGGAAGCAGAATTGTAAAATATGAAACTATTGAAAAGTTACGAGCTTCTAAAGATTCGTTTTTTTGCTAATTTTAACACAACTTTAGGTGTAAATTAGAAGCTAAAGAAGCATCAAATTTCCAAAACGAAGTCCGTACCGACACAGCAAAATCGAAGAATTTAATAAATTTTATTTGAAATCAATTAGTGCAGTGGTTTTTTCATAAAACCCCAACTTCCAAAGGCTTTTTCGTATTTTTTAACGCGCGCCTTTTACTCTGAATGATCGTGCATCTCACTGAATAAGTTTTCCCCAGTTTTCTCCACAGGGGGATGACGCTCGTGCACACATGAACAATATGGCTCGATTTTCGGTGAAATATCATGGTTTTTGACCATGCCTGCCAGTGAGTTTGAGCTCGCGACGCCTTAAGAAAAAAGGACCTGTCATTTTTTGGTACAAACACCTTATAATATATAATAGGGTAGTTTCCAGGGTCAAAATAATTACATTCTATTTAGTCCGTATTTTAGATAATAAAAAAATATTGGACACGTATTTTTTCTTTTTTTGATCAAACAAAAAATAACAAAGATAATAGCCTATTTAACTTACCTGTGACGTCACTCTGCGCGAAAAATGCCACGCATCGTGACGTCACACGTAACTTTAATAGGCTATATCTTTGTCATTTTTGGTCTAATTTACAAATAAAAAAATACGTGTCCCCTATTTTTGAATAATCTAAAAGACGGACTAATTACATTTTTTTAGGCAACTAGCCTATTGTCAGTGAAACTGATACTAACTTTCAGTGGATCTCATTCCTGGATCAGTTGGGAGTCTGACGCCCGGTTTCAGTATCACGTTGCCATCCTGAAAATATAACAAAACTATTGATTAAACAGCTTATTGCGAGCGAAAGCTAGTTAGCGTTTTGTGCCCATTATTATTTCGTTTTATTCATTTCCTTTACACGTTTTTACACTTGAGGATCAAGTTACTGTATGACATAATCTATCTACATTCTGGGCATTACTGGAGTAGATCTCCATACTATACGTAATTATGACATCATCCTTTTACCATATTACTTTTATGAAATCTGATATTCACTGTAATGGGGATGGCTACTGGGGAAGTTATGGTGCTAGTATAGCTTGTTCCAAGCATCGTCATTGGTTCAATTCAGTTGAAATCTTAAAGGTACTTCAAAATAGTACTACGTCATTGGTCGGATTAGGGATAAGCTATGGTGGCGCTATCTCAACAATTAGCCTTGACTTGCTTTCCCCATTGTGCATAAATTAACGTATCTTTTATTTTTGGAAATTAGTAGTAGGTTCCAGGTATTGTAAAGGTTTTATTTTATTTAAGGCTTTTACTTTTAAGAATAAACTAATGTAGTTTATTAGCATTCTTTTATTTTTGTGTAGTTGTCACTTATTTTTTGTGAAAGCTGGTTAACCTATAATTGGCGACTGTGTAAGTCCTAGTAGTTTAATTATAATAATTATAAACCTTTTTTTGTACATAGAAGCTGTTAGATACCATAATAAAATAATAATAATAAATAATAAGCATTATTTGTAACTTAAATGGAGTCTTACCCGCATCTGTAATAGACCTTTCTTGGCCATAGCCTCGACTTCTGCTTTTGTCATAACTATCTTCTGTACTTTTAGCAGCTTTTTGCCGATTTGCATCTCGCATACCCCGCCTGTCGCAAAGAAAATAGACATTATTAAAATAAGTTACCGGTAAAATATTAATATTTTCTACTACTATAGTGTAATCTACTTACTCATGGCTGGTAGAGGCGTTGCTTTTACTCCAGGAGGTAAAGCGTTACATGGTATCTGTGAATAGTAAGTTGACATGATTTAGCTGTTTCAAATGAATAAAACAAAGTAGAATAGCTATGGGGATGATCAACTTCCTTTGTTTGTTAACTACACAAAGAAAAGTAAAAAGTTTGTGCTTTGAAAATGGACAAAAATAACAGCACTGATGTTAAAATGCGTCAAGTATAATGTCGTTCTAAAACAGCGGTTGTAATAGTTATTTGTTATGCAAGGCTGCAAAGTTGATTTTTGGCGCGAGTGCTTGAATTGAAAACTGAGCGAGCGAAGGATTCTAAGATTGAACCGCGAGAGAAACGAGCGGTTCAAATATAGAATCCTGAGCGATGCGAAGTTTTCAAAGGTACGAGACGCAGAAAAACTTTGCTGCCGAGTGCAACACACAGCTTTTCACCTCACACAGCGAGGAAATGCAGTGGGCCGCTCGCCTGTCAGTGTAGAAAGTAATTGAATACAAGACGTGTTCGAATTTTAACAACACTTTGTGCTCTAGAGCACAAAATGGAGTTTAGCGCTCAGATTTTGAATGAGAAATAGAATCTTTCCGAGCGTGTGAGGTGAAAATGAAATTAAACATAAGTTTGCTTGCACTCAGTCTACTAATAGTGGGAGTACGCCTACCTTCTTCAGTGTTTGTCCCGTGGGCGACACCAATGTACTATGTGGCGGCTTCTGTTCAGAATTTTCAGATTTGGCGCTCTCCTGAAATATTAAAATTTCTTTGAAAAAATGAACATAATAGGTGGCAATTTCTACATCCTTATAACCTGAATCAATTGTTTTCAACTAGGTACACATTTGTTAGGTTAAAATGTCAATTATTGACTTTTGTTACTGAGAGGTATAGGACTGTAGTGATGTTTATCTAATATCTTTAAACGAGCAATTCTTGTATATTTATTTATAATCAGGATCTCGGAAACGGCCCCAAGGATTTTGATGAAAGTTACAGATTGGGGGATTTTCGGCTTAAGGAATCGATTTATCATATTATATTAAGGTCCCAGGTTCGAGAAAAGCTCGGTTCCCAAGATTTAGACATTTTAAAAACCGAGCGAAGCTCGGCCTACCAGATATTAGTATTATTAAACGTGATACTCACCGCAGTTTCTTTATTGTCCTGCTCCTCCTTGGCGGGAGTCTTTGGCTTTTCTTTTTCATTCTCAGAGCCTTCACCATCTTCTTCATTTTCTTCTTTACGCACTTTGGCAGCTCTGTCGGAGTTTGAAAAACCAATAAGCAGGTGGTCAAGAAATATGGGGTGAATTCTCCAGCTCGTACAGCGCAAAAACCTTGGAATTTGTACTCATTTGAGTAATAAATATATCCGTCCTGAATGGTAGCCATTTTTTAAAGCTTATTATGAAGAGTGTAAAACAAAAGTACCAAATTAAATCGTTTATTTCAAGTAGGCCAGTTACAGGCACTTTTGAATTGTCAAAAGGCAAAAGTTTAACAAAATAGTTTAAAAATAGTTACGGTGCTACAGTCCCAGTCACAAGACATAAAACCTGTGAAAGTACTGTAGATGCCCATTTCAAAGCGTAGATCTCTATGGAGAAGAACGGGCAAGAAACTCCGTAACTGGGAAAAGCCAATCCTATTTCAAAAGAATAAAATGTTTACTAGTCGATGTCCAGGTGGTGGGTACCTCTAATGTACAATGATTTTATTGACAGAGTTGAGCAAGCTACCTCCTTTTAAAGTTTGTACAGACCAAAATCGGTCACATTGTAAAGACATGCTCTTCAATAGTGTTTATATATAATATTGAGAAGTGAGAATAGTGTTCCATTGTTTGGCTGCTTTTTGCTTCAATGAATGTTAAGCCGGAAACACATTATTAACACCCGACGCCACCCGACGAAATGTGATGCGTGTTGAGTCAAATCAAATGTATTGTCTTCTATGACCAGAATCACACTATGAACACCCGACGCGACGACACGCGCTCACTGCAAATCGGGTGTTGACACGTTGCGTCGCGTGGCGTGTTAAATAATGTGTTTCTGGCTTTATTGGTCCTTACAGTGATTTCCGAGTAATTGTAGTTAAGTAAAGTAGTACTAACACAGTATCCTTGCGAGGTCGCCCTCGTTTTCTGGGCGTGGGCGTGGCGGGAGGCGGGGTCGGTTTAGCCGCGGGAGTCTTCACGACAGCCTTCCGCGGCCTCACTTTAGGCTGAAACATTACAGAAAAAATTGCATTACATAATTATTTTGATGGACAAATAGACAATAAGTGATAGTATCCACAGGTCTGCTTTATCGTATACGTCTTTATTCAGTAATAGCGATATAATTGTATGACCGACCTCACACATCTAATTTAAATATATATAACTCAAAGGTGACCGACTGACATAGTGATCTATCAACGCACAGCCCAAACCACTGGACGGATCGGGCTCAAATTTGGCATGCAGGTAGATGTTATGAGGTAGTCATCCGCTAAGAATGGATTTTATCAATTCTACCCCCAAGGGGATAAAATAGGGGATGAAAGTTTGTATGAAACTTGAATACGCGAACGAAGTCGCGGACATAGCTAGTACAAAATACTGATCCGTATTTAATTACTTTTCCCAGGAGTGCGTTAAAAATGGATACGGATGCTGTGTGTACGAGCCTTAAGAACGTAGGTACTCGTATTTTCGTAGCAAGTAAATAAACTATCAAATCTCACGCTAGTTGTTAAGAGTAGTCAGGGTAAATACCTATTCTGATACGTTGAGTTCAAAAAGTTAAAACCTACAGCCTACACGCATAGAATCGATCAAAAATTGTTATATCGCGAAAACTTATGAAAAGACGCTTTTTTTCTTACCTCAATAGTCTTCTCAACTTCTTCCTTATATTCTTCATCATCACCTTCATCTGTATCGTCATTTTCTTCATCTGAGTCCTGGGATCTGTAATTTATTATAGAAAACAGTTTGTCTAAAGTATTCCTTAGGCGTTTCATGTATAGCTTTTTTGTCACTGAATGAGTCCTCCCCCTCCCAGGGCAGGACAGGAGGGATTTTCAGACTTATACTGACTAAAATCCACGTTGACTTTCAATAGCTCTTTATGTTCCACGGTCACGGTTACTGGATCAGACAGTTCCGCGACCCCGGTAGGCTTTGGCCCTCTAAGGCCTTGTCAGATTGCTGCTCTATGAGGCGCGCGTGGAACAGTATTCGCCGTTGACCCGGGCATGGTTCATGATTGGACGGCAAGTCACGCATTACTAGCAAACATGCTTATTCATATCTAAAGCTTGTGTTACATATTGGTTAGCAAGGTTATCTCATAGCAAAATATTTTTGACACGGGACGTATCGTCTTATAATTCGAAGGCCGGCTGCACGCAAGAAAAAAGATGACGTCATGCGGCGTTACCTCGCTCTGTAGCGTTCCATAGCAACGGCGTGTCAATTGTTTGTTTATAGCAACGTAAGTGCAGTATTTTCTTATGACGTTGTCACGTTCAACTATCGTCAGTAAAGACATTACAGACAACCGATTTTTTGTGAAATTCTATAGAATTATAGATGAATAAAATAGAGTACCTGTCTCGAATCATCTTGGCGTAATCTTTAATCTTTGAAGGTCTAGTTGATCGGCGAATGCCTTCCTCAGAACTGCTTTTATCGCTTCCATGTTTTGCTGCACTCTGTAATAAAATACATAAAACTTTAGTAACAGAAAACTAAAACTCTATTTTGATGTATAAAGTAGGGTAGAATGATAATGATAACAGCTAGTACAATAGGTATGTGAAGGTAGATTTACATTGAGTCAGTAACTGACGTCAGTCCACTGCACTGTCGAGTCAGTGCTGACCTGGCACTGTCGTGGTGTAAATTGATTTCAAGTCAGTACAGTATCTACTGACGACATACTGACTGCGAATAAATAACATGGCTCAATGTAAATCTGCCATCAACCTAACTCGATTTATTCAATCTAATCTTAACTTCTTTCTTTTATGATAAAGTTGAAAATCTACGAAAGAAAATTGAACAGATCTGATTAGGTGGTTGTGCTGGTGTCTATAGAGAACTATATGTATATGAAAACCTATATATTTAGTGTTCGAAGGGGCTAAGAGCGCATATAAATATCGCAGCAGTATTCAGCATACATACCTTTGGTGTATCTTTTTCTTTCACCTCTTTTTGTTTTACTTCTTTATCTTTCAATTCTTTTTCCTTTAATTCCTTCTCTTTTTCCTTATCCTTTAATTCTTTTTCCTTCAATTCTTTATCCTTCATTTCTTTTTCTTTAGTATCTTTTTCCTTCACTTGCTTTTCTTTTATTTCTTTTTCTTCTTTACCATTGCCATTGGTTGCCTTAGTATCCTTATTTTCTTTGGGTTCCTTATTCTCTTTGGTTAGAATGCGTCGTTCTGGCACTTTCTTTTCGGGAACAGTAACTGGTGACTTAGCTGTTATTTGCATTTTCCTATCATCTGTTGGAGTGCTGTAATGATGGATTAATATTAATATTTTGACACAAATCAAAACGCTGTATTAATCTTTTCTAACATTTGAAAGAAGTAAAGTTTGTTTGTAGGAAATAATCTGTGAATATAGTGAACCGATTTTGAAAATTCTTTTAATAATAATAGATAGCTACGTTAATCATAATTTCTAACATTTTATTAAATAATATCGGGTTGACCGTGCATCGCTCGGTTTTCAAAATGTCTATATCTTGGGAAACGAGTTTTTCTCGAACCTGGGACCTTGATAAATCGATTCCTTGAGATATATATTAAAGATATTAGATGGATTTACTGTCTGTTAGTGTGACTGACCGTGGTTTAGGTGTAGAAGTGTGTATCTGTGCCCGTCTACTCCTCAATGTCTCTAAGGGCTTCGCTGGAGTCTTAGCAACTTCATTTCGTGGATGTGTCTGAAAATAACATGAAGTTCATATCTTACAAAAAATTGACACATATTTCGATTATCTAATAAATTGAAAAGTGCATATATTTACCCTTTTCAGTTCTTGCAAATCTTTTTCTAACATACGCAATGACTTATCGCTGGTACCAGCTGAGTTATTCTCCGTCTTAATAAGAATTTTCTTCTCTGCAACTGCAAAATTTTGTTTTTATTGAAATTATTAATTACCAATGAAAAAAAAAATACAATGTAAAACATTAAAAAAATGTGATGTTTCTGATCAGAATACTAACTTGGTTCTGAGGCTAGTTGTGGTATAACTTTTTTCTTGACTTCTTCAGCTTTTCGAAGTATGCTTGCAGTCTGTGGTACAAAAGAGGCCTTATATATTTTATTAAGGACGAAAATATCAAGTGAGATTTTGTTTTTGACCACGTCATGAGATGTTTTTTTTTTCTATCAAATCAATACAATATTAAAATCACTGTTAAAGTTTTGTCCCTATTCACCCCGTTTGACGGTAATTGACTACAATAAACGATATTCAAAGTATTTTTAACGGAATGAGCTTATTGCTACTCTCGTCACTGACAGTGGTCTATATTTTTTTAGAATAATTAAAACCGTAGTTCAATTCAGTTTTAGTACTTATTTTACCTGAATTTCGCTTTTCTCCTCTTTCTTAGCCGCTGGCACAGTCTTAGTGATGGTCGCACCACCCACTGTGGCTATTGAAATTTCAGCCGGTTCCTTTCCCGTGTTTTTGTTTGTTAAACTAGCTATACTGCTCGCAAGATCCGGTAACATCTCCGAGTCGCTCTCTAAAAATTTATTTGATTGATTAAATTAAAATATTCAAGTGTCTTGACAATTGGGTAGCAATTATTACACTCACGTAAAGTGCAGTCACACACATTATTAGTTCTGAGGTAGTGGAAGAGGCGGAGTAGGCGGCGGAGGAGAAGGAGCAGGAGGAGGAGGGGGAGGAGGAGGAAAAGGAGGGGGAGGAGGAGGAAAAAGAGGGGGGGGAGGAGGAAAAAGAGGAGGAGGCGGCGGAGGAGGAGAATCCAATATTATGGCACTCCTTTGGAAGTGTCTAAACAGGTTACTGAGGCCCAGAGATAAAAAAGGCAACTGAAGGGTCAGGGTCGGTTTTAAGAGTACGAATCTGAAAGTCCCTTCTGTTCCATCCATAGCTGACTCAGATGATGATTTTTACATTGATGATGATTATAAATTATTAACATAGAAAAAAAAAACAAACTTACCTTCAGATTGAGTTAGATCAGGCTTTTCAATTTCTTCTTCCGTTTTGGATATCTAAAAAAAAAAAACAAATATTGATATATTTTTTAAGAATTACAGCAATTTCATCAACTAACACTATTCATAAAAATAATTACCAAATAATCACTTGTCTTTTTAAGTTCTATCACCATGTGGTCGTCTAGTTCTTTTACTGAAAAAGAAAGCATTATTATGAGTATAAGCCCAATTTAATTTTCTTTTTTCATTACGATACAGGTTACAGATCATAGATACATCTATTTAATTTTTTATCTGTGGCTACTCGCGCTTTGAGAAGACCGCTTCATTGAATTTTTGAAAAATGAACACTTACAATAACCAATAAATAAACTGTGTCAATCTTTATCTTTTATTTAATATTATTCGTGTTTAATAAGAGTAGATATAGTAATGTATGAAACTGCACATAACTAGGTATTATACACTCGTGTGATACTTTTAAAAAACTCGCTTCGATCTTTCTTAAACTCACACTTAGCCCTTATTATGAACCAGTTTCATAAACTACTATTATGTAGTATGTTGCTCACCATTGATGGCAGAATCGTCTTCTTCCTCGTCAACGTCCATTTCAGTTGATGACTCATCCAGGTTCTACGATAAATGTCAAAATTAAGTAGACAACATTAAATAATCTAGATGGCTACTAAACATTCATTTTTTTATGAAGCTATAAATAGGATGGCACTCAAAGTTATTACAGTAATCAATATAGTATCATTATGAAATTGCGTCCATGTTGTTGCTCTGAGTAGTAACCCAATTTTTTTATCAACTCATAATATATTATAATAATATTATGAAAGGAAACTGGAAATTCAAGTATAGGCTAGTTTCCTGCATTAATAAATTGCATGTCTATTTTAACCATAGGTATGAGTATTGTAAACAAATAGACGGGTATTTTCTTTCAATCAACGAATATTTAAAAAATATACAAAACGCATCATAACTTGGGTGTGGCTCGTGATTTCAAAACGCATTACAAAATATATGCGCATCGTATTGTCAATTTTTATTAAAAAAGATACAGGTCACATAAAAAAATAAAAAAGCTTTTATTCATTCCTTACAAGTTACTTATGTTTAAAAATAATTAAATATGTTTCACTATTAGACAATAATTAATTAAGGCTTGTGTTTAAACACAACCCAAAAAAGTACCTATTTTACTACCAAAAAAAATTATAAACGGTTACCAAAATTGATAAATAGTCACCAAATAACGTTTCCTAAGTAATAAAGAAATAAACCTAATATGTTTAATAAAAAAAAATCTACCTAAGCAGGGTCGACGAAGCCCCGCTTCGCGGGGCTTCTATTTCTGTGTACAAGGTTTAAAGGAACCTAACCTGGGGGTCCAGTTTGTCATGATCTGGGCTCATCGTTCTGGTAATATTAGCTGATAATCTAACTGATTGATTCGATTTTAGAATGTTTTAGTATTTTAGATAAGATTCATAAGTTTATCTTACCGGCACGCTCCGTATTTCATCGTCATGCGCGATAGTGATGTGTAAATCCAGCTTCTCTTTCGACGTAAACACCAGCTCGCATAAGTCGCACATGAATTCAGTACCTAAGAAGATGAATCAAAAACGTATAATACTGACATGCTTATTTACATGGTTAATAGATTTGACCCTCTTCTATGAATGCTTACCTAAAACGAAAAACAGTATATCGCTGCCTCTACCTTCAAATAATAACAGGCGGGTCCAGTATTAATTAATTTATGAGCAGCCTATTTTTGGCCAGACCGGCAAAGAATAGGCCACCGTGTATTTTTAAAACATTCATTAGAGTACAATAGAGATATCGCACACCAGGTATGGCTTCATTAAGTCGACACACCTAGATTGGGAGCCACCACTACCAAGGCAGCAATATTAGTGCTGCTGTTCAGCATTAGAGTGGTTTATTTGAACAAAAAAAGTATGCCAATTACTAGAAGACCTACGTCTTAATAGAAAAAGCTGTAGCAATGTTAACACGTAAGTTTTGGGGTCAAGCTAATGTTCTCTCAGCAAAACGTATATAAGCTTCATACCATTTACGTGTGATTTAATATGCGCCGTTACTGCGTCGACATCTTCGAACTTTTCCTGACACAGAGGACAGGTGAGATTCTGCGTAGCGTGTATAGCTGAGTGGTAGATGAGCTCGTCTTGCGTCGCGAAACTGTCCTCGCATTGCTCGCAGCGGTATTGGTCGCTTTCACCGAATGGGCCTCGGCAAGTACGATTGGCCTCGTGGTGTTTTAGACGAAGATGTCTGTGGTGACATACACAGACATTATTTTCAACGAGAAACAAGATAATTAAATACAAGCGCGTTAATTTGAGGCGTTTGTTATTGCAGGTTTTTTACGTTGCCCAAATTTTATCAATCTTCGAGAATTTCCGGGAGCAAGAAAGAGTGAGGTCCTTTCAGAATTTCCTGATTAACCTTTGGCTCCCTGTTCATTGATGCGGAGCAAGCTGGCGGAATGGAGAAATATTATAAGAGTCCAGCACAAGTGAACTCAAACGTAATCTTACCTTTTGTAGTGGTGAGACTTGATAAAGATCTTATTGCAGTACTTGCAGGGGAACGACCGTTCTTCAGGTTGAGCTCGCTCCTGAGTTCGGACAGGTCTTGTTACTTTTGGCGGTGATGGGAACCCTTCAATAGAGAAAAAAGGAAGCTATAGGACATTTATTTATAATGATATACATGAACATTCTAAATACAGTATCTATAAATAATAAATACCTTTAGCTCGTTTCGCTTTTCCTTTGTCTTGTTTTTCTACAGCATTTATAACTTTTATCCGGGCACTTTTTGACCCATCGTCAGAACCATCTCCAATCTGAAAAGGAAATTAATTAATTAATAATATTTTTTTTTTTTTAATATTACACACACAGATATCTTAAAGAAGGAGATATGGCGTGGAGTTTAAAATGTATAGAAAACTAGTGAAGCCGAAACAGCCCCACCATAACGATAATATTGCATATGTAGTTCTATCAAAACAATACTACGAACAAGTGCACACACGCGCCATCGATAACTCAGTCATTTAAATATAAACCTTATTCTTAAAACCACAGCGTACTCTTTTCCGTGTAACTTACTCACACTAACAATTATCATTGTGTGTTGTCGCGACACGCGGGGGGCGGTACTACTCCCGCTCCAATACCACGCGACATTACGGCTTGATGAGGTATCGTTATGTCAGCTTTACATTGCTGGTCCGAGTCACTCAGTGATAATGTGAGCTCGTTGTAAAAGAGCAATGTATTTAATGAAAAACAATACAGTCGGAGTAATAAAGGAAACATAAATAAAGTAGTCCAAGTCAATTTCTGGCCAAAACGCTCAGGACAAGGTTTCAACGACACGCCCCCTTACCACTTCTCCTGTTTTTAATATTTCTGTGATTACACAACTATCACACAAAGCCATCTAGTCCCAAGCTAAGCAGAGCTTGTGTTATGGGTAATAGACAACTGATAAACATACTTATATATTTCTAAATTCATACATATTATAGATAAATCACACCCAGACACAGAACAAATGATCGTGCTCATCACACAAACATTTGTCCTGGGTGGGAATCGAACCCACGACCTCCAGCATAGAAGTCAGGGTCACTAACCACTGGACCGGCCAGGCCAGTCTAATTATAATTACTTGGGTGATTTTAAAGTATATTCTTAAGACGAATACTTTATGAGATATTATTAACACCCTAGAATATGTTCCCTGTAGTTTCACCTCTCCTGCTCAGTTCCTATTGGTTGTAACAATTTTACTATAGCGGCTATAGTATTTTTCAGTATCATATTTTTTTTCAATTTGAACCTGAGATTAGCGTGTTTAACCAAAGAAACTCTTCAGCGTTATAATATTATAAGTTTTTTTTTATGGTTTTTTTCTGCAATCAGTGCCACTTTAAGCAGATTTAATGTAGGAGCTTATATTGTATAGGATAATATTATAAGTAAGTAAGTAATAATATACTTCTACCTTCTATCACAAAAACTTTTAAACATCTGTTGAACACTTGTCTAAAAAATGTCAGATTATGACGTTGAAATAAGGTCCGTTTTTCAGTCACATTTTTATTTGACAAGTGTTAAAAGTGTTAAACAGATGTTTATGTTTTTGTAGTAAGGCTGTTATTGTTTAAAAAAAAACTATCTTACCTTAACATTGTAGACATTTTCATCATCCTCTTCATCGGTGTCTGTCTCCTGTGCTGTGACGTGCACAGTTGTACCACCCTCTATAACAGTTTTCATTAGGGGGACTTCTTGCGATTTGTGGGCCAAGCGAAATAACTAAAATAAAAAGCATTATTAGAGCACATTAAATAGGTATAACATCAAACAGCTTTTTAATATTATTTTTTCACACATAAATTATTGCATGAGTTGTTCAAAGCCTTTTAACTGTAGAGTTTTGTTAGACCTAGCAGTAAACTGATTTGATTGAATGATTTTGTTTTGCTATGATGCATTCTTTATGCATTTTCAGTTTTCTATACTTAACTAAATTCAAGTCTACATTATGTTCTTGTGACATCAGCACAACATATGAATGAAAAAATAGTACTGCTTACCGAGTGATGAAGAAGAACAGATAACAAAAAAGTAGCCAAAGGATGATGAAGGATGTGATTGTCACTTGCGATTGAAATTATTTTGTGGCCCTTAAAGCAACTTCTTTGTCATCATTGGGAATATTTTTATTTCATTGTACTTACTTTGACAAGTGACTGTGGCCAGGACATTGGAGCCAACGGTGTAGCATTCTGTATGAACTGCAAGATTTGCTCATCAGCTTGCCGACATATATGCTTGAAATCATAGCTCATTTCCATGAAAAATTTGCAGCGGTTGCAAATATATGTAGGTTTCTTATCAGATGGGAAGACCTGTGAAAGAGTAGGATGTTTTTAGTGCAAATATTTTATTTTTCTGTAGACTTATAGGGCTTTGTCCACCAGATGGCGCCTACAGGAATATAATGACACAAAGTGATGTAAATTGCAACCTCACAGGAACTAGTTTGTCGTCAGAAAATTACATTAAAAATTTATAGCTACTTGTGTAATCCTAGACAATTTTTACAACATGTTTACACTATGAAATAGTCAAATATTTACAACTTGGTTGGCCATACATTCGGCGCCATTAGCTATGCTGTACGTCCACAAAAATGTATTTCGTATGAAATTTGTAAGTAATAAGTGTTGTAATTTTGTAAAAGAAAGAATAATAAATACCTCAAAAGAAACGCATGATAAAATTTTTAGTGGGAGATTGACTGTGTTTTTTGTAGATCGTTTTTCATAGATGCTTGTTAGCGTATCGCCTTGAGATAAACAAAATCGGCAAAGTTTTATTGTAGACAAACTATCCCGTCTTGCCTCCATTGTTATCACTGATGAAAACACTTCACTTCACTTTGTTTTACTCCATAACCTCTTCTGACTATCACAAAATCATTAAATCACCAGCGAATTTGTATTGACACTAGCGCCGCCACCTACGTTTGGTGACGCGGTGTATTACCGGAGGAGACGCCATCGTGCAGCGCTCATGGCGGCAAATAGATGAAACTAAATAAATTAGTTACATCTACTCCTTACTAGATGTCACTAGTTGTTCCAATGTTTTGCTCTTGTCTTGTTGCGTGGTGCGGGTGTGTCCGGGGTCGGCGTGTAGGTAGTCCGCTCAATGAGGATTTTTATGTATGAGGACTTTCGAAAAATTCCTCCGGTGCTGAAATTTAACATATGAGGAGAATAGATGATACAGATTATTGATGCACATTATTCCAACATTTTTTTAGCCGAGAAGTTCTGTTCTCTGCGAAAAAATCCTCAGCCTCAAATTCTTTTATTAGAATAGAAATAAAAATCCGACTTTTCGATTTTAGTGTCACTCCAAATTAACTTTTTAGGTACATACATATCGGGCTCTAATTTCTAATAAAAAATTGCTCTGCCGACTTTTATGCGATTTCATAACCGTAAATACATAATTAAACAAAGTACCGGCTTCTTTTTTTAACGTGATTGAAACTAGAGTTTTCACTATTTAGATATTGATGTTCACTAGGCTGCGTAGATTATTTTCTAACTAAACTGATATTTGAGCCGCCCCCATCGCTACGTTTCCTCGCTTACTGAGGTGAAAAGTTGTGTGTTGGACTCGGCAGCAAAGTTATTTTGAAGTGTCTGTTATTCCAAAAAACAGCTTTGCTTATCAAATAACTAGGTAAGTATTTCCCATCACCATTGGATGTAAACGGGCGATCTTAATTTTGTTAATTTTTGTTATTTGTTTACTTCACATGTTTTTTTTACAAACTGTAGTGAATTAAGGTGATTGCTTCGATGTAGCCCGCGAAATTCAATTTTTTTTACGTTTTTTTCAATTTGCAGGCCAGTGACATGTTGTAACTTTATAAATATATATGTTGCGGTAATAACAAGTATAATTTTAAATATGAAAATTATCCAAAAATTCGCTCCATCAGCTCTCACATAGAAAAGGTGCATCGTAGTTAGATTTCGGAGATTTTAACATGATGCACCTTTTCTATGTGAGAGCTGATGGAGCGAGTTATTTGATAATTTTTAAATTTTATACTTGTTATTACCGCAACTCATATATTTATAAAGCTACAACATGTCACTGGCCCGCAAATTGCAAAAAACGTAAAAAAAAATGAATTTCGCGGGCTGGTTGGAGCATCCCCCTTAATTTATAAAAATAATAACTTAAAACTCGTTTAATTATATCGAATACTCGTAGAGTACTTAGATACCTATTTAATTATAAACGCGAAATAAATTTTGTTTATTACCTTTTTTGCCTTACCATAACGAGTCGCACTCGCGGGCAAATAAAGTTAGTTTTACGTATTACTTACTTAGTAATAAATAAATATAACGAACCAGTGCGAAACCCGGGTAGGTACAGGGCATTTGTAACTAGCGACCCCTAGTTACAAACAAAGTACTAATCGCCGCTGGTGGGCAATTTTAAAGATCTGTAATTAAATCAAACAGCAATAGGATAATAAGACTGAAGTATCGCTACGAATTACCACCTGTCTATGGCACCTGTTAAGCCCCAAAATTATAATAATTTACGACAGCATAACATCTGGCATTGCAACGGCTTATCAACAATTGGTAGTAATGACAAAATATTAGAATTGAACTTAAGTCGATAAGATTTGATAGTATTCATATTATTGTGTTAGGTATATATCATATCTAGTAATAATTAATATGATTATAATTTTGTTATCGTACTTACAAGGCTAATTCCAATGTGTCAACATCTCGACTTGTCAGATGCTCTAAATCGTTGCTCTTATGTGGTGTTATTAATAATTGTGGTGTTAAAATAAGTAATTAATAATTGTGTAAATATGCCTGTAAATATGGAACCAAGTAATCCAAGTTTACAAAAATCGAGACATTCTCTTGACAGTGCTTTTGTGGCTAAAAATGAATCCAGATTGTCGTAAGTAATAGAATACAATTCAGTTTTCGCGCAAAAAAAGTTTGATAAGAACTTTTGTCTATAGGAAAAATATAATAATTGTGCTTCTACGGAAATCAATCATGTACATATTTATTATTGTTATTTACGCTACATACCGGTAAAAGTCGTATATACTGGACGATTACAAAAATAAATCTAGTTGAGAAGATTTATGTTAAAATATTTTAAATAGTTGATCAAATCATTTTACAGTGGTATTTTCAATGTGCTATGCTATAGCACAACCATGTACACATCTTTAAAGCCACCAATTTTGAAAGTCCTGACTCCAGGAATTGGGGAAAGACATTCAATTTATTTTTATCATGACAGAGGTCGACGTAGACGCATATTCCGTGACACGACTCAAGTCCTGCGAAAAATGATTGGTACTTTTTTTAAATGCAATTTAATTTAATAACTGGCACACCAACGCCGCGTCAAAAGGACTACAGTGGCAGTTGAACTGATTAAATTATCCATCTGTACCCTTAGCATGAGTTTTCACTATTTTACTTTACAGCGTCTTTCCAGTATTTACAGCGTTTCTTGTATGAAAAAATGGAACAGCGCCTCTGGTGTGCGAAGAAGGAACTTATTTTTTCCTTGAAAAGTGACAATTTAAAATCGTCAAAGTTCCAGCCAGTTACGTCTCAAATACTGAAAACTCGTGCTAAGGGTACTGTGTGCTTTTAGTCATTTAAAAGTCTGAAACTCCTACCGGTCCACACAAGGCGGGGAGGACTAATCTGAAGATACTTAAGTATGGTAGACAGTAACGGTCTAACAGTCGCACCCGCTCCATCCATGATGGGTGGAATCATCTGATGATATTTTTTCATGAAAAAAAAAAATACAGTAGGTAATATATCAAAGTTTATTTCTAGATGGCGTCCCAGTTCCATCGCAAATATAGCTAGCGATTATCTTAGGAAGCCAGAGCCAATACTAGATTCTGTGGCTGGTAACGGAGTGGTCCACAGCAATAACATCACCAGCACCGAGACTCCAGAGCAGCCACCTGAATCCGTTCCAGCTACGCCAAAAGTTACTCCTAAACATGAAAAGGTAGAATATAATACTCGAATACGTAGCAAACAATGGATTTTGCCTATGTATACTCTTACTTAGAAACTTTAAAAAATAAACTTTAAAAGTATTCTTGATCTAATGACTCAAAACGGTTTTTTTTAAATACTTACGAAAGGAAATGCAAAATTATCTTTAGTGGAACTAAGCTGCATACAGTTTCTTATTAAATCGTCAATAAAAATTTACTTAGTGGCATGATCGCGGCAGTGGATCTTTGGTTCGTGATCAAAGAATTTAAATAGGTACATAAAAGCCCTCTACAAGAGAATTTTAGTCCATTGAATAAGCGAGTACTTCTTAGTCAGAAAAAGAAACGGGATAAAGTACGAAGATTGCAGGCATCACAAGGTTATATACATGTGTAGCTATATGTAGGTTAGGTATTTATTTCCAAATAAAAATAAAAACCAAAACATTGCAGCCGAAACCGGAACCAGTGGCTACACCATCCACAATCACTACAGTTGCACGAATCCCGACACCAACGCCCTCTATCAGAAAAGACAAGACTATAAAGAACACGGTGGTGGACATTGTCATTGTGGAAGCCAAGGGCCTTCCAGACCCGCCACAGGATAGCCATTCTCATACTGTTTACTGTAAATTTCGGTAAGTTAACTATTTTAGAACTTCCACTTCTTAATTCGTCGTGTCGATGACTGCCCAAAATACGTTCAATTCAAACAAAAATTCTACGACATTTACTACGGACCTGCTTTAACTTCTGATTAGGTACGATGATTTCTTAAGGTCCGTCTAAGGCACATTTTAGAGCCATTTTGTAGTAAATGTTGTATATTTTATTTTTGGTTCGTTCAGAAAATTGATACTAGGGATAAATTGCGAACTTCGAACACGAGCACTTCCATAAAAATTCAAATAATTAAGAAGATACTAAATCTCCGGCTAGTTTCCAATTTGCCGGTACTGTATCTTTCATACCAATCTCTCTGAGGAAGAAAAGTTCTCGAATGGCGATAACGAAATAGAAGACGCAGCGTAGGCGCAGGCTTCCCACTAGGTAGACCACGATATTCGCGGGGAATCGATGGATGCAAGTGGCGGATTGATGTTCGACCTTGTGATGTAAGGGTCAGCTCTTTGTTCAGCAGTGATCGTCTATCGGCTGGTCATGATGATGATGATGATAAGGTTTGTCGAAAACAAATATATTTTTAATTTGAAAATATATTTTGCACTATATTACGTTGCCCCCTGGTGCTCTGGGTAACGCGACAATACGGAAAATGTGTATCTTTTCGTGTAGTAAATAATAGATTTTGAGTTGCTTTTTTTAAAGGCGCATGCAGCGTCGCGGCTCTCTGGTTTAATGATCCTAAAGGCGCTCTCTGACCGCGAGCATTCACCTGTAATGTAATACAAAAGTGCGCAATTTGATGCTCTATTGTCTTCGAATGTTCGAATCGGTAACGTACTTACATTACAGGTGAATGCTCGCGTTGAGGGAGCGCCCTAAAGCGACCTCCTTCTTCACGTTGATGCACTTTAACTAACCAAGTACCGGAATAGACTTCCGCAGTACCATAGACAAATGAAAAAAGGGATTCCCATTGATTTCAACGTGTTTGTCGCAGATTGGGTGCTCAATCATACAAATCTAAGGCCGTGACGACCACTAAGCAGCCACAATGGAGAGAAAGGTTCAGTCTACATCTGCGCAATGATCAACTGTTACATATATCTCTACGGGATAAAGGGAAACGGAAGAATTTCATGGGCAGGTAAGGACAAACAATTTTTCTTTTTTATACGCAAATGTCATCTTTATTTTTACCTGACTTAATTTTAGTTTTGCATCTCTTTGTTTTCATCGAATGACCATGCCAATGGTAATATTTTAGATTCCTTCCAGAATAAACTGAGATATTAGTTAATTGGCTCCTTCAGTGGTATACTAATTATAGCGTCAAAAAACGAATACAGCCTTACTACAAAAACTTAAACATCAGTACCCTTAGCACGAATCCTCAGTATTCGAGACATAAAGTGGAACTTTGACAATTACAAATTGCCAAATTTCAAGGAAAAAATTAGTTGTGTTATCCCATACCAGAGGCGCTGTTCCATTTTTTCATACAAAAACGCTGTAAATACTGGAAAGACGCTGTAAAGTAAAAGAGTGAAAATTCGTGCTAAGGCTACTGTTGAACACTTGTCTAAAAAAAGTGTGACTGCAACACGGACCTTATTTAAACGCCATAATCTGACATTTTTAACCGACTTCAAACAGAAGGAGGTTATTTTTAGACAAGTGTTCAACAGACGTTTAATAAAAGTTATTGTGGTACTACGGATAATGTTTTTTTTTGTTATCTGGCTTTGATTTAAAATCAATACATTTAATTATCGAACAGTTTTCCTAGTTTGTTATGTCTCTCAATTGACTGTTTACGAAGATAAGAGGTGTTATTCTGAGCTCTCTAAGCGGTCTGCGGAAGATGTATAAACTTATATTAATACGGATGATTTTATCACTCTTAACACACGAGAGTTTGATCTACATTAATGTGTCTGGTAGACATACTTTGATTACTTGTTTGTATAAACGTGCTTGCTATCTTGTGACCTCTCCCTAAGGTCAGGGGCGGTAGGTACGGCACTCGGTATTACTGAACTTGGTTTTTTTTTAATGTTGTTTTGGGCGGAAGTGTTATTGGTTTGTTATCAATTTACGTATGTCCATTCATATTTTTAAAAACATGCATTTGCCGTTTTTATACTTAAGTGAACATTATCAAACCCTGTGGGTTCGCGCGTTCACTGTGGCTCGTTACTACACGTTACTACAAAGCTAACAAGTTCTGATTAAAGATTATAAATGCACCATAATCACCTTAAGCACCCGTAATTTCAAAAATAAAGACTGAATGTTCCCTTGCGCAACTTCCATCACAAAAATTATGAACTTCCATAGAATATTTAAACTCTTTGAGGATAATTTAGAAAACATAAAGTTTATAAAGTACAGCAGTCTGTTCCTTATTTGGTCATCAACCAGTGAATGAATTTAAAGGCGCTCCCATACCGCGAGCGCATACACCTGTAATTTAACCCATTAGTGGCCAAATCAAAACTAAGGACCGGATTTTCAAAATTCTTTTATTAATTGAAAATTAGTAGCTACTAGAAAAAATAGTATCACAAAAAAAAAACAAAAGAATAATTTTCATGATTTTTCAGGGGTGTTCCCAAATTGGCACAACGGCTCCTTATGAGTGAAAATTTGCGAAACACGATTTGTCAAACACAGGGTTTTCTTGCACTTCTTGCAACCCCAGCGACCTGTGATATGGCACACAGCACATCGCAATCGTTTCTCTCTGCTCTGGTTGAGCCGATCTAAAGGAAGGTAGTGACCTTTTAGCAGCCAAAGGTTCATCATAACTGCTGTCCTCGGATTCCAGAGTACCCACGTTGCGAACAAATACCTCAATATTACCTAAGATACCATTTGGTAGGGTATTACGTGCCACAACATCATCTTCTTCGTCAGTCACAAAGCTTGGCTCTGGTGGAATGATCGCTAAATCATACTCCAAGCCATCGTCACTATCTTCAGCTATTGTGTAGACAGCTTCTTCTAAGCCCCTGAAGTCGGGGCGCGCCGTAATCGCGGCGGTAAGACCCCTCTTTGAGGAGTGGCTGGAGAGACGTCACGGCGACCTGACCTATAGGATGACGAAGGTCCTCACCGGACACGGAAGTTTCGGGAGGTACCTGTGTCGGATAGGGAGGGATGAGACGCCCGGGTGTCACCACTGCGATGATCGCCCGGAGGACACGGTGGAGCATACGGTGCAGGACTGCTCTGCTTGGGCAGAGCACCGCCGTGTCCTTACGGAGGCGATAGGCGGAGACCTCTCGCGCCCGGCATTGGTCGAGGCCATGCTGCGGGGCGAGACGGAGTGGGAAGCGGTGGCCTCCTCCTGCGAAGCAGTAATGTTCCCGAAGGAGGAGGTGGGCTGTGAGAGGGAGAGGACAGCGTCCTCTCTCCGCCCTAACCGCAGTGGTAGACGTCCATGGCGTCGGACTTATTATTTCCCTACCGTGACCCGGAATATAGAGAGCTATTGAAGGACACCGTGGATTTTAGTCAGTACAAGACTGACAGTACCTCCCGCCCTGCCCGGGTGGGAGGACTCATTTGATGATTTTACCACGCTAAAAAAAAACCCTGAAGTCATTAGTACCACTAAAATATTGCTTGCGATTCATACTGATCCTGTAAATGAAAAGGTTATTTTTAGTGCACTTGTAGCCGTTGTACCCAAATTGGCACACCTATATTCATGTCACTATGTTTTTATATACATGTAAAATAACTGCAATAAAATAGCTTTAGAGGTTAGATTATTTACCTATTATACGAAAATATCACCAATATTCATGATATTCATTATCTGTAATGAAAAAAAAGAACAAAAATACACCTACCTGCAGTGGCCTCCGAATAACGAAATTGAATGTATCCAAAACGAAAGATTTTTGAACAAATTAGTATAATCCGATATCTGTACCTAATGAACGCACCTTCGACTGCACAACGAAGTAACATAATCTTTACTATTGTCAAAACTTATTTTATTTACCCTTTTTAATTAAGTGTTCCCAAATTGGCACAGTGGTCAAGAATGGGTTAACATCAAAATGCGCCATTTGCTGCTTTATTTTATTTTCTATTGTCTCGGAATGTCCGAATCTGTAACGTTACATTACAGATGAATGCTCGCGGTGAGGGAGCGCCTTAAGATTTTAATTAAATAGAAAACATAATCCATATTTTGTAGCAATGGCTAATGGTTACTTAGTTAAATTATTTTAAAAGTTGTGTTCTAGACCTGTCGACACGGGAAAGGGAGCGTACACATGACATCTGGCAGGAGTTGGACGAAGGGTATGGTTCCATACATCTGTCTGTGACGTTGTGCACGATCCGCAACGGTGCGGGAGACCCAAGCCAAGCGGTTGCGGTACCTGAACCTAATGTGGACGACTTAAAATCTAAATTTGTACGTACTTATTGTTACTTAGTATAATTTACTAGAGAGACGACCCTTTTCTGCGGTGGTAAATCATGAGGCCGTTGCCCAGCAGTGGGACACAAAATAGGCTATGAAAAAAAAACATCAACAAGGAAATGACTGGAAATGACTTAATATATTGTCTTACTCTTACTAGATTCCAGTTCAACCTGTATTTTCGGTTTCAGGCAAGACAAAAAATGCAAATTTTAGTCAACGAATTAAAAAATGTAATCTAAGTTCAAATAGCACCTTCTGACAAAAGACTATGTAGCTTGCGTAGCACTGCGCTATGCAACATGCTAATTTCGTAGAGGTGCTACGTCGTAGAATTGTCTCTACGAGTATTCTTTTCCAGATTTAAAACCCTTTTTTTATCGTGGTAAAATCGTCAAATGAGTCCTGCCATCCAGTAGCAGAGCCAGTGCGGGAGGGACTGTTAGACTCGTACCGATTAAAATCCACCTCAATTTCCTTCAATAGTCCTTTACGTCATAATGCTGACACTCTTTGAAGTGCGCGTGGAACACAACGCGCCGTCCACCCGGGCATATGGTCCATGGTCGGACAAGTCGCCCATTATTCGCCGCCCGCATGCCCGTGCCTAGGGTGGCCGGAGATCGTCTGCCGACGTCCGTAGCCGTGGGCGTCTACCACTGCGAGAATTTAAACCCTAGAAGTATATTTCAGGCCTTCTACAATCTAACTCCAGACACAAGTGTGGTTGGTCAGCTGCACGTCAAAGTGATCGGTGCAAGAGGGCTGTATGGCAAGCCCAATGCTTATTGTACCTTAGAGTTGGACAATGAGAGGGTTCAAACACCGTCCGTCAGCTCCAGCTCGGAACCTGTGTGGAATAAGAGTTATGTTTTGTGAGTATTTTTGTTTTTATTTTGTATACTAGAATAGGTGTTCCCAAAAAGTACATTGTGGCGCCCTGTTGCGCCTTAGAGAGTACCTATATTAGTGCTTTAACGCTAGGTAATGTGGTTTTTCACATAATTGTGAAACTTTATTCCTCATTGAGTCATATAAAACGGAATAAAACGTTGCTGCAATCGCTGGATTATGTTCAGTGATAAAAGACTACCTTGACTTTTGAGTCATTGTAGGTATCTAATGAAGTTGGATAGTGGACATTGAGAAATAGTTTTTATTATAGCTACAAATAGGTATAATATTTGTAGGTCAGTTACTTCATATTGTCATTGAATAGATAATATTATGATTGTGAACGGATTTAAAAGTAGAGGATGAGATATACAAAAAGGGTGACTGCTGAGAAGAAGTCTAAAAGTATTATAAAGAAGATAAAGACATTTATATTACGCCAACCCCAAGCAACTTGAGCAAAGGCAGAAACATGATGAGTGACTTAATAACACTGTAAAATAAAATGCGAGCTTAAGACACTTTTTTTAATGATTGGTACTCTTTTGACCACTATCTCACCAGTTGGTAATCCAAATTGTAGTCGATGGTGGAACACGCTTGTAATAGTATCATATTGACTCTTGACTTGAAGACCTCAAGGTTATAGCTATCAGGAATAGGGAAATCACTCTTGGCTATGCTAAGGGAATTTCACTCTTGGCTCGCTTTGAACGTACTTGTACCGGAGAAATGTCCACCATGTAACGATGGCGCATTACTGTACGTTTTGGAGTTGTGGACACTAGCCTAAACAATAGGTACGTAATGGCACGGCTAGCACAGTGCTTGAGCAATTGACTGCTATTCTGCGATCCACGGATTTGATACCCGTACGTAATGACCAGTGCCGTATTATCCAAAAGGCACTATGACCAGAGGCCCAACACTCCCGATTAAAAAATGAAAAAAAAGAGACTGTGTTTATATGCAACTACGAAAAAAGTGAATCTTTTTTACACATTATAAGGAAAGTCCCCATTATTGACACTATAAGAGTCACGGTAAAATGTCTGATTTTTTTTTGCTTGTATTGAAATAAATATAACAGTTCTTTTTTTTGGAAGGCGTATGCTAGCTTTGCGATGTGATGATAAACCTTAATTTTCTTTCGTAATGTAGACAGTATAAATTTCCAAATACCGTTGTTGTATTACGAAAAAAGGGAGGGTCCGAAGCGAGCTGTGCCTAAGGGGCCCCGAGATGGTTAATCCGGCCCTGGTAATGTCTACCTGTAGATCATGAAGGTGCGTTTAGCGCAGATGATTATAGGTTCGTTTTTTTTTCAGCAACATATATGACGTTGCGTCCACGTTTGAGCTGAAGGTCTACGATCGATCCATAAACTCGTTGCTGTATGATTTCCTGGGCCGAGTGATCATTCCACTGCTGAGGATAAACAGTGGAGAAGCATCCTGGTACGCACTCAAAGATGGAAGCAAGAAGAAGGGAGCGAGAGGAAACTGTCCTAGGGTGCGATTGGAAATGAACATATTTTGGAATCCAGTGAGTATCTGCAGAGGAATTTGTACCTAAATCGACTGGAAATATGTTTCAGTTTTTTTTAATTATACCTTACAATAAACCTTTTCTTACGCTGAAATAATACCTTCTTTTTCACTGTCATATTTTGCACTACGTCAAATCTCAGCCACTCTCAGCTGAGACTGGCCGCTTTGGCCGAAATCGGAAGACTATCATTTTAAAAAATTTCTGCAATTTTCTTTTTAATGTAATATCTTGCACATTTTCTAATATTTTGTACATATTTTCTCATGATATGGTCTTTAGAATATTGAGTAAAAATTCTCCACGTCTATTAGGTACTTATTTCCGCAAATAAATGATTATTGTTGATTGGAAAAAAATACTCCCGAAATAATGTTTTTCGCCTTCTCTCTCTCAAATTTGAGAGCCTATCCGGAACACGATATTGAGGTACCGAAGATATTAAAAGCCCTCTCAAAGCATGAAGAGCTCTTGAAAGTTCATCTCAAAAAGATCGAACCTTGTATAATATCGATCTACCAGCACTCGCCCCCCTGTGTAGGCCTAAGACATGTAAAAGGAAACATTATAATGCGTAAATTGTGATAAAAACGCGATAACAGTTTTGATTGTGAAATTAATCCTTAGGATTTATTCACCTGGCATTGTGAAATTCGATAAACAATGAAATAATTTAATTTTAATCTTTCAGGTTATTGCTTCATTTAAGCTATTTAGACCAAAACAGGTCAAGTATATAGCGAAGCCGCCAAAGTTCGACATTCCTCTTATTTACAAGAACTGCAAGTTTATTAAAGAAACCTTTGAGGCCCTCTTTGACTTCAACGAACATTTCAAGTAAGTAATTATCTTTGTTTTATTCCTTTATCAGTGAAACTGAACAAAAGAATTCGCATTGCAAGCAGGATGCGTAATTTTTTTATCTTTTTTTTAATATGACTTGCGATATTGACTGATTATTGAGTGTATCTAAGTACTTATATCTGCGGTCACGTCTGTTCTTAGATATAACATACTAGATTTTCCCCGTGGTTTCACCCAAGGTGTTCGACTCCTATAAATCAAAGCGTGTACAGTATATGTGTATACAGCTTAGCAAATTAGAGTAGAAAATCGGAAGTCGCCACTGTGCTCTCGCTACCATCAATATTTGAATATTCTTTTTTTCACATACTTATTACGTTAGTTTTATGGCACAATAATAAATCTAACAAACCTGCCTTCTTTGTTTATACATCAAATGTCAAAGATTTTATAACGTTGTCAGCAAACAAAAAAATTAGTTCCGTTTCAAGACGTTCTGGCCGAGCTGTATTAGCTTGTAGCATAGATAAATAGAGCATCCAACTCAAAAATATAAAAATATTTTCTATTCGATCCAGCACCCGTATCATGACGTATTCAATGTCTATTCTATAAAGAATAGACAATGTTATTTATTTCATCGTTATTTCTATACAATTGGACAGATTTTTTGCACGCGTATAATACGGTTCGTGCTGATCCGTATAATATTATGCTTATAACGGTAATAATCTTTCTGCCATTTTATCTTTATTTCCGTCGGCAAAACCCGTGTCTACGATGCCATGCCATGCCATGCGTGCACTCGTGCAATATTGCCTGTAAACACTCTTCAGCTTTATAACATTAGTATATATAATGCCCAGTATATACTATCCAGTGTAAGTACTATGGCAGCTATATCAATGTGCAATGATAACATTACGTTGACCTCTAGTTGTTCATTACTAGCTTACCTAACTATGCGTTTGTGCGTCGAAGTCGTGCGGTTAGATCCGGGTTAAGAAGCTGTGTTCTTTAGATAATTATGATACGTATGTGTATTTTGATCTAGGTTATCTCTGAATTAATAGTTACTTGTAGGTTAACACTTTTGTTTAATTCCTTCTAAGTAGTCTCAATTAAGAGCGCTTATTCTGAAAGTTGGCAACGTCGCAAATGGCTATCCAATATTTACAAGTATTAATTATTTTTTTTACTAATTTACTGTCACACCTAATACCTATATATATCTAGTTCTAGAAGTAAAAAAAGCATAAGTAAAAATTGCCAATAAAGTTTTGCTCTAACTTTAAAACATTTAGACTAAAATTGCAGTAGTTTTGGTTAAGACGATAAATCAATACACAAATCGCGTCTTATAAAATGCAGAGCTCGATTATAGTTGATTTTTGTAAGAATTTACGTAAATCTAATGGCAAAGTATGTCGTAATGGTAACCGTTACAATGAGTCAATGATGATTGAATATTTCGGGTTCAAAGTTTTACATAACAAGAAATCCCTTATGGTTAGGTAAGGGATTTCTTGTTAGGTATAAGGTACATTTTTGTAGGTACAAAATTTTCATTACAAAGAAGTCTTATCTAAATAACAATTAATAAATCCCTTCGCACCTAGATACACCTACTTATCTTGTAATCTTTGTTATTATTTAATTAATCGCTTGAAAGTTGAACGTCCATCAAATGACTAAGTACAATGACCAAGGACATCAAATGTAAGGCCTGGCCTCCACCAAAGCGAATATGAGCGAAGCGGAGATGTTCAAGATTCAACCTCTGTTTCGCTTGTCCCTGCTTTTTTGGAAACCGGATTTAAATCTTGTAACTTTAAAAAGTAACACCTAAGTTTGGATTTTGTTTCTTATATTTTTGTAGATAGCTTTAAAATATATAAAAGCTTTCAAAGTACCTTTTCAATTGAAGAAATTGATGTTCATGTACAATTTGCTAAAGGGAGCTGTCAGCAAACTGACGGGGGCCTTATAAATATTCAAATGCCTATACACCGTGACTTTTTAGTCGTCTTACAAAAGCAGTCCAGTTCATGTATCCAACGACTAGAACACGTTTATAACAAAAAAATAGGTATTTAAGAAATTCGAAAATTTTAAAAATAAAATTTTAATTCATTATTAAGACGCAAGTTGTAGTTAAAAACACCCTTGTCTCATAGAAAATGGAGATGGAATGATCTGCCCGACTATTGCGCTGGGTAGGTATACTCTACAGTTTGATTCATAAACATTTTAACTGGGTGTTTCATATTTCTAATGGACCTATTTATTAAAAATAAAAATTATTATTAACGATTAACAAAAAAAAAACTCGCCTAGAGGTATTTTAGGTCGGATACATTAAGTGGATCCCTTTTGTAAGACGACTAAAAAGTCACGGTGTATTATGAGCATATCCACTGCTGCCCCCTCCCCCCCAAAGAATACCAACCCTCCCGGACCTGGGCAGACCATCAGTCTTGGCATCCATCTGCATAATGATGTGCCAGCCATATTCCTAAAATCATCAACCCATTTTGCCGCAGGGCGTCTTAAGGTGTCGGTACGCTTGCTACACACACGGTAGTAATCTTCGGTCGCGGTCGCCTGTCGTGGTCTCGTGTCGCGGTCTCCTGTCTCGGTCTCCTGTCGCGGTCTCCTGTCTCGGTCTCCTGTCGCGGTCTCGCGCGCGAAACGGAACCTTTAGGCCCTTCGTACACTAGGCGACGACGTATTCATTGACGCGTGCCTGTGTTCGAAGTGTTCGAACCTCTATGGGTGTGTATTGCGATAGCCGCTTGGATACCGAAGTCGTAAGGTATCGGAAACTTGAGTCGCCTAGTGTACGAAGGGCCTTACACTGGTTCACCCTTGTTTGGTCGAACAACTTTTGATATAATTTTACTAATTCGAACAACGTTCGAGAAAATAATCAGTTTGTATAATATCGGTTAACTTAATTTTCATTTCATCGAATATTTATTTGCGATAACAACATTTGCGCTATTGATCAAAAGGTATAATATTCATTTGATATAATATTCAGGTGGTATAAAATTTAGTTTATCGAATATTCGATTGGTGTAATGTAATGCAGAAAGAAACATTGTAAATATTTATGTTCCGTCGATCTACCTCGGTAGGTGGTAACCAGTAACTAAGGATGCAAGAGCGAGCGAAGCGAGTTCGGGACTTGGGGCACCCCGACTCGGACAGGTTAGGTTCGAAGGGGATGGCGGGGTCTGAAAGACCCCGCCATCCTCTTCATGTTAGGTTACTTTAAACCTTGTAAACAGAAATAGGAGCCCCGCGAAGCGGGGCTCCGTCAAGCTACCTCGGTAGGTGGTCATCAGTAATATACGCTCGCCCTTGCATCCTTAGTCAAATTGCCGATTACTACCTACCATGGTAGCTCGACGGAGCCCCGCTTCGCGGGGCTCCTGTTTCTGTTTGCAAGGTTTAAAGTAACCTAACACGAAGGGGATGGCGGGGTCTTTCAGACCCCGCCATCCCCTTCGAACCTAACCTGTCCGAGTCGGGGTGCCCCAGGTTCCGAGCTCGCTTCGCTCGCTCTTGCATCCTTGGTAAAATTGCTGATTACCAAGGTAGCTCGGCGGAGCCCGATTTTTTTATAGACAATGAAAGAAAACGAATAATTAATTAAATGAATATTCGATGCGATATTTCGACTAAATCATTATTAGTCTAGTGAAACATTAGTTTAAATAAAATTAGTGAATTTGAAAATTCGGTCAAATGAAATTATTTCAAAGAAATAAATAGGCTTAATAAAAATATAAAAAGTAATTATTCGGTGAAATGAATAAACAGGCGCTTGGCGTAGTGTAAGGGGTTCACCCTTGTTTGGCAGAACAACTTTTCGTCGAAAATCACTCCGGCTAATTTTGGTTACTATAAAGTCGTTTAGTCGAATTATTCATTTCGTCGAAATCAGCAATTTTACCAAGGATGCAAGAGCGAGCGAAGCGAGCTCGGAACCTGGGGCACCCCGACTCGGACAGGTTAGGTTCGAAGGGGATGGCGGGGTCTGAAAGACCCCGCCATCCCCTTCGTGTTAGGTTACTTTAAACCTTGTAAACAGAAATAGGAGCCCCGCGAAGCGGGGCTCCGTCAAGCTACCTCGGTAGGTGGTCATCAGTAATATACGCTCGCCCTTGCATCCTTAGTCAAATTGCCGATTACTACCTACCATGGTAGCTCGACGGAGCCCCGCTTCGCGGGGCTCCTGTTTCTGTTTGCAAGGTTTAAAGTAACCTAACACGAAGGGGATGGCGGGGTCTTTCAGACCCCGCCATCCCCTTCGAACCTAACCTGTCCGAGTCGGGGTGCCCCAGGTTCCGAGCTCGCTTCGCTCGCTCTTGCATCCTTGGTAAAATTGCTGATTACCAAGGTAGCTCGGCGGAGCCCGATTTTTTTATAGACAATGAAAGAAAACGAATAATTAATTAAATGAATATTCGATGCGATATTTCGACTAAATCATTATTAGTCTAGTGAAACATTAGTTTAAATAAAATTAGTGAATTTGAAAATTCGGTCAAATGAAATTATTTCAAAGAAATAAATAGGCTTAATAAAAATATAAAAAGTAATTATTCGGTGAAATGAATAATTCGACTAAACGACTTTATAGTAACCAAAATTAGCCGGAGTGATTTTCGACGAAAAGTTGTTCTGCCAAACAAGGGTGAACCCCTTACACTACGCCAAGCGCCTGCAGGGGTTTACTTCTTAATCTTTGTCTTACAGGAGTTTCCTAGAGTGGGAAGATCGAGAATTATCGACGACTATACTTTGTTCCTGGCTCATATTCTGGTACTATTTTGATCCATGGATGACACCGCTACTCATCGCATTGCTTTTCCCAGTCATATGGTTTATTGATAACAAGCAGAGTAAGTTGCTGATTAAATGTTTTAAAAAGTATTATCCGCATGTGGGGTAGATTACCCCAGGAGAAGACGAGTCTTGCCGGATAGAAACATACCAACTCCATCCATGCTTCAAAAACAAGCAGACTTACAAAAACACTGTATACATAGATGTAATGAACATCCTAACAAATTAATTAATTAAGGCCTATCACATATTGTTAACTTTTTGTCGACTTTTTGTTTTCAAGTCTAATGCTATGAAAATTATTATACTTAGGATTGGAAAAACAATTAAAAAGTCCCCGCAACGAAGACACCAGAAACCGGCTCGTTGACTTAAGCAACTAACTAACTTTACCTTGACCTAACTAACTTTACCTTGACCTAACTAACTTTTGGCTAAATAATTACAGCCTCACAGGTCTTTTTGTAAGGTTAAGCCGCGCTTGCCGCGGTTGATTTGTTGATGAATGGACCATTTATCATAAGTAGTGAGTTTCCCCCGCGCCACTACACTCTATCTACACTACACTTTCATTTCATTTGTAGGTCTTTGACAGTCGTTAATCACAGTCAAAACCTCAGAAAGTCTAACAACCAGTCTAACCAAACGTTGTCTTAATTCCAGATCAAGAGATAAGACATCATAATGAAGAAGACCCAAAAGACTGGGGTCCCACTGTCGATGTTCAGAATGGAGAGTCTGTTACAGATAAAATTAAGGGTCTACCGGAAATGACGCTCATTATAACAGATGCCATAGAGTACATGGTATCATTAGCTGAAAGAGTATATAAGTAAGTAACGAAGGTAAAAAAGTATAAGATAGTTATCTTCTGGGAGATGACTCTCAAAAACTTGGATATTTAAATAGTTATTATATGCAGAAACTCTTCTTGCAAAAATATATTAATGCCAAAGTTAGTTAATGTTGTTTTTGCTAAGAATTTTTTAACACTTCGAAAAAACGTAATAATGCTATGAATGATGTTTCAGAATAGATATAGTATATTGTTTTTTTTTTGTTTTTCAGTTTAGCAACATTCAAGGTTCCATTTCTCACTGTGTTATCGATGCTGTTATTAGCCATAAATTCAGCACTTTTATACTTCGTTCCCTTTAAGTACCTAATGATGGGTTTCGGTAAGTTACAAGTTATAAACGAGTTTTTGATGTTTCTCAAGTACTTCCGGAACTGTTACTTTATACCTACGATATACTGTTACAGGTATTTATAAATATGGGAGGAAACGGTTGAATCCTGAAAGAGTGCTGAATAATGACTTATTGGACTTCCTTTCAAGAGTACCAGATAATAAGATGCTGGTAAATATAATAAATAATTTGGTATAGAGATAGACTTCGGAGTTATAAGTTTATCTACATAAAGCGACTTGACAAAATTTGCGTCGTTTTGGACCATGGCACAGTACACTCTCGACGAGACCCTCCGAGACACAGGGAGCGCTACAGTCGCTTTGAGAAATTGTTTTAACTTGAATGCTAAATACTTAGGCCGAGACAAACAGATACTTGGCTTAGCTAAGCCTCAGTAGTACTTGCTGAAGTAACACTTTCGACAGATGCTTAGTAACTATTATTTATCTAGGCCTTAATAACGTCCTTTCTTTTAATTTAATATTAATTGTGCTATTCAACGTGTACCTTAACATCAATAAGGTTATACCTGTGACCTTTGACCACCCCCATATAAATTGCTGCCACTGCTAACTGCTACAACAGTCGGAATCAACTGCATCAGACCAGGCCCTATAGCCTAATGGCAAGCGATATTCCCTAACGTACAGCAGTCGCTAATACATTTTCAACTTAATACCCCATTGCATAAAGTTGAAAATCTATCAAAGATTACAGATCGTTTTCTTTTGTTTCGTTCGCTATCGCTCAGCAGTCTTTACTAGATTTTCAACTTTATGCGATGCTGTATAAAGTTGAAAATGCGACTGCTGAACAACGTTAACGGTTGTCGCTTGCCGTTTGGCTACAGGCTCAATTCGGACTGCTCGAGCGGTTCTGTGTATGTGTGCTAAGCAGTCCGTTTCCATCTTAGGGTTAATTTTCTCTCAATTCTTGTTATTTTCTTTTTTACAGAGAGATTGGAAGGAACTTACTGTGCCAGAACCGCAGAACCACAGAAACTCGACAAGACCAATATTTTCCAAATCGATTTCGACTTGAAAACAGTTATTTAGTTTTATCGGTATATTCTAATACTATTAATTAAAAGTAGATGTCCTAGTCCAGGGTGATATTATGTAAGGAAGTTTGATTCCCATGGGAGCCATGGGCCATGGTGGAATGTGCCATGTCGTTTCTATGACGAGTACTTAAAGTAAGTATGCTCAAAATCTTCGTCGACTTGTTGCTGATAGAGGCTGTTAAAATGTAATTAATTTATTAAATAAAATAACTTTTATATAAGAATATCATTATTATTCTTTGTTTTCTTCTTAAAACTAAACATCACAATTTCATTCTTAATCTAGACTTAATTAAAAGTATTTGCATACTTATTCATTTGTACAATCTGTAACCAATTACAATCATTATTGTATTGTAAAAAAAGTCTTACATTGTCATGTTTAAGTCTTGTCTGTCAAGGAGTTGATAGGAAGACAATAAACATGATATAATCCAACTTAAATGTCAAATCCGCAAACCATTTATAAATAGTAATATTTCTATAATGAAATAATTTTAAAATGCATGCGGATTTACTAAATGCTTAGTAAACTAGCGGCAAATTATGTTTAATATCACCGATGTATTTAAATAATGTTCTTAGAGTAGTTATAAATAATTATTGAGCCATCTACGCCTTAACCCTACTTTCATTTTTGCACAAGATTTTGCACAGTCTTGTGCAATATGGCGGGCGGTCACAGCCGGGCATTTTTTTCACGACTTTGTCAAGGAGAGGTCTAGGAGACAGCACCTTAAAGTGCTCTTCAGTCCTTAAGGCCGGCTCCTAGGGGCGGAGTGCATTAGAGCACTACAGTACGTAATGTAGTGTGTAGTGCGCCTTTCATCTCCTCCTCAATTTATCGCCTCTTTGAAGAGTACTGTCTGTGGAAGTTCGATTCGGGCACTCGCAGTTCACGCCATTGTTTCTGAGAATTGAAAAGTATTTGTTAGTATGTAGTGGTTTTATTAAATATTGTGTCTCTATTAAATTACACAGTAAAAAACTAGGTTTATAGGTTTTCTTTTTTTCAAAAGTAACTCTTAGGCGTAACTTTCAAACTATTTTAAATTTTGAAAAAAAGAAAACTTATAAACCTAGTTTCTTACTGTGTCAGAAGCATTCTAAAAACCATTGAGATAGGATAACATTTAGGGGCAGGAAAACGTTTTCTCTTTTAGTATGGACGAGCGCTCGGTAGACGATTGTATTAAGTGTTAAGGGTACAAACGGATGTTTGGTGATCATTGCAGTTTATTTATAGGGGGATTGAGTACCTAAATAAAATGCACTGATTATGATTGAAAAGATTTACTGCATTACAGCATGATTGCAATTTTAATTGTGTTAGTTCACTCATAAACTCACTCTATGGTCCCTAAGGCATCAGTACCCTTAGCACGAATTTTCACTCTTTTACTTTACAAATTACAGTATTTACAGCGTGTCTTGTATGGAAAAATGGAACAGCGCCTCTGGTGTGCGAAGCAGGAACAATTTTTTTCCTTAAAAATTGACAATTTGAAATTGTCAAAGTTCCACTTTACGTCTCAAATACTGAAAATTCGCAGGCGCAGATGTTACTTTCTATGAATCAGTTTAAATCATAAAAATATAAATTAAATAGGTACTAACCAACATCTTATCGTCTGGTATCCGAGAGATGAAGTCCAGAATGTCGTTGTTAGGAACTCTGTCAGGATTCAGTACCTTGCGCATGAATTTGTAAATGCCTGTAAAAACAAAATAATGATAAATAATTTATGTAACTTGGTGTATCCGGTAATGGACGCCTATTTCGTAAAAAAATAGTTTGGTCATAACTTTAATTTACTAACGCCGGATCCACACGTTGGCCCTGTTGGCCGAATAGAAGGAGACGGCGCTATACTAAGAAACGAGATAGAATTACATATTTGCGTTTTGCTTTCTGGTATAGCGCCGTCTCCTTCTGTTCGGCCCGCAGGGCCAACGTGTGGATCCGGCGTAAAAGGTTTGAGCTTGGTTTGGTAAAATGGCAACATGCAATCTGAATAAGTTGACAAGAGATTTAACACTCATGCCCTGCGGAAAATTCGCGGTACTACATTTTTTTTTGGAATTTCATATATAAACACTAGCGCATCATCAAAATGCATGAGTGATGGTGAGAACTCTAATTTTTTTTTGGATTTCAAGATTGTGAGGTAAATGTCATAATGGTAAAGATAAATTATATTATACATACCTAATGCCATAAAGATATAATTAATTGGTATGATGTAGAGTGCGATGGTGGCGCCAATCAGCACGGTCATCACGAGGTAGCTCAAGTACGGCACCGCGAACTTGAACAAGCTGCAAAAGAAATTTTTTACATGTTAGTTCTAAGTCATAGGCGCAAGCGACTGAGTTGAAGCCTAAGCGTTCAAACGCACTATGCGGTTACCCGCAATACGGCTACCCGTCCGGCTGACCGCAGGATGCGGTTGCGAATGGGGCTAGCCGTATTGCGGGCCGACGCATTCGCATCCGCAACGTGCGGTTGAAGAACCGTTGCGATTTGCAGTCATACCGATCCATTTCAAAGATGGACGTAGACGAAGTTGCAGCTATTTACTACATAAATACTCTGGTAATTTGGTGTTCCAAATTGCTGGCGAACTCTGGATTTCGATGGATTTTTCGGTATCGAATTCCACTTTACCAGAAGTGCTTACACTCACTCAATGGCGGGCAGCCGCAGACTGAGCCGCACAGTGCGTATAGAAATGAATATTACGAACGAAATTGTGCTTACGGGCAGCCGGATGGCTACCCGCATTGCGTGTTGCGGGTAACCGCATAGTGCGTATGAGGCCTTAGTACGAGTGTACTCGTGTTTGTGACGTAAAGTTAAATCGAACTTTTAACGTTGATGGATAAAATTAGTTCTTCATTCGTACACTGGAGACAACTTTACTTTTTCTTAAAATCTTCGTACATAATAGTTAGTAAGTAGTAGTCGTGCTAAGGCCTCTGTACTAAGAGGGAATTCCACCAAGATAACTCGAACACGATCGAAGCGAAAACCACGTTCATTTGTACAAATTTAAAGAAATCTTAACACGATACAGCACCAGTGGCAGTTAATCGTTAAAGTAACCCAAATGGTTAACAATAGAACCAATTTGCGTAACAATGGATTTGTGAAATTGAGACTAAACTAAACATAATGAGGCCTACTTCCTGTGTTACGATTTGGATACAATACGATTGCTACGTATTAGAAATTAGACTTACTTTTTCACCCTTTGTAGAAGAGATACAATGTAGTCTATCCCGTCTTTTATCGTGAAAGTGAGATCCTGTAGTTCTGAAAGTCGGTTCTTGATTGTTTTCTCGTCCTGAAACGAAAACAATCACTGGTCAATAATAAGCCTAAGAACAAGAAAAGAAGAAATGCTCTTAACTCTAGTCTAGATCAGATAATATGGAACGAGACCTAGGTCTTTTATGAGCAGAGCCAGATTAAAAGTACTTGATGCCCTAACTGTGTCTACCCACAAAAAAATTCTACAAAACAGAACGACTCGCAATCGTCCTCCCATTCAAATACCAATCAAATCTTCCCAAGTGGAAATAATTCTGAAGCGGATGTACTTAGTTCATTCATGTTATGATTTTCAGTTCAAGGGTCATAATGATTTTCTACGCACAGATAATTTTCCATGTAATAAAATATCATTAAATTGGTATTTTCCTACCTACCTAGTTATGCCTCATAAAGAACACTGATAATAAAATAGTAATTGTCTGAACACAAAGTACAAACATTACATTAAGGTGCTGTTAGACTAGAGCTATTAGTTATAGTTTTGTTACAAGTGAATACCTACTTGTAACAGAACATATAGAACATTGCCGTTTTTAAATACCGAACTGAAGAACGAACAGAGCCAATCAAAGAGTCACACATCGCCATCGCTGCGAACATTTTCAAGATCTTTATAAAGATCGCCCTAGTCAAAGTCAGACAAAGTCGGCTCGGTAAAAAACTTGCCTGAACGCTCTTTAGACTGCTCACTAAAACGCTCTCATTAGTTTTTCTGTAATGTAACATTTATGCTCAAGTTTATCAATACCTTTACAATAATGTTGGTTTCTCAATCAACATTACTTTGTACTAATCAATTTATTTACATTTTATTATAAGTCCATCTACTAAGTGGTTGTTACGTTGTGGTTTTACTACTTAAACGTGGTGTTTCCATGCGGTTAATTATCTTAAGAATGTAGAAATATTGAGAAATACAATTGACAATAAATGAATTTAAAAGTCAATAAAGTAATGGCTATGACAAGATGCAGCAATTACAATCGTGAAAGAAAGTACTTAAACAATAGATACAATAAGCAATATTGTTGTTAAATAAATGGTTAAGACTTAATTGATTTATAGGTTATTCAAAATTTGCTATTCCTTTCTATAGCTTTGTGCAACTTCACTTAAACTAATCTTGCATTTAATCAAACAGTGACTAGGAATGACATCATATTTCATTAAACAGGAGAATAGTTAGAAAATGGAAGTATGGACATACCTTAGATGATTCCATATCGTCTTCTGATGAATCTTCGTCGAAATGTGAGATAGGAATCAGGTTTGTAGTATCTGGAAATACAAAGGAATAATTAGCACTGCTACATTTCAAGATAAACTATGTTGTAATGGAAATTATTCAATGATTTATGGTTGATAATAATATGGTGGTCATGTTCATATAAACCTGTAGAATATTCCAAGCAGGTAATGAAATTATATTAAAAAAAAAAATAAGATCCCATAAACATTTTAATTTATATTTTCTTTTGTCTGAAAGTTTCAAATCATCCAGTATCATAGTTGGCGGACTTCAAGTTACATTATAATACTTATATCGATATAATTTCTAATAAATACTTTTCTGTTATTCAAATCGTGAACTGTTACATAATCGAGAGTCTATTTTAATATGATCAATGCTAATATCGAGTTTGGTATTCCAAAATCACTAAAATACTTACTAGGTTGGCTTTCTTCTACCTTTCATTGAGTAAAATAAAACTATAGTAGGTATACTAGCACAGAATCGAAGCGCATCTAAGCTTCGATCTCAAAAAAACAGCAAATTCGGGGTATTCCCATCTGAGCAACTATTTTCACAGAAGCCTTTTTAGTATTAGTACCTAGGTAATAGTTGCTCAATTGGGAATACCCCGCAAATTCCCCCTTATCTCTACAAAATTTCTACTGAGATTTTAAAATGAAACTTACTGCGTGTCGCCCAGAAGTAGACGAATGGAATGACAGCTAGCAGAGGAGTCATCCACATTCTGAAGAAGAACCAGAACAGCAGCCAAGCAGACAGCGCCAGCGCTGACTTCTCGCGGTTATCCCACTCAAACAAGTACCTGGAAAGAGAAGGAGATGTTAGAAGAAGATAGAATACATTCGATGGCGAGCAGGATTTGAACCGTTGACTTTCTGATTCAGTACCCTTAGTACAAATTTTCACTCTTTTACTTTACAGCATCTTTCCAATATTTACAGCGTTTTTGTATGAACAAATAGAACAGCGCTTCTGGTGTGCGAATACAGAACTAATTTTTTCCTTGAAAATTGCCAATTTGAAATTGTCAAAGTTCCAGTTTACTTTACGTCTCAAATACTGAAAATTCGTGCTAAGTGTACAGTTCACTAGACGCTCTAACTAACAGAGCCTCATTAAGAGTCATGCATTAAGAAAAAGGTCGAATTCTGCATTCCATTTTAACGTGCTTTGCTGGCTTTGGCGCCATCTGTTGTAGAGTTATCTGACTAGATTTTATTTCACAAAAATGTTGTCTGAATAAAGGGTTTCACACACAGCACCTATTATGTATAGATGTACAATTGTACATTATAGCACGATACATCTCATTACATCTTTCCATAGAAATCGAAAGGAGACCACACACGACAGTTATAATGTATATTTTTACATCTTCGAATTTATATGGAAAGATGTAATGAGATCTGATGTATCGAGCTATAATTTACATATTTACATTATAGCTGCTGTGTGTAAAGTCCTTAACTGAAAACTCATAACGTAAAGTAAACTGGAGCTTTGACATTTTCAAATTGACTTTCAAGGAAAAAAAAATAGTTCCTTCTTCGCACACCAGAGGCGCTGTTCCATTTTTCGAAGACGCTGTAAAATAAAGTAGTGAAAACTCGTGACAGTCCTGTTGGCGTATCAAATGTTTTAAAGGTAACACAGTTTCAGTGTTTTACAACAGTGTTTCAATTGAAAAGTTTTTACAGACAGGCGACTTTTATTGTTTGTTTTTACAAAAAGGTGGGTTGCATTCTAGTTTGTTATGAATGAGACATGGTTTTCCACACAAAAACAAAAAGAAAAACGATTTCCAGATTAATTGTGTCGCAATTTTAATCTTACGGTATATTCAGGAAATACAATAATGACTACATTTATGACTCAGAGTATAAATGTGATGACGACTAAATAAATGAAAATGTTACCCATTTGTATAATGTTTGTGCCACTTACCGCAAAAGACAAAGGTTTTATTGCACAAATATGTATTTATTTACAACACGTATCGTGTATTTAAATGGGACACGCATAATACATTATTTAGTCAGCAGTCGTTGATTAGATACTAATTGAATGTTCCTTTGTACTTGAATATTTATTATTCCCTGTAAGCCGCAATATCTATTATAGTTTTATAGAAATAACTGTATTCTATGCCTACGAGCGTAGCATATTGCTACGAGCGAAGTGAATTGCTACGCGCGTAGAGTACGGCTACGAAATAACGACGCTATTATGTTAAGTGTATGGGAATCTAAGTTATTGTTTACCTGAAAACTCTTAAGGGGTTATTGTACTGTAGAGGTCTTTACTCCTTCAAAAATTTAATAAAACATCTCAAGTCCCTTATTCATACACCACAGTTATCATCATTATGAACAACTTTTAGTAAATAGTATAATTAATTGCTGTGAACATTTCAATAATTGAAATAAGTACTAAGATTTTAATATGACCGTTTGATTGTGAAAATGATTGTGATAGTTTTAAAGAAGTCTGGTACAAATTACGTTTCGCCGATTGAAACTAAAAATGTTTAACTAAATTTCAGACAAGGTCTGCCTAAAGATCAGACCCAAGAGTGATGAATTCTTCACTGCAATCAGGTTGTTATTTGATGACGTTCTGTATTTTTTACTCATAATTTTATAAGTTTGTTTAATTTTAATATTAACAATTATTTTATAAAGGGTGAATCCTAATGAGTTGCCTTAACAAATTATTGCCTTCTATGAATTACTTCATAAATACATTTTAAGAAGTAATTCAACTTAATGAAAATAATGAGTTGCCTTAACAAATTATTGCCTTCTATGAATTACTTCATAAATACATTTTAAGAAGTAATTCAACTTAATGAAAATAACATATCTAGCCTTTTTGTATTGTTAATTTTATAAGTATTATCAATAAAAATTCGTTACTGTTTAATGAAGTCACTGTTCTTAGAAATTATTATTTAAAAAAAATCAGTTTATGACACACTAAAGTATATTTCACCAGATTAAGAAACATTACGGCAACACTTAAATAAACTCGGGCACGCCGCAATTGCGGCGGTAAGACCCCTCTTTGAGGAGTGGCTGGAGAGAAGTCATGGCGTCCTGACCTACCGCTTGACGCAGGTCCTCACCGGACACGGAAGTTTCGGGAGGTACCTGTGTCTGATGCGAAAGGAGGAGACGCCTGGGTGTCACCACTGCGAAGATCGCCCGGAGGACACGGTGGAGCATACGGTGCAAGACTGCCCAGCTTGGGCGGAGCACCGACGTGTCCTCACGGCTGCGATAGGCGGAGACCTCTCGCGCCCGGCATTGGTTGCGGCCATGCTGCGGGGCGAGACGGAGTGGGAAGCGGTCAGCTCCTTCTGCGAGGCAGTAATGCTCGTAAAGGAGGAGGCAGGCCGCGAGCGAGAGAGGACAGCGTCCTCCCTCCGCCCCAGCCGCAATGGTAGGCGCCCACGGCGACGGACGTCGCTAGATGATCTCCGGCCACCGTAGGCGCGGGCATGCGGGCAGCGAGTAAAGGGCAACTCGCTGCCCGACCAAGGACCATGCCCGGGTCGACGGCGCGTTGTGTCCCACGCGCGCCTCAAAGAGCGTCAGCATAATGACGGGGCCCCCCTCTCAGAGGGCCAAAGCCTGCCGGGGTCGCGGGATTATTCCCTAACCGTAACCCCGGAACTTAACAGGCTATGAAGGACACCGTGGATTTTAGTCAGTAGAAGTCTGACAGTCCCTCCCGCCCTGCCCGGGGTTGGAGGACTCATTTGATGATTTTAACACGCTAAAAAAAAAAAAAAACACTTAAATAAACTAACGCCATTTCCCTATTTTTTTAAATTGTTTTTTTCAAAAACCGTCGTTGTCCTAATAGTAACGGAAATTCAAATACATAATTCAATACAAAGTAGTGCACCGTTTAAAATGGCGCCACCCGGGGCGGTCAACGAACGCCACTTGAAACTGTGTTAACTATTTACATAGCAATAATGAATCAACTCAGTACGAGGTAATTAGACGATCATCATACGTTACACTGCAGACATTAATATTGATCAACTGTACTGGAGTTTAAACTTTAACCCTTAAAATGGAGGGAAATAGTTGAATCATTGTTCTAAAATCGGTGGGTGATACCTGTTTCGCTTAAAATGGAGGGGGATAGTTCAATCATTGTTCTAAATTCGGTGGGTGACACCTATTTCGACACTGTCATTTACTCTAGGGCCACATTACCACGGGCATGTGGGCGGCGAGTAAAGGGCAACTCGCTGTCTGACCATGGACCATGCCCGGGTTGACGGCGCATTGTTCACGTGCGCCTCAAAGAGCGTCAGAATGATGACGGGGCCCTCTCCTCCCTAGAGGACCAAAGCCTGCCGGTGTCGCGTGATTCATCTCATTCCCGTGACCCCGGAACATACAGGGCTATTGAAGAACACCGTGAATTTTAGTCAGTATGAGTCTGACAGTCCCTCCCGCCTTGCCCGGGGTGGGAGAACTCATTTGATGATTTTACCACGCTAAAAAAAAGGGCCACACTAACAAGAAATGTCGTTCTCTTCATCATCATCATAAATTAGCTGAAGGACGTCCACTTCTGAATATATTCCTCCGTAGATTTTAAACAGGACCACCCGGTCCTGTTTAAAATTCCGGTCTACCCAGAGGCGGCTTGCATCCAGAGCGATCCTGTGATTTTCATCATCAATATCGTCTGTCCACGTGTGTGATCTCCATTCGAGAACCAACGGAAAATCCCGTTTGTGGCCGGGCTATTACGGACTAAGTATGCAGTCTCATGCTCATTCATCTTCATACATATCTACGAACGAGACTAATGAATCAGAATAAATATCAACGGTAAATATTTGGCTAATAGTAAGAACTAAGTCAAATCTCATTTTTGTGTGGCGTATTTGTCCCTGTTAAATCAAAATAGAACAGGTCACATGACAATAGAACGTTATCATTGGAACAGAACAATAAAATTACTTAATCTATTAGGAAATATCATTTAGCAACCGGAATTGACAACCTTTTTTGTCTTCGGTTAAAATAGCTTAATACTAATATACAATACTTATCTATATAAGCAAAAGGTCACTCACTAATAGGACACGAAATATATAATATGTTACGGGTTAATATAGCTTTTAACAAACCGTCTCGTATTAAAATAGCTTTTGCCAGCGGCTTCGCCCGCGTGTCATTCGAAATTTATCCCACGGAAACGTAATACCGGTATAAAAATATCCTATGCGTGAATCCAGGTTATAAGCTATCTATGGACGAATTTGATCCAAATCCGTTCATCAGTTTTTGTGTGTAAGAGCAACAAACACCTATCCATTCATTATCAGAAGCATTTATAAATATTAGTAAGACAATGGAAAAGAAATTGCCAAGTATGAAATATATGTTAGTACTTACTTCAACTGTTCGTTTCCGTAGTGTACAGCAGAAAATATATCTTTTATGAACTTCAAATTACTATAGATGAGGGGAATACTGAAAGTCCTCGTCGTTGGCTCTGTGTATTTGTTGGTTTTAGGACTTAATAACCGGACTGAAGCTTTGATCTGTAATAAAAATAATCCATGAACAAATTGAAGAAAGGAATTTAATCGTCACGACACCAGCCGCCGCGGGAGACGCCCTCGGCAACGGACGTCGCGAGACGATTTCCGGCCACCGTAGGCGCGAGCATGCGGACGGTGGGTCATGGGTAACTCGCCCTCAGATCATGGACCACGTCTGGGCGCGTTGTGTTCATGCGCGCCTCAAAGAGCTGTCTGCAATCTGACGGGCCTAAGAGGGCCAAAGCCTGCTGGGGTTGCGAAACCGTCTCACCAGGTAACCGTGTCTCTGGTACGTAAAGGGCTATTGAAGGATCACCGTGGGTTTTAGTCAGTCAAGTCTGACAGTACCCCCTGGCCCACCCTGGGCTCCGAAGGACAAATTTGCTGATTTTACCACGATAAAAAAGGAAGGAAATTAATGTAAAAAAAGTAGGGTCAAAAACAAATAAATTACTATATTTACGTTACAAGTGGCGTTCTAAGACAAGCGACCGCTAGGCGATCAGTCGCGTATCATCACAAAAAGGACGTTCGGGCTTTCCAAAAGTGACCTAAAACGAGGAAAGATCGTTTGAATGACTTGTCACTATTGAAAAATCATTCAAATCCATATTCTGGTTTCAATAAAGTTGTAGTTGGCTTACAACTTTCAGTGATAATTTAACTAAAAAATGATCCGAATAATCCTGTTCGTTTCGTGTGGCGGTCGTTCGTATTAGGACATTGCTTTCGAAAATCATAAAATAATCGTTATTTCTGGCTAAAACATTGGTAGCTATAAAAACATGAATTACCGGGTTCCACGCGATGGACATTTGTAATTGTATCTTCGGGGAGTTTGCCTTGATGGTGTGTTTCTTCGATCGATGGTTGAGATCAAACCAGGCCTTCTCTTCGTTTATTATCGATAGTAGAGGTATCGATATTTTTCCGAGAGTCTCATCTTTCATCGTGTTGATTATCGATTCATCTTTGACTGTTATTGTTAGAGTTGACGTTATATCGTTTACGGGGCTGTACGGACAAAATAAAACAAATGAAAATTATTACTAATGCAGAAAAGTTGGGACAACTACATGCACCTCGCGCACAAAATGTAAAACCACTTACTCCAATGGGGATGGCAACTGAGGAACTAATGGCGCTAGTATAGCTTGTTCCAAGCATCGTCATTGGTTCAACCACTTCAAATCTTTAAGGTAAGTACTTCAAAATAGTACCTACTACCTCATTGGTCGGATTAGGACTAAGCTATGGTGGCGCCATCTACAATTATCTTTGACTTGTCTTCCCCATTCCGCTCAATCTTGAGTGCATAATAACTAGTTAATAATAATAAAAATGGTAGCACTTTCACCCATTTATTAATAAACGTGGGACTAAAGTTACAACCAGGATAATCTTCGGACTAACCATACATTTTTGGATTAACCTTGTCGTAACTTTAGTTCTCGTTTTATTAATAAGGGGGTAAAGGTTTAACGGTTAAATTTAAATTGATACCAAATTCATTAAAATCACGCCATTTTTTAAGGAGCTATACCAGATCAATTCTAAGTACCTAATTGATTCCATACTTTTCTCTCTAGTGTATAATTTATTACATAAAAAGTTTGTTTAAAAACATGACAAATGCATAAATTGAGTTCTGAATTCATTATTTAATTAGAGTGACTTTAGGTCTTCATCGCTCATTTTAAAAATTACTTTTCTTAAAACTGTATAATTTGAAACGATTTGAAACCTGCGCGAGGTCAACAGAGTCAAAACTGTTTTCCGGTCATTATACTTATTGTTTAGCTAGGTTACAAGACAACCCGTAGGTCAGGTCTTATTTACATAGTCTAGATTACAGTTAAACAATGATCACAATAGGTGATTCACTAGAAACTACGACTCTAAATAGACTACAGGCCCATGTCCAAAATGGATGGGTCATATGAACCAGCAGGTGACGTTTATAGGATGATGAAATAGCATTTCATATGTCTATTTCTATTTCATATGGCCTGTAGTCTATAAGAGCCTTTTTGAACCTGTCTGCTCGATAAAGACGTGCCGTCAACGTCCGTTACAGAAACGCGTGTCGACGGCGCGTTTGAAAAACGTGGTGTGCATAGGCCCTAATAAGTATTTGGGATCTAATACCTAAATTGAATTTAAAATTGGGCACAGACAGAAACAAACATCATTTTTGGCAAGAAATCACAAAAGAAAAAAGGCAACAGGAAAAAAAATCAGAACAACAAAAATAGCAAAACATAAAAAATTGTGTGTCCCATGGCTGCGCCAAATAAGCCCAGTAGAATATCGAACAGTTGGTTCTCGACACTGGTTTTTTAATTGGACCTGACAATCCTATAGTAAAATGTAATAATAATAATAATATATTCCACAACTATCACACAACGCCATCCAGTCCCAAGCTAAGCAGAGCTTGTAATGGGTACTAGACGACTGAGAAACACATATAATTCTTAATACATAAATATTATAGATAAATTACACCCAGACAGAGAACAAATAATCGTGCTCATCACACAAACATTTGTCCTGGGTGGGAATCGAACCCACGACCTCCGGCATAGCAGTCAGGGTCACTAACCACTAGACCAACAGGTCTGTCAATGTATGTAAGCGTCTAAGTACTTACAATTTGTAACTCTTATTCCAGGTCGGGTCAGTAGTTCCCGGTACCGTGTGTGTTTGTATCCTGGAGTTGTCCAGCTCTAGAAGGCAGTAAGCGTCGGCCTTGCCGCTGATGCCGAGCGCGCTGAGCCCCTCGGCGCCGTACACCGTCACCGAAAGCTCGCCCACCTCGCCCCAGCTGTTGTCCAGGCGGTACCATGACTGGGAAAGGATATATTATGGTCACTTTTGGCTCTAAGCTATAGAATAGAATGCACTTTACTGGACACTTACTTAATACAAAGCTTTTATAAGCTTAAGTTGGTACCATACTATAATAGGACTGAACAAGAAGATATTATTTGCGTTTACAAATAGAATGTACTCCAAAAAAACTTTGCAAAAAATGTAATAGTAGATTATGCACCAAGGGGCTAAAGTTGTGTCTTATGTCACGGGCGTCATATTGAATCTCGAGCGCAATGAAGGATTCGGGATTTAACTCCCGAGCGTAGCGAGGGAGTTAAGAGTTTAACTCACGAGCGAAGCGAGGGAGTTAATATAAGAATCCTGAATGCAGCGAGGGATTCAAGCTAGCCCAAGGCAAAGACACCTTTAGCCCAGAGGAGGATACTCTACTTTTTACACCTACTGTGAGAAAATAATAGCCATAGTACGAAAAACAAAGTATCTTCTATGGTTTTGTCGCGTTTGTCCTAATGATATCACTCTCATGGATGTGGCGTTTGTGTAAACTAAGTTTTATACAGGGCTGGTAGAATGGTTTTGGATGATTGGCTGTATGCATTTTGAATTTAGAACGTCATTGGAGACGCTCGTGAAAATAGAGTATTTTTGATAAAATGTGATAAATCGACTATATTATAGATAGGTTTTATTATTTATTTATTTACAAAATCCACAGCAATCTTAGTGCAGTTTATTTAAAATAAATTAACTAATGTTACAGCCAATTACTATTACCTACGGTATTACGGCGCGGTACGGTATTTGTTATTATTAATGCCAGCTTTAATGTTATTTCATTCCTTTTAAAAAATGGTTCGTAGGTAGTTATCTAATTATTCTTACAATATTATGTCTTCGAAAACATGGCAACGATATGAAGAAGCAATCGTTATGATTTTTTAGGAAATCGAGAATATCATCCACGCGTAGTAAGGGTTTCGAGAATAGCTTTCCTCTTTCTGGCACACTAAATCAGACTTGGCTGTATGGGCTCAGCTCCCTTTGCCTGCCCCAAAGAGGGAAGCAAAGAACCAAAAAAAAAAAATCTAGGCTGCATGGGCTAGATAGATCCCTTTGTCTTCCCAAAAGGAAAAAGAAAATTAAAAAAAAAAATCTTTCTGGCACCAAAGGGTGTTTGTTGTTTATAAACATATTCCAAATTCAAATCACATTATTGACCAGCGGGTAATAATGAAATCCAGTACAACATTATTGACCGGCTGTGCCCTCGGCCACTAATGACTCACTTTAGGTTAAGGTTGCTTGACATATAATTAGACATTTTCGAGCAGGTGGTGTGAAAAGTAATTAAGGAGATTTTTGTTTATTATTAAAGTTATTTTTTAATTTAGGTAAGTACCCAAAATTAATCAAAAAAAGTTTTTCGTTACGATAAAATTGAACAAAGGAAAATTTTGTAAAAATGTACAATACATATCTACGTGCATATTGTAGAATATTAAATTAAAATCCAGTCCTTGTGAAAATCAAATCATAATAAAACAAGTACCTATATATTTTGTAACAAGTTCGTCATATGAACAAGATCAAAATACACTTATTTTTATGCTTTCATAAAAAAAATTGCTTAATACGTAGACCTTTTAAAAATAACTTAAAATGTAACAAGATTATTATATATGTTACGGGCAATTTGATAAGTCTGGGCAGTATCAATAATGGCCGGTCTGTATTCATAATGCCCGACTCAATTGGGCAATGTGATTAAAACAGCATGATTAATCACTTTTCCAGGCAATGGCCTGAATAATGCCCATTCTATCTTAGGCAAAGTAATAAAATAGGTGAACTCGACGGAGCCCCGCTCCACGAGGCTCCTACTTCTGGGTGGTTTAAAAAAAAATACCTAGAAGGAGGTGGCGGGGTCTGTGTTCACTCGCTTCTCTCGCTCACTAGGAACCCGCCACTTTCTTCTTACCTAAACTATCCGAGTCGGGGTGCCCAAAAACACATTTAAAAAAATTGGTTTATTTCTGTCAAGTTTACACAAAAACATTAGGTACATTATTCTCGCAAATTCATGTTGTTTGTCTTAAAACTTAACATAAAAGTGTTAATATTAGCGCTATTTAACACATAAATAACCAATTGTCTATTCCAATAACATCTTTTGATTGGACGCGACGCAAAAAATATAGATATACTTACAGCATCAGTGATTGACAAGCATGATATTAAAAATAGCTTTTCTATGACGTAGTTATTTTTTGTTGATAAATTATTATCCCATTAAAGTTTTTGTACAATGACGTATAGAGATCGCTGGGTCATCAATGTTACTTGTTGTAATAAATCATAGTTTCTTTTTTTTTCTAATTTCTTGTAACGCTACTTTGATCCCTCCAATCTAGGACATGACACAAAAAGTATGACATACGTGTTTTTTTTTGTTAATCTCTTAATTTTGTGTGACAAAACTAATACCTAACCTTGTGTTTATTTGAAATTTTATTACTTCATTATTTAAGAGTGTTGACGTGAGTCGATAATAGAATACCTTTATCATCTAACTACAGCTTTTTTTTTTTTTTATTTTTTTTTTAGCGTGGTAAAATCATCAAATGAGTCCTCCAACCCCGGGCAGGGCGGGAGGGACTGTCAGACTTCTACTGACTAAAATCCACGGTGTCCTTCATAGCCTGTTATGTTCCGGGGTCACGGTAAGGGAATAATTCCGCGACCCCGGCAGGCTTTGGCCCTCTGAGAGGGGGGCCCCGTCATTATGCTGACGCTCTTTGAGGCGCGCGTGGGACACAACGCGCCGTCGACCCGGGCATAGGGTTACCATATGACAGGCGTTTGCCGCATTTGACAGGCATTTTAAGGTTTAGACAGGCGTGCGGCCGGCATTGGTCTGCGACAGGCATTTTTAAATTTCGCGCCCGCGAAATAATCATCATCATCAGCCCTATTAATGTTCCCACTGCTGGGACACAAGCCTCCTCTCTGTGAGTCAAGTGTGATTTGGTGGATGTCACATGTCTTCGAATCTTTGGTTCTAGGACATGCTGGTTTCCTCACAATGTTTTCCTTCACCGTTTTGAGAGTAGTGGTGACAGGAAAATTACAAAAATGTATCTTGCGAAATTTTTACGTTTAATATTAGAAAAGACAGAAGTATTAAAAAATATAATGTCCTCTGACAAAAACCAGTAATAAAAATATCTTTCTTCATTATTTACTTATTGCCTACAGCGTTTTGCTTTAGACAGGCATTTTTCTGAAAATTCAGGCATTTTTGGTACCATAGACAGGCAGCCCTCTATTTACATGTGGTAACCCTACCCGGGCATGGTCCTTGGTCGGGTAGCCCTTTACTCGCTGCCCGCATGCCCGCGCCTACGGTGGCCGGAGATCATCTTGCGACGTCCGTCGCCGTGGGCGCCTACCACTGCGGCTGGGGCGGAGGGAGGACGCTGTCCTCTCTCGCTCGCGGCCTGCCTCCTCCTTGACGAGCATTACTGCCTCGCAGAAGGAGCTGACCGCTTCCCACTCCGTCTCGCCCCGCAGCATGGCCGCAACCAATGCCGGGCGCGAGAGGTCTCCGCCTATCGCAGCCGTGAGGACACGTCGGTGCTCCGCCCAAGCTGGGCAGTCTTGCACCGTATGCTCCACCGTGTCCTCCGGGCGATCTTCGCAGTGGTGGCACCCAGGCGTCTCCTCCTTTCGCATCAGACACAGGTACCTCCCGAAACTTCCGTGTCCGGTGAGGACCTGCGTCAAGCGGTAGGTCAGGACGCCATGACTTCTCTTCAGCCACTCCTCAAAGAGGGGTCTTACCGCCGCAATTGCGGCGTGCCCGTCTAACTACAGCTTGGCCAGAACGGATTGAAACGGAACTAAAATTTTTATTTCTGACAGCGTTTTAAAATCTTTGATATTTGATGTAAACAAAGATCGCAGGTTTGTCAGATTTATTATTTTGCCATAAAACTAACGTAATAAGTGAAAAGAAATAAAATCATTCAAAGTGCTAGTAGCGCGAAGACAGTGGCGACTTCCGGTTTTCTACATTTTTATGTCAAGCTGTACATAATAATACGTATTGTCAATTAGCGCTAAGAAACTCCGAGCATAGCTCTTTCCATTGCTCATTGAGTGACTCTAGTATTTCTAAAAGGCCAGCAGTCAAAGACCACGTTCCAGAGCCATATGTCATCACTGGCAACACACACTGATTAAACACCCATGTCTTGAGACACTGTCGGATTCTCGATGAAAATGAAATAAGTTAAAAGTCATGTTTTTTTCATGCCTTTATCACTTATCCATACAGGTATACAAAAAAGCAAACTGTAAAACTACAATTCACTTGTACATAAAGCAGGAAATCAATAAAACTAAAAGGAATTTTAAAATAACCACCAATAAATTATATTTATGATGTACCTACAGTATCAAATAAGGCTGCGCAGTTATCTTCGCATCTTAACCGGTCAGACCACTTTTACCTGCGTCATCGGTTGATTATTGGAACCCAGGAATATTCCTCACGTGAGACAAACCGGCCTTCGGAAGTTTACGAGGAACAGACAAACAGCTTAGCTGCGTGGTTGTAGTCAGGGGCGTAGTTACCGAAGTAACAAAATGATACGGGGCCCCAAAATATTAAAGGCCTTTGGTGTATACAACATTATTTTTAGTAAGCATAAGCAAAACCTGAATACGGTTTGTTCAGAATCAGTTACTGATTCGATTCCAATAATTTTTATCCCATTTAATATTATTTTTTTAAAAATTGTATTACCAGTTAATTACCTATTGCCAAACTATTATCACGAGTATATAACATCAGCATGTTTTAGAACGGAAAACAAGGTAATATCCAAGCTTATAACTTTGGATTTTTTATGATACGGTTTTAAAATTTTGTGCATAGATTCTTTACACAAAAATACTAGACAGGTGTATCGGGTTACACATAAAGAAAAAATAATGTTGTATATATAAAAAAACATAAAATGTCGTCCTTCAATGAAAACTCATCGGGGTCCCTAAAGCTCCAATTATCAAGCTCGTAACATATCTCAATTTTCAACATGGCTATAGTTAAGAGTAGCATAAATGAGATACGATCAGTCGATCAGCATGCTCAATTTTATAGTTCCCTCCTAACTCTCATAATTCCGGATGCTATTTTCTTTATTCAGAAATACCAACCACGTAGATAAAAAGGGCCCAAAAAAGTTTTGGTTCGGGGCCCTTTCTGGCCTAGCTACGTCACTGGTTGTCCGTCTGCCTGAGTCACGACGTAAAAGCCGAAGGATTTTTGTATAAAGATTAGTTTACATTGTGAGCAAGTGTGAATTGCAATGACATGAGGATAGTCTGAATCAGCAGGTTTGGCGCCGTGACTAAATAAATCAACACTCGACACTGGAAACAGTGACTCTGGCCGAATGCTCTATACAAAAAGTAGAAGAAGAAGGCTCTACATAATAATACCTAAATAATAATACCTCCAATATGCAGCGTTTCAACTAGGAAAACAAAAGTGTTTACGATAAGCTTTGGGGACCAATATAAGATTTGACCAGCATTTGCTTATCAAAAATTTAAATTAACTCGAAGATTATCCCACGGCAACAAAAAAAGCAGGATAAAAACTATCCTATGTGTAAATCCATGTTATAAACTATCTGTGTATCAAATTTTAGCCAAATCCGTACTGTGGTTTTTGCGTGAAAGAGTAACAAACATACCAACATACACACATAAATCCTCACAAACTTTCGCGTTTATAATATTAGTAGGACAAGTAGTTGTATAAGGTCTAGGTCTGTTTATTTGCATGGGAGTTTAATTTAAAGGTTTTGTAAACGCACACACGTAGAACGTAAAATTAAAAAACAATCAAGGATAGTTCGCATTGGCGAATTGTCGAAGACGAAAAGCCTTAAATAATAATTATAGAGTTTCATAAAAGTCTCAATTTTAGATAACAGAATTAAAATGAAAAACAATTTTTTTACATTGTTCAGTAACATGGGGCTGAGTTACCTCACGAGAGGTTTTGCGCATTTAACGTTACACGTTGCATAAAAACATATCCATATTTTTCATCGTCATTTCATTCTTGACGTGGAAATTTACAGCTTAGGCCATCTGAGGTTTACGATCTATCATTATGGACGGAGCTTTGTAAAGCAAGGCTAACTTGGGTGGGTAAAACCGCAAGCCAACTTGAACTTAAGTGTGTCCGCATGCTGACATTTCTCTTATAGCAATAAAGTTGTGTTTAAATATAGGTATAGTAGAGCATTGATTAATGGATATTATTTTTAATTTACTCCAAGTATGTATGTTGATGTTATTAAGTTAATAAATGACAAATAACTTAAGGTCTTTATTTCCCCAATAATGAGTTTAAGTTACTTTGAACAAAGTGAGTTTTCAGAGGACAAAATTCAAGTACATTTTTTATAACATGACATTATTAGTTTGCTTGATGATAAGGGGAGCAGTGGTGGCCCAGTGGTATCGGCCCCGACTTACGAGTTGTAGGTCGTGGGTTCGAATCCCGGCAGGCGCATTACTTTGTGTAATTTATTTCATCACCACTGCTCTCAAAACGGTGAAGGAAAACATCGTGAGGAAACCGGCATGTCCTAGAACCAAAAATTCGAAGACATGTGATGTGACATCCACCAATCCGCACTGGGCCCGCGTGGTGGATTATGGCCCACCCCCTCACACAGAGAGGAGGCCTGTGTCCCAGCAGTGGGAACATTAATAGGCTGATGATGATGATGATTAATGATAAGGAACAGAGGCCTTACCACGAGCTCTTAACACGATCCAGATTAGGCTGTGGGAAAGAGACAGAGCTATACAAATCATCTAGCGCCATCTCTTTCCCACAGCCTAAACTGGATCGCGTTATGAGTTCATGGTAGGCCACCAGGGCTTTTTGTGATTAGTTCGTAAATAGAATGTTTAAAAACAACGTTAGAATCAGTTAAATCAAACCATCAAGTTAAATGAAGCATTCTAGTAGTTCTAGTCTATTAATTTATTTGTCTGTAATGTAAAATATTTTGTATTTCATAACGATTATCGTGGTATTCTATAAACATCACAATGTCTGTTTGAATTAGTTAACTTTTCAATAAGAAGGTGATTTAAAATCATCCAGAACTGGTTTTTTATGACTGTTGGTTCTTTGGTTAGTTATCGTTTTTTCCACTCTTAAATTTCTTGGCTATATGGAATATATCTTTTAGCAAAGCGAGGAAATTACGTAGTTTTTATAAATAAAATAATATTATACATAATTTACATAATTATATTTTTTTTACGTAGAAGGCATACTAAAATAATCTAGTTTACTGCTGTAATAAATAAAAAAACTCGGTATATTTTTAAATAATCGTGACCATTTTTTCCGAACTGATAACAAGTTTTTCTTTAAATATATACATTTTAATGACTGTCACTTATGAGGAAACAGCAAGGGCTGGAGAATTGAAAAATTGGTATTTGTAAAATCTATTGCCGTCGCGCAGTGTCCACAACAGAGTTACAGAGCGCGATAGAGACAACAGCAGCTTGGGTCGAAAATACCTTATTAAATGGCACAAAATCAACGATTCGTAGTCCCCTGATTACACCTCCAAAACTTAACCGATTTCACTACTTTTTTCTTTAAAAAATAAAGAAAGGCATTGACCGTGTTCCTATGTTTTCTTTTTTTTATATAATCCCTATATATAAGTCAAATTTGTTTTCTGGATATTTGAACACAGCAGAAAATTTGGCTATTTTTTTAGGATTTTGAATGTTCATATCTCTTTTAATAATTAATTTATAGAAAAAAGGAAAACATAGAGACATGCCAATAGTGGTCATAGATTTTTTGTAAAAAAATTATTGCTCTACTGGCATTATCCAGGAAGAAAACAGGGGACTACGTTTGTATGGAAAAACGACCGTGCTGTTTCCTCTTAAGATTGGACAGCGCGTTCAAAACTACATTTAAATATCTTGTAAAAAAAAAACAAAAAAAAAGAATCGTCGTCGTCAACCAAGAGGACGCACGCATGGAGTTTTAACTCTGTGTTATTAATGTATTTTCGGTCTCTTTCTAAAGAGCGGTGTTGCATTCCTGTATTCCTGGATTTCCTGGTGTCGCATGTCGGTAGGGAAAAATGATTTCTGGTAGTTCTAATTCAATATCCTAATCCGTATGCGTGTTCTATGATATGAAAATAAATATTTATCTACATAGTTTTTATAGCTCAGACAACAAAGCAAGCTTGCTAGTTACGCGACGCGACGCGACGCAATCTGACCGATTTAAACTATCAGTGAACATCATCCTAACCACTATGACATATTATTACGACATAACAACGGGTAGCTGAAAAACAAAACGCACGCTCACTAAGATGACGTTAGTTAGTCGAATTGCATCATTATATTGTTGTAGCAAGGACCATTTTCATTTTTAATTAATAGGAAACTGCAAATTGCACGATTCGCGTTCACAGTTTCCGAACAACTTAATCTTAGGTACTTACAAATTTCTCCTCCTCTGGAGTAACATGGTGGACGCCATTCGTTGTGGGCACGTTGTCCAAAGGCATTGGTCTCGCGGTTCCGCTCAACGTCACCAACATATGCAAAGAGCCTTGACCGCACTCCAGTTCCTGCCACAGTTCATGGGTCTTCTCCTTTTCAAGCTGCGAGAGGTCGATGACACACCTGCGAATAAGAAAGTTGGAATGTAGGTGGCGGTCAAAAGAAAGATTTACATATTTTAAGCTTAGATTAGCATAATCACTTTTTTTTTTATTGTAAGCAGTTATTTGTCGCGCTGATTTTATTTTGTTTTTTTTTGTGAAGACGCAAATCTGGTCCCAATTTTTTATAACCTTAGCGAACGTTTGCACTGAAGCCGCGTAGGCTAACCATATCCGTCAGAGTACAATTGACAAAGTTGAATCATGATGCGCTTATTTTCTTACAGACTTTCAAATTCCCACATTCGCGTTAACATGCATAATTATCCATGACTTTGATCGATGTCAATTTGACGGATTCAAACGATTTATTATCAAAATGGGTGATTCAACTTTGTCGATTGTACACCGATCAAAAAAAGTTTGATGCGTTTTACGTTTGTGAGTATTCACTGATACAACAAAAGGCAAAATAGGTGTCCATTTATTTTTTTAAACTGTAACTTACGGAATAATAAGATTTGCAATTTATTGAAGCTAGAAAATAGCCTATTGATTCATTCATAAAATAATTTTGGGTGTTAATTAAACAACATAAAAATATGATGTTTACATGTATTGTACAAGATAACAATGTACAATCGACAAAGTTGAATTATGACACACCATAAGCTTATTTTCTTACAGACGTTCAAATACAATTAGGTCCACATTCGCGTATAACATCCATGGTAACGACATTGATCTTTGCCAATATGACGAATCCAAACGATTTTTTGTCAAAATGGATTTTTGACATGATTCAACTTTGTCGATTGTACAATCATGACATTAATTAGATAACAATAGATCTACCTACTTCAAACTAGACATGACATATTGTTTCTGTCATTTACACTGACGTGACTTCAAAAATAAAAACAAATGATCGTCACAAAAACTTCGTTAATTACAATTTGTTCAAATAATGCTTATCAAATATATTTACCGAAATCAATATCCGTGTTTTGCCGAAAAAGTTTAACCCGGAACGTTGTGTCCGTTATTGAGTATTGAGACATCTGTTTATGCATAAAATCGAAACTAGTAAACGACAGCGGCAGTCGTTGGCCCTGAATATCGCCTCTTTGGATTTTTAAAAGGGGGAAAAGTTAAAGGGTAATGGCAGTCTGATAAAAAAAAAATCTCTTTGTGTTTTCAAATTCGGAATGCAAGTATAAATTAACATGTTTTGATGAAGCGAATGACTATTTTATTGGAATTTGAAGGCCAAGGCTCAATGCTTTTATGTCGAAGTCTTCATTTACGGGAAGCTTTAAGTTCAAATGATGCCGCCACTGAGATTGGCCAGTGTTGTAACACAGCTTCGATACTTTGTTACTGTGAGATGTCAACCTCGAATCCTATTGGTGGGCTAAATAACAGAACTGGCCACTGCCACTCCATTATCTTTAAAGTTTAGAAAAAAGTATAAATTGAATTGTAATTTTTTATCGATTATGTCAATTGCTTATAACTATTGAAAGCCGAAAAAAGTTTAAAGTGATTTTTTTTTAATAGAAAGAGGTAACGTGCTTGTAAACACCCCGAGCATGTTACAGTGCACATCCGAAACACATAACAGAAGCAGAAATTAATTATATACTACAGTAACGAATCAAGAAAAGCTACGCTTTGATGGTTTCCATAAATAACACTAAAGTAAGTATGGAAGCAAAAAGTACGACACGGTTAAAGAATTTTGTTTTCAAAACACCAAAGTATCGAGTGCGTCACTATTGTAAAAAAATCACATAACAATATAGAATACCTAACTGGTTAGTAGATATTGCTGGTCATTAAAAAAAACGAGTGCTGATTAATATTAATAGAACGAATGGACCTTTGCTTAAGAGAACCTCCAGTACCGGCATGTGACTGTCTAGTGGTCACTGAACTTTTTAGTAGAGTTAGGACGTTTATGGCGTTCTTAAAAAAAATTATAACCTTGTCTTTGGTGTCCTTAAGAAGAGTTCGTAAAAATACGAGCCCTAAATATAAATTCTCTAATTTAAAATTTTGATACTGATTTAAATATAACATGGAATCAACCACATAAAAAAATAGTTTTGATGTTAACACACCTACACGTGATAAAAATATTATAGAAAAGGCATAGGTATATGCCTATATAATTATGTGTCACTCTTTAGGAATCTATCGAATATGTTTGTGGGTGACTAGTTGACTACATAAAAAATGGTAACATACTATTGACATTTAAAAAGAGTAGAATAACATTTATACAAGCATAGGCACTCACAAAAGCAATCTCACATAAAGCCCGGTTTCCACCGCGAGCGGAACGGACACATTAATGACTCAACGGGTGAAAAGAGTAAAAATGAGCTCGCTCCGGGAACGCAAAAACTCTTTGTTGATGGAAATACAAGTATGCAGTTTACGCTTGCGAGTTTAACGTTCCGCTCGCGGTATAAACCGGGCTTACCTGTTGCAAACGGGTTTTAATAAAAAAGATTAATAAATTAAAATCAGAACAATAAACGAAAAGAAAGGGTTACCAACTTAATCAAAGGAAAGGGTGGTGATAAGCACCAACGCTACATCAAATATGCATAATTTTTGTGATTGTTTTCATCTTCATTCAGTGATTGTCAGTTTTTTTTTCATCTTCATTCATTCCGTTCGTTCAACACTAACAATCATGAACAACGCCATCTATCGTTAGTATATGGAAACTTTTACAAGCTTTTACATGAAAAAAAAAAACAATAATCAGTTTACTTATGAAAATATATACTTTTTACCGCGTGTGATATGTACCTAAGTAATATTAAGATTTGTTTAATTAAACGCCTAAAAATCTTTACATATATCAGATCCTGTTTTATGCTCATGTCACAAAATAAACTCGAAACATAAAGGAAACGGGCAGTGTTTGATTTATGTTTATTTAGGGACATTTTAATATTCCGGTTTGGTCATATTTAGAACCTTAATAGTTCCGTTTAACATCTTCTAATGAACAAAATGACAAATTAACGTGATATTTTTGAGCTTTAGAAGCAAACAAATTAATTAACATGTTTTTATTTATTTTATTAGACATGTCAAAATTTATATTTAGCATAATGTACGATACTCATGTTTGCGTAATTTATTTATAACTGAAACAGATTGAAATAGTTAAGAAGAACCCACATAAGTTGTATCTAAGGATGATAAAATGATTTCTCTTATTATTTTTTCTTTTTATTGCTAGTCTAAAAGAAAACATAGAAATCGATTAAGTAGTTTCGTGATCAGCATTATACAGCGGTTTTATTTAGTCCCGTATATGTGTTTTTCAAATCTTGGGAAAGCTTTTGGAACAACTTTTCCTTAACATGAAAAAAAAAAACATATTAAGAAATAAAAATAAAAGTAAACTAAAAACCAAATATACAAAAAAAAAACTTTTTAAATCAGTCAAGCCGTTCCGGAGGAGCGCAACCACAAACACACAAGATTTTTATTTGTAAGAAGATTAAGATGCTTACCTGCCCATAAAAATCTTCTGCTTCCCCTTGTGCCAGACGGTAACTTCCAAGTTATTGTCATCGTATAAGTACAGGTTAAACCGCTCACACCATGACGGCTTTGATTTTGACAGCTGCTTCGATTTGTGACCTTCGCTGCCCAATCTGTACGCAAAAAAAAAAATAACAGGTAAAACATATGTGCCTGTCAATGATCTTGCTTTTTTTTTTCGTTTTATTTATCTATGCCTACATTAAAATAAAAAGGCCGTTTAAACAAATATAACCGCCTCTGTCATCGATACATTTTGTTAATGATCCAATTAATTGTATGATTTATAATTAAGTTTGCCTAAATATTTATTAGGCAGAATAAAAGTTAAAAAAATCATAAACAGCTATACTTCGTTTAAATTACTAATTTTAAAAGCTTATTACCGACTTCAAAAAAAGGAGGTTATCAATTCGACCCGTATGTATGTAATATTATCAGAACTGCCCAGTTTTCGTATATGTTAGTCTATATCAGCGTCTGAACAAATGTACCAAATTTCATAAATGTATGTATGTTTTTATGTTTGTGCACGCATATCTCCGGAACTACAAGTCCGATTTAAGTAATTCTTTTTTTGTTGTACTAGGTATTGTTCAACTTAGGGTACACTGCAAGTTTCATCAAAATCGGTTTAGTAGTTTTAGAGATATGGATTTTTTCGTTGTGACGGATTACAAGATTAGTGCACATCATGTAAGAAAACTTTGTATTTTACAAGAATTTGGGTTGAATATTTAATCAATAAACTAAAAAGGGTAAAACAAAAACTTTTTTAAAAAAAGTACCGACTTCAAAAACAAATACAAAAAAGTTTAAAATAACCTTTCTTTCGGAAGTCGGTGGCAATAGTCAATGAAATAATAATAAAAATCAAAGCCACCGACTTCCGAAAGAAAGGTTATTTTAAACTTTTTTGTATTTGTTTTTGAAGTCGGTACTTTTTTTAAAAAGGTTTTTATTTTTAAACACGCGATTATTTACGACCACCATAACAGCAAACCCATCCGTCACTCCTGGGATGGGGCAGTAAGTTGCTCAAAAAAGGTACTGCAACCAAACTGGTAGGTAAAACACCGAAAGCTCTTTTAAAATTGAAAAAATGTTGCCTCAAACTAGGAATAATTCCTGTATCGAGGTAGCGTTCACGAACATCCTGGATCACAAATATTTTTTGTGTGGGAATCAAACCCGTGACATGCTGAACAAAATGCACAAAATGTTATGTATGTGAAAAAAAAACAACGGATATTGAAAAAAATATATCCAACAAGTTTTTATAGTATCAAATCTTCCGCAATATTTTTTGTATTAATTTCAAATTATATAAAGCTAAGATACCGTAACTTTACGGCCATTTAATTAGTAGGTTTAGGGACCGATAAGGGTCTTACCTTATTTTACAATAAAGTCCATTGGCACTGCCGTTCGGCGTATCTTTGGCTTCAATCAAAACGACGTTCACTATAGACTTCCATGACTTCTTGAGAATGTCGAATTTTCTGTTTTTCCAAACATACTGCCAGACAAAGTAGAAGAATATTAATACGAGGAAAGGTCACACACATTATACTCGTACTTAGTAAAAAATCCAAGGACCATTCATCGGAGCTCTTCTTATTACTGAAGATAAAAGGTGTAACTGTTATACTCCCTAGTAAACACCTCGATTTGAAAAGTCGATTTTTTATTGAAAAAGAACTAAAATGAGAATTACTTATTGTGTTTGTAATTTCATGAATAAGTTATGCGTTAGTTTCCCGTCTTAATTATAATTATATTGAGTAATTAATAATGTAAAATGTCTCTATGTCCCGGTAATACTTTGAATTGAAAAATTAAGAAAAATAGTTCACGTACTGTTGCTATTTCAATATTATCCATGAAATAATTTTTAATTTTATTTAAGTACATAGGTAAATAAAGTATAGTTAGTGGACAATTTTCAGTAGAATTTATTATTCGTATCACAATTCACAATACAGATGGGTGACGTCACTCTATGCAAAATAGACAGTGAAGGTTTCAAAACTACCTTGGTTAGAAATTATCGTTTAAAATTACAATTTGTGATTCCATTTTCAAAATATTATTTCTTTTTTGTTTTAGTTGGTATTCCTTCGTTCAAGTACCAAATAAAATCACAAAAGACAATTTACCGTCACAAATCATATTTTTTTTCGTATCAATTCAAATATTTTATTTTGTAAAACATAGGTAGATTACAGAATATAATAGTAATATGTCAAAAGTATGTGCACTATGTTTTGCCAAGAAATGGCGTACAAAATCAGAAGACAAACAAATATAATTAAGGAAGGATGTCAAAAGATTAAATTAGAATCATCAAACGTTGATCGAATTTGATGATACAAGAGTATTTCTCAATACGGCAGTGTAATCAAAACAATACGAGCTAATATTACACAATACGTACCCACCTTTTGAACTTTTTTCCTGTGGTCTCTGAGAATAGACAGCCCACTACCGATGCGATCCATGAACTCCGAAGAGACAGCTAACGCGGTGGGCGCCAGCGGGTCCATCACCAAACCGTCAGGAATTGCGAGCGACCTGGTGAACACACACTCATCATCAACCCGTTATACGCCAGCACATCATCATCATCATCCATAACACATAATAGTAAGCTGGTACACAGTTAATGGTCCAGGCAAAACTTAAAAAGAAAAAGATGTTTCTCAACGCGTGTGACACAAAACTTTAAAATGCTACGAATTTCTGGTGTGTTCAATAAATTATATACTTAATATTTATAATATTTAATATAATATAACAACCCTTATAATATCGTGCTGAGCGCACAGTGCAACGTGCGTGCTTTACGCGCGACGCATGCCGATGTACTCTGCTCCTAAATGAAATACTCGTTTCGGCAGAGCCACCGCGGGTTGGGCTACGTTTCCGTATATCAATACTTGTTTACATGCCGTTATGTATACATAGTTAAGTATAACTTATACCTGTTCTCACACACTATTGTGTAGCGTTTCTGAGTTTCTCCCTTATTGGGTGTGCTGGCAGAAACTGAAGAAATAAGCAGTACCTTTGTACTCTATATACAGTTTATTTCTGTACAGTGTTTTCCTGTGTCATTTATTATGTGCCCATAAATAAATCATAATATGGTAATAAAACAAGGGAAGCAGATCAGTGGCGTAGTTATAGGCGGGGGCGAAGCGGATCCTATAGCCCCCGGCTGCCTACCTACCTGAAGGGGCCTCGCCTTCAGAAAAAAAATCTTCATAACGGCGAGACAACTTTCAAGATAACTTAGTTACGTTTTATTTGTAACTAGGAACGGGGGGATATTACGTCTTAAAACCAGGCTTATTCCGGCGAGTGAAAGTGACAGAGTTATACAAGTCGTCTAGCGCCATCTCGTTTCCAGAGCTGAACTGCTCACATTTTTGACGTCATGGGAGGCCACCAGAAAGAGTCAAAGAGGCCTCGCAAAGCTTCGCTGACAATTACATTTGATATATATGAAATTCAAAACTGACTGACTGATCTGACAACGCACAGCCCAAACCGCTGGGCCTAGAAACTTGAAATTTAGCATAAGCCCTCCTTATACTACGTAGGTGAGCATTAAGAACGGATTTTGCGAAATTCGGCCCCTAAGGGGTTGTTTTTGGGGTTGATAGTTTGTATGAAACTTCGCTACTACAGGTGCTAGGAATTCCAAATTTTGCATGGGGTGTCTTTTTAGAACGTAAATGCTCACTATGACGGGATTTTGCGAAATCCGACCCCTGAGGGGTTTGTTTTTGGGATTGATAGTTTCTATGAAACTTTTTTAGTTCAAGTGCTAGGCGTCTCAAATCTTGCATGGTGATACTTATTAAAATGTATATGCTCACCAAGGTGGAAGTTTTGAGAAATTCGACCCCTAAGGGGTTGTTTTTGGGGTTGATAGTATTGAGATTCAAATTTTTACATATGGTTCTTTTTTGGACGTAAGTAATACCTAAGATGGGATTTTGCGAAATTCGATCCCTAAGAGGTTGTTTTTGGGGTTGACAGTTTATATGAAACTCTGTTACTACAAGTGGGAGGAGCCTCAAATTTTGCACCGGGTTCCTTTATAGGACTAAGATGCACACCATGGCGGGATATTGCGAAATTCTACCCCAAAGGGGTTTGTTTTTGTGTTTGATAGTTTGTATGAAACTTTGATAATTACACATGCTAGGAGTCTCGAATTTTGCGAGGGGTTCTTTTTAATACCTAAATGTATACTAAAACGGTTTTGCGAAATTCGACCCCTAAGGGGATTTTTCGGGGTTGATAGTTTGGAGACTCAAATTTTGCATAGAGATTCCTTTTTGGGCGTAGTTGCGGGTGTTTTGTGGAAATAGACCCCAAGGGGTTGATATTTTGTATGACTTCGTTTCTACAAATGTTAGGAGTATTAAATTTTGCAAGGTTGTTATTTTATGACGTAAATGCACACCAAGGCACTATGTTCTGAAATTCTACCCCTAAGATGGGATTTTGCGAAATTCGATCCCTAAGAGGAAGTTTCATACAAACTGTCAACCCCATAAGGGGTTGAAACTTTGTTTTAGGACCTAGGTTCTCACTAAGACAAAATTTTACAAAATTCGACCCCCTAGGGGTTTTCTATGGTGTTTGTAATTAAAGAACTCGACATTGCAAGGGGGTTCTATTTATTTTTATTTCTATAGTGTTACCTAAGACGGTTTGCGGGTTGATAGAATTTTTGTAAAATATTGATTTCGTTTTTCCAACAGTATCCCATATAGAGGGTGGCTGGGGTGAGAAATTAATAAAGGCAAAGTTTGAAAATTACGCGGACGAAGTCGCGGGCGTAGTGCTAGTTTGATATAAATGCCATGGGGGATCCAAGTCATATTCAATTACAATAAGGGGGCCAAACCCAACTATTAATTTTATTTTCGTCCTCAAGAAAATGGCTTCGCAGAAGTGTCCTGCGCCTGCCCCTTGTAGATTCGGTCTAGCTACGCCACTGAAGCATATTTATCTATTTTGGTTTCAGAGTAGTAAGCTACTATCGTTACACTATTTGTATGTTGTGTTGATGGTATATTCAGACACACGATGTAGGAATACATCGCTCTACTTTTTTGCCAAAAACATTGCAATCAATTGAATATAAATCAGTGAAAATAAGATAGGTAGTATAAAATAAAATATGTACTTATATTTTACATGGAGTAACCGCCCCCATAGTTGGACTGATATGGTTACCCACTTAAAAGCGTATTTGCTTTGAAGGACGGTAACCACATCGTGTCGCTGTCTATACTAACCGCTATGTACCCTAGAGGCGCTGTTCCATTTTTTCATGCAAGAAACGCTGTAAATATAGAAAAGACGCTGTAAAGTAAAAGAGTGAAAACTCGTGCTAAGGGTAATGGTTCATAATGACGGGGCCCCCCTCTCAGAGGGCCAAAGCCTGCCGGGGTCGCGGGATTATTCCCTTACCGTAACCCCGGAACATAACAGGCTATGAAGGACACCGTGGATTTTAGTCAGTAGAAGTCTGACAGTCCCTCCCGCCCTGCCCGGGGTTGGAGGACTCATTTAATTTTGATGATTTTACCACGCTAAAAAAAAAAAGGGTAATGGTTGTTAAACTGTCAAAGATCTACACATGACAGTGATGGAAAACTGCATGCACTTTTAAATACAATAAGTAGATAAGTAAGTATATTCATTCATACTTAACTTTTCAAACAGCAGTACCGCAAGACCTTGCCGGTCACGGTGTCGCAACGGGACAAGACAAATGTAATGTCTTTTGTTTGATAACATACTTAACACACTTTTGTCATAAGCACATACTACTGTTTTTGCATAAAGAGTTTTTGCTTCTAAGCACACTTACATAAATGTACATACTTATGAATAGATACATATCGGTATTTATTTTATCTTTTAACTAAGTTTTTGTTTCAAGAATGAATAATGGTTTTCAATTTATATTAGCTGTAAATGTAGTTTTGACTTTCTTTTTTTATTAAACGAATTATTTTGACAATATCCTCGTTTTTGCAAAGTTCAACTACCGACTTTTCAAATCAATATAGGTAAGTAGGTATGTATGCGTTGACAAAGGAAAGAAGTTGAAAGAGTTACAAAAATATACGAAGACTGGCTTGCCTTATTACTGCCATAATATTGAAATACAAATCTAGTCCTATCAGAAACGAACACAACGAAAAACTTAATTCCTCAGACACACTTGAATGACTTCGTTTAATTTTTTTTTCCCAAAATAGCCGCTACTACTAGTGTGATGTAGCCTTCTTCGATAAGTCGACCATCACAAGAAAAACAGAATTCTTCAATTCGAACCAGAAGTGCCTGAGATTAGCGCGATATTTAAACAAACTCTTCAGCTTCATAATATTAGTATAAATTATGATAGGGTTGTACAAAGCCACGCGAAAACTAGCTCGAGAGCTTTTTTAAAGCCTACTCATCAATATGTGTATCTACTCACGAATGGCTATTTATTCTTATTACAGTTTATGATTCAGGTCTTACGGTAAACTTTGAAAAATGATACATTGAGATAGGTATCTATCATAGATATATTATAATAGAAGCCGGCGTGAAGCTCAGTTCTATTTATAACCATAATTAACTTATATGATGCAGCAGTTTTTTAATAAGTACTCTCACGGTTTTCATCAATAGACAGAGTGGTTTGGGGGGAAAATTTATAATTATTTGTAATACATGCATATTAGTATCCATATCAAATCGGTTAAGGGCCTTCGCGCCTTTTAAGCCGTAAAAACGTTACATTCTAAAGCACATTCCTGATTAACGGCTGGGTATAAAGATTGAAAAAAAATATATGTTGAATGTATATTCATGTAAAACAATGTGAGTAAATTTTATTTTCTTATGACAAATAGTTGAACTGTAAAAAAATATTTAACAACACGCTATTTTGTTCAAATAAATGCTCACTGCTTCTAAACGGCTTCGTTTATTTAAAATATTTTTGAATGTATCAATTGGTGTTAAAATTTACTACAAAGTGAGTAACGCTCATGTAAATCAGTCAGTATTTTACAAAGAATATGTTGAAAATTGAGATTTCCACATATAAAAACCGGGCGAAGGCGGGTTTTTGCAGCTGTTTCTGCCTCGCTGCATAGTCTATGATATCATTTTGAGGTATCGCAGTATGCTCGGGACATATTAATATGTGCGGTGCAGTTATGAAAGTGTGCGTTTAGCTCCGCCTGAATGTTCAAGGTCATTGAGGGTACTATGCGCCTAAAGTCGCTATACTATAAAGATGAGTTAACTCAAATAATTCGATTACGAAAAACAATGTTTTTCAACTTTACTTAACTTTATAATGAACAGAAAGAAGTCTGATACCTGTTGCAGTATTTAACATAATAGTAAACTTGTTCCAGCAAATATTGAGCCAGGCACTCTGTGGCGGCGGCGGCGCGGAGGCGGTGTGTGACGTCAATCCGTTCTGCGCCCGCGCAGCCTGCCATTAAGATCAACGTTGGAACTTTTGGAAGATACTAATACGTTTTAAATTGCCAGTATTTTTAGTGCAAACCTGTCTATTGTTTTCCCAATTATATTTTGAACAAGTCATGATTAACAATGACTAGTAATTGGTTACAAATCACCTTGTTTTGTGGTACCTACCTACCTACTTATTTGTAAAGGATAAAACGTATGACGTAGGAGGTCAACCACCGCACAGGCAGTTGCAAGTTACTTTTTCTAAAGGGCATAAGTTTAAAGAAGATTGGCAAAACGCTATAGGGTCACGAAATCATTTGAAGAAACTTTTAAGGCATTTCTTTTTCAGAAAAATTAAAAAGACATATTACTGTATTACTATTGTGGCAACCTTTTTCCTTAGAGGGCAAAATTATGTTTTTAATCTAATGTTAATTTAGTACCAATCCACGGCATGGATTTCCTTTATATAACAAAAGCCTTATTTGGCTTGTTGATTGAATGAATACAACTCATCCATTAATTGAAATAGATTTCCTTAGAAAACGTGTTTTCCCTAATTTCATGGTGACATTTTTGAGTCACAACAATGACAATTTGATTTTTATTCAGTTAGTATTCTTTCCCAATTTGATTTTTAAAGTCGCCGTCGATTATTTCTTTTAAATCTTCCTCAACATTGACCTTAGAAAACTGATAAACGTGTTGGGGAAAATCTACTGGCCGGGGCTACGCACGTCTGCAATTTGTATAATCAGATGCCCAATGTCCTTTGAAATTAGATTCACTGATATTTACTTTTAAATAAAAAATATTTATTTAATTTGGTATACTGGTTACATGGCGGTGCGCGGTGTTACTAGCAGTCGGAAGTTCAAAATAATTAATCTAGCACACTTTCCGCTTCCGGTAAACATGGTTAATAAAGTATTAATGTCTAGTTTATAACTGATTATTTTATCAATCAACTGAATAATTAAATGAAGTGATCGCAGTCTAAGTATATAGTCTAGTTAAAATCTATGTAATAAATATAAATAATCAACTTTATAAACTACAAGAATACAATATTTACATACATAACAATTTTTGTAGTCATCACAAAGAACACAGGCACATCACAAGAAGATCACACAAACTTTCGAGTGAGGACATTCACTTGAAACTCAGACACATTAGTTCATTCAAACTTGAACTGGATTACTGACCTTAACAGGCTGGAAGGCTCTCCACGTAACAACAAAATTGTAAACACAACCCGCGCTCCAAGCGAGTGATCGAAAATGAAGCAAAACACGAATTGAATAAAACTTACACGAATAAGTGATTCAAATCCGCACACCACCTCCTGGACATCAGGAAACTCTGATTCGCCATCGCCGATTAACAGGAAGACTAAACTCCGATTAGAAACACGTAACTATCGTAACTTTAATGCTCAATGCCCTTGCTATCGGTTTTTGTCAATTGTTCATTGAACCATTCGTTTAAGACTGGCGGCACGACCGTTATGCATGTGGTTCAATACATAATAAGCTTAGAGCACGGTTTGTTTGGCAGAGATCCGACATTTGCTCTTTGTACTTCTGATCAAGACGTAGAAGTATGGTAGGACGTGTTATTAATAAAAAGCAAATAAAAAAGGATCAAGTTCTCGATTCGACGCATATATTAAGTAGTTTTAAAAAATCTTGTTTAGTTGGTATAGCTTCCAAGTTTATCTTTACTTAGACGTTGGTCACATTTAAATTAAATAAAAAACCCCCGACACAAAAACCAAGATCCCTTTAAAAAGGACTAAATAATAAAAAAACTCAATCTTAAAGTACCTAACTATGTATTAATAATTATTAAAAAAAATAATTTAACGAAAAACAAAAAACCCGACTGCGTTAAAAATACACTAAAAAGAAAGAAACAAGCCCAGTAGTTTAGAATTCACTCATTCACACTCACAGTCGGGGCCCCTTGGGAAGATTTGATTGGTAGGTATAATTTGAATGGGCCCCGACTGTGAGTGTGAATGAGTGAATTCTAAACTACTGGGCTTGTTTCTTTCTTTTTAGTGTATTTTTAACGCAGTCGGGTTTTTTGTTTTTCGTTAAATTATTTTTTTTATTTCATACTTTTTAGTTTATAATATTAGTGTGAATTAGTCTCTCTAGAGACCTAACTCGGCTCAAAGCTACATAATTATGCTTGATATGACCTTTAGCAAAAATGCGTGAACTTAGGTCAACCACAGCTCGGTCCAAAGTAGTTCCTTGGTGCTTGTGTATACTTAGATTATTTTTACCAAATATTTGTTCGTCATGCTTATTCACTGTTTATTTTTTGGTTGGAAAACCGTTTATTTACGAGTACTAGAAATAAAAACTTAAATCAATAAGTAAGAAAATGAGCGAAAATTATTGTTTTGTTAAAACTTTAAATCATCATATATCCTAAACTATTATTTAAAATGAAAAACGATTAAGGAAACCTAAAGATGATTTTAAAATACCTATTCAACGATACCCCACATGACATAGTTCATCGACTTTTTTTTTTTCATTTTGACAATATGGCGTCTGGTTGTCGCTGTGGTGAATATTGATTACTGTCATGTCTTTAGTGACACTCGCAAGGTTAAGACGAATCGATTGACGTAAGAATTATCAAAATCGGCCCACGCGTTTGGTCTCTAGAACGCCACATAGAAACAAACATACATACATACATACATACTTACATACATACATACATAGACTGATAAACACATTACCCTCCTTTGCGTCGCGCAGTCGGGTAAAAAATACGTCACGTTGGGGGACCGGTCCAAATTATTTATTATCTAGGTTTTTTTTCGGTCCCCCAACGTGACGTATTTTTTTAATAATTATACATAGTTAGGTACTTTAAGATTGAGTTTTTTTTATTATTTAGTACTTTTTAAAGGGATCTTGGTTTTTGTGTCGGGGGTTTTTTAAATTTTTAATTTAATTTTTATTTGAAACTTTTTATAGGTACACACTTAATTGAGTGATCAATATTCCCTTTCAGTTTGCTTTGATTTAAGACCCCACTCGAGTATATTTGCAAACCCTCGGCTACCCTTTCTCACTTTTACCCCCACAACTTTTAAACGGCTCAACCGATTTTCATCAAACATGTCTAAGAACACTCGCACGTAAATCACCTTTAATACAAAAAAAACTAAATTGAAATCGCTTCATCCGTTCGGGCTCTACGGTGCCACAGACAGACAGACAGACACGTCAAACTTATAACACCCCTCTTTTTCCGTCGGGGGTTAAAAAGGAGAATCTCTAAGGGTAAAAAACTAAAGAGAAAGAAACAAGCACAGTAGTTTAGAATTCACTCATTCACTTCACACTCACAGTCATTCAAATTATACCAATCAAATCTTCCCAATGGGCCCCGACCGTGAGTGTGAATGAGTGAATTCTAAACTACTGGGGTTGTTTCTTACTTTTTAGTTTTTATTAAAGTAATTTTTTATGCAGTCGGGTTTTTTTGTTTTTTCAAATATTTTTTTTTATTTTACTATTTTTGGTTTTTGTAAGCATTTATCAGTCCAAATTAAATTGAAACATATAAGTAATACATATTTTGGTAAACATCGTGAAGAAACTAAAAATACTTAAATCAGAAGACAAATGTCACCTACCAACCGGCAATGAGACATCGTCGTAGATTGTAACAGGCCTGTGTCCCAGCAGTGGGAAACTCATAGGCTGATTATGATTATCGTGATATCTTGATCTAGGAAGCGCAAGCGTATCACGTCCCAAGGGAATGATTGTTTCTAATGGGAGTATCATATCTTGCAAGGAAGCAGTAAGTAAATTCCATAGGGGATTTGGATCTGCACAACTGCATGCGAATTTAGACAACGAAATATTATTCTTTCACACAAAAACCACTGAACGGATTTTTTTTTTTTTTTTTTTTTTAGCGTGGTAAAATCATCAAATGAGTCCTCCAACCCCGGGCAGGGCGGGAGGGACTGTCAGACTTCTACTGACTAAAATCCACGGTGTCCTTCATAGCCTGTTACGTTCCGGGGTTACGGTAAGGGAATAATCCCGCGACCCCGGCAGGCTTTGGCCCTCTGAGAGGGGGGCCCCGTCATTATGCTGACGCTCTTTGAGGCGCGCGTGGGACACAACGCGCCGTCGACCCGGGCATGGTCCTTGGTCGGGCAGCGAGTTGCCCTTTACTCGCTGCCCGCATGCCCGCGCCTACGGTGGCCGGAGATCATCTAGCGACGTCCGTCGCCGTGGGCGCCTACCACTGCGGCTGGGGCGGAGGGAGGACGCTGTCCTCTCTCGCTCGCGGCCCGCCTCCTCCTTAACGAGCATTACTGCCTCGCAGAAGGAGCTGACCGCTTCCCACTCCGTCTCGCCCCGCAGCATGGCCGCAACCAATGCCGGGCGCGAGAGGTCTCCGCCTATCGCAGCCGTGAGGACACGTCGGTGCTCCGCCCAAGCTGGGCAGTCTTGCACCGTATGCTCCACCGTGTCCTCCAGGCGATCTTCGCAGTGGTGACACCCAGGCGTCTCCTCCTTTTGCATCAGACACAGGTACCTCCCGAAACTTCCGTGTCCGGTGAGGACCTGCGTCAAGCGGTAGGTCAGGACGCCATGACTTCTCTCCAGCCACTCCTCAAAGAGGGGTCTTACCGCCGCAATTGCGGCGTGCCCGACTGAACGGATTTGGCTAAAATTTGGTACACAGACAGTTTATAACCTGGATTAATACATACAGGATATTTTTTATCCCGACTTTATGTTCCCGTTGGATAATTTTCGAGTTGTAGCGAGTGAAGCCGCTGCGAACAGCTAGTTAGTAGTCTGTTGTACATATTTTACAGCTCCTCTTAAACACTTTAGTTAAACTTTATTAAAGAAACTTTAAAACGTTGACGTCCACTAATTATAATAAATTAGGTATCGCATTATGCAATATTCCTACAATAATAAAACAGAAAAACCGGCCAAGTGCGTGTCGGGCCACGCACAGTGTAGGGTTCCGTAGTTGCCCATCAAAATACTTATACGAACTAACTAAACTGATTCGCTGAATTTAATTTTAAAAAGAAGAATTTTCAAAATCGGTCCAGGAGTCTTTGAGATATCGGGGAAAATACATAAGAAAAAAGATTACAACGAATATAGAACCTCCTCCTTTTTTTGAATTTAGTTAAAAATAGTTGACTATAAAAACCTACCTATCCCCAAAAAACATACCTATAAAAGCTGTAAAAATAAAGTTGACAAACTTACATTTGCAGTTGTCTCCGATACATTTTGTTTAAGAAAATATGATATCAAGTACATTTTATAAGTTGGTCGACTATTACTCGTAAAGTTGTAAAGCCTACTTAGTCATGATAATTTTCTTTTAAACTTCGTTATATGTACTACTATTGTGAATTTTTTCACACCCCCAAACATAACCGTTTAGCTGGTAGAGGGGGGGGACACTCGAATCGAGCAAAATTTAGCACTTTAAAGCTTAATATTTCACAAACGAATTTTTTTATCAAAAAATTGTAAATGGAAACTGTCATTATTTTTTAAAGGCCTATTTAATGATACCCCACACTAAGGGGTACGCGAGAAAAAAAAAATCCTCACTTTACGTGTAAGTACTGGAGGTACCCTAAAAAAAAATATTTTACGAGATTTTACCACTTTTTCGGCACAACAAATCCGTATATTTACACCAAATTACAGCTCTCTAGTACTGTGCGTCTTTGAGCTAAACTGCGGACGGACGGACGGACGGACATGGCGAAACTATAAGGGTTCCTTGTTGACTACGGAACCCTAAAAAACGAGTCTAGATTTTTCTTATGTAACAAAGCAACTTTAACATTTTTTGACTCATTAAAAATCTAGACCCAGTCAAATTCTTACGACTTTTAAAAATTAACTTAATCAACATATTTAATGAATAATTAAAAAACCGGCCAAGTGCGTGTCGGGCCACGCACAGTGTAGGGTTCCGTAGTTGCCCATCAAAATACTTATGTGAACTAACTAAACTGATTCTCTGAATTTAATTTTAAAAAGAAGAATTTTCAAAATCGGTCCAGGAGTCTTAGAGAAATCGGGGAAAAAACATAAATAAAAAGATTACGACGAATTTAGAACCTCCTCCTGTTTTGAAGTTAGTTATAAATAGTTGACGATAAAAACCTACATATCCCCAAAAAACATACCGTAAAAACATACCTATTAAAGCTGTAAAAATAAAGTTGACAAACTTACATTTGCAGTTGATTTATTGTTTCTCCGATACATTTTGTTTAAGAAAAATTTTATCCAAGTACAATTTATAAGTTGGTCGGCTATTACTCGTAAAGTTGTAAAGCCTACTTAGTCATGATAATTTTCTTTTAAAATTCGTTATATATACTACTGTTGTGAATTTTTTCACACCCCCAAACACAACCGTTTAGTTGGTAGAGGGGGGGGACACTCGAGTCGAGCAAAATTTAGCACTTTAAAGCTTAATATTTCACAAACGAATTTTTTTATCAAAAAATTGTTAATGGAAACTCTCAATATTTTTTAAAGACCTATTTAATGATACCCCTCACAAAGGGGTACGTGAGAAAAAAAAAAACATCCCCACTTTACGTGTACAGGAGGTACCCTAAAAAAAAATATTTTACGAGATTTTATTTTACCACTTTCTTGGCACAACAAATCCGTATATTTACACCAAATTACAGCTCTCTAGTACTGTGCGTCTCTGAGCTAAACTGCGGACAGACGGACGGACGGACGGACGGACGGACGGACGGACGGACGGACGGACGGACGGACATGGCGAAACTATAAGGGTTCCTTGTTGACTACGGAACCCTAAAAACGTTTATGAATAATTGTTGAAGTATTAAATGTTTTTTTTTTGTCTTATAATAGTTTTATTTCAGTGAAACCATGTGTGATATAAGATGCATGCGGTCACCGTTAGATTTACTAACGATTGCAATTTTAAAGCTTATTATTTTTAGTTGTAATTTTTACTCATTAAACCATTTTTAATTTTTTAATATTTACATATTGAACATTAAAGATTTTATGATTATGATTATTGTTGAGTAGCTTAAATAAATAAATGAACTTCATTTTATGTTTCAGCATTAATTCCATGGCAAAATTAGTTTTGGAATTAACGAAAGTTTAAATTATAAGCATTTCTGCCATGGTGTTGTCAAACAAAAAAAAATGTCGAACATATCCATTCAATTTAACATGATTCGCGTAAACAATTTGTTGACTACATGACCGTTTGTTTTTGTTGTGATTGACACTTGCGGCATTATTGTTTTTACTTTACCATTGTTATGTTTTTTCTGGGGATACAGTGATAAAGTGATTTGTGGGTAGAGTCATCACTGATACTTGAAATTTTTTTTATTTATTTACAATGCTTCTATTACATTTGTACAAATATCGTACAAAGCAAATCACTTCAATATCTGTCCTTTTGTATTCTTAGATTTTCGAAACTACGCAACGGATTTTGATGCGGGTTTTTAGTTCACTTACTAAGACCGCTTTCACGAACTCTATGCAAAGCCTTAATGCTCTTTTTTCGCGCTTTTATAGGCATTGTGTAGTGTATTTTGTAGATATTAAACAATAATTTTCTTTGTAACGGGCACATAAAATAATTCAAATTACTTAACAATATTTAATAAAAAGAATTGCAACTATTTTTAACTGCAAAGCAGGTTTGAGATAAGGAAAATCCTTTGAAACCTTATTAGACGTTTGCCATTGAAACGATTTTTCGATGGAATAAATATTAGGTAATTAATACATAATTAAGTAAGTAAGCATTTTTTGTTTCCTTTGGTTTTTGACCGTTGCCGAGTGCATCATGACGGGTTGTTGTACCTAAGTCCGCCATAAAAATAATTCCGCACAAAAAAAAGTAAGTAATTACATATAAACTAGCCAAAGGTGTTGTTTTTTTTTTAAATTTAGATTATAGTAAATTCGAACCCTTTTTTTTTACGCAGGTGGTTAGCAGAACAATAAACAATATAAAATCCAGCACAAGACTAACTAACCGAAAACGAGGACACAATGTGGAATCTGAACAAAAATTACTAAGAGAACAGAAATTTTTATGGCGAACTTACAACAGCCCATCATGACCGTGGTGAACTCGATCTAACAAAGAAGAGAACTTTGCATGGGAACATTATAGACTGATTTTGCTATGATTTAAGTACATCTGATCTACTAAATAAGTATATGTTTCTGTTTATGGTGGGTATGTTAATGGTGTCAACTTTACTATTATTTAATCCTTCCATGCCAATAATGCACAACAACATTAAAAAAAAATAGATTATTAATTTAGATTGTTAATGACAAAAATACAAAATATCTACGAGTAGTTAGTAACAATTGGGATTAAGTATACGGGAATACAATCCTAACTGAAGTTTTAGACGATACAAAAAAATCGTTTTTGTTCTTTTTGAATTTTTATTAAGTAGTGACGTTATTCGAAAGTTTAAAAATGCAAAACTAAATTACAAAATTTACGATTTCTCTAATAAACAAGACTTATGCGCGATGGGATTTAATATAAAGCAAATGACGTAGTACTTTCATACAAACTTTCATCTCATAATCAATAGGGGCCACGGGGACAGGGGTAAAAGTGAAAAAAGGTACTAAAATGCTACTTTTTTTTTTTTTTTTTTTTTTTTTTTTTTTTTTTAGGTGGTAAAATCATCAAATGAGTCCTCCCGCCCTGGGTGGGGCGGAAGGGACTGTCAGACTCTTACTGACTAAAATCCACCCGTGTTCCTTCCTATGCCCTTTATGTTCCGGGGCCACGGTAACCTGGGTTAAGAAAAAACCCGCGACCCCAGCAGGCATTTGGCGCGAAACACGACGCGCCACCAACCCGGGCTTGGTCCTTGGTCGGACGGCGAGCTACCCATCACTCACCGTCCGCAAGCCCGCTCTGCCGCTGTGCCCTCTGCTGATCAGAGGGACACGCGTTGGAGCATCCACACGACAGGCCATTTGCATACGGGCAAAGAGACCACTTGGGCTTACAGTGCCCAAGGAAGAGCCCTTGCCCGCATCCCAGGGTGCACCGGCCCGAAAAACTGGTCCTCCCCCTGGACGTATCCGAGAGGGAACTCCAGTCCACGGGCGCACGTGGAGGTTTCCTGTCATAGCACCCCACTAAAATGCTACTTAGGGTATTTTAAGTAAATGATCGCGTATGGTTCATTTCAAGTAAATTTAAGAATCGACCTTAAGATTTCGGCTGTGACTTAATTTAGACTGTAGATGTCAGATTAAGTAACAATTTGCTATTAGTGATAAGACCCCGATTGTAACCATATTTCGATTTTTAATAAAATAGTCGTGTAATAATTTTGATGTGTAAGTATACTCTATTGTCTATCTTTCTATTTAGAAAAAAAAAACAAACAAATTTTCAGTAATGCAAACAGGTTTTAATAATTTTTTTAAAATATATAATGTTTTTTACGACTTGGCCTTATCAATACTAATTAAAATATTAGACGTTACATACCAATAGCGTTTTGAGAAAACCTGTCCATGAACTCCTGCGTCATTGTGGAAAAAATACAGTGTATATTTGTCCAGGTACAATAAAATTATTAGATAATTGTTTTTTTTTGGTGTAGTTAAAGGTTGTCATAATGAACTTGTGAGGTTAATTCTAAGGTCGAACAAGGTATTATTGGGGTTTTCCCAGGAATTTGTCTGTAGCGGTCTGGATCTTTTTACAATAATGTAACTAGATACATAAAGGCGCTCCTTCACCGCGAGCATTCACCTGTAATGTAACATAGGAATGCCCAATTTGATGCTCTGTTGTCTTCGAATGTTTGAATCTGTAACGTTACATTACAGGTGAATGTTCACGGTGAGGGTGCGCCTTTGGTAGCGAAATATGAGTAGATGTGCCTACCTTTTTTTTTTCGTGGTAAAATCATCATATCCACTCAGGGCGGGATGGGAGGGACTTTTATAGGCTACTAGCTGTTGCCAGCGGCTTCACCCGCTACAATTCGAAAATTATCCCACGGGAACATAAAATCGGGATAAAAGCTATCCTATGTGTTAATCCAGGTTATAAACTATCTGTGTACCAAATTTTAGCCAAATCCGTTCAGTGGTTTTTGCGTGAAAGAGTAACAAACATCCATACATCCATACTTACAAACTTTCGCCTTTATAATAGTAGTAGGAAGTAGGATCACGCTATGACCAATAGGACTCGAGCAGCGGGTGAAACCGCTGGAGGAATTCTTTTAACATTTCCATGTTATACAATACTAGCTGTTGCCAGCGGCTTCACCTGCTACAATTCTATAATTATCCCACGGCAACATAAAATCGGGATAAAAACTATCCTATGTGTTAATCCAGGCTATAAACTATCTGTGTACCAAATTTTAGCCAAATCAGTTGAGTGGTTTTTACGCGAAAGAGTAACAAACATACCTACATACATACATCCTCACAAACTTTTGCATTTATAATATTAGTAGGACTTTGGCCCTCGCAATGTCGTTTTCAAACTTAGCCGAATAACAATAATAAGTGTGTTGGTAAAAACCTATTTTTATAAAGTTGTCTCATTGATTATTATATCGTCTACGTCTCTACGAACTATTAATAGATCATTTTTTTGTGGAAAAATCGTAAATAGTAGATATTTATTATTAGAACTGAGAAGTTCGTGATTCAATATGGCTAGCCAAACTGGTTAATCTTAAAGGCGAGCATTCACCTGTAATGTAACGTTACAGATTCTGAAATCGTATCAGAATTCATCTGTGGTGCATCAAAGTCAGGTAGCAACTTTAATCTGAAGCAAAATCTGGATAAGTTAAGAACTTAATTATAATTCTGTTCATAAAGTCTACGAGGACGTCTCCTTCACCTTGTCTTGAAATGTGCAACAAATGATAAAAAAACGAGATCTGTAATGATTTCCCAAATTACATATTTCATTTATTTTTTATCTTACTGCTGCTGTGTTACTCCTTATAAGGAATAACCGTGATTGACAAAGTAACATTTGTACACCAATTAAATTTAAATGACACGTCTTGCCTCCATTTTTATGTAAACACCCACTTTATAATTCCAAAGATAGGACAAAGCGATGGAATGATTTCCGTATTTGAGAGCTAAAAGCAAGGACGAATTCACGTCGCATTCTTTTTCGACGTCATTTCTCGGTAAAAGTAACGAATGTGAAAAAGCTCGACATTTCTAGAAATTATCCTTGAGTCGGCGGAAAGTTCAACTGTGAATTACAAGAACGCAATGGAAGAAATGACTTGAGAGATTTCTCGATAATTTGTTTTGATTGTCGTAATTATTTTTAGTTGACATTGACAAGTTAAATGACATTTATTGTACGGAAAGGTAGTTCAATTAATTCTCCTTCAAAAGTTCATAACTATAAAACGTATGCGATTATAGTATTTTAAGAGATGTATTTTTTTTGCGTGGTTAAATCATCAAATAAGTCCTCTTACCCTGTATGGAGCAGAAGGGACTCTCACTGATTCAACATCGGTGTCCCTTCAACAGCCCTTTACGTTTCAGGGTCACGGTAACCTGTTTATACAGTCCCGCGACACCGGGTTTCTAAAGGCGCTTACGTAGCTTTACACTGCGTAGGCGCCTACGCCGTAGCCGGCTACGAGACGCCGCGTAGCCGCAGTGCTCTCGCAAGTATTGATTCTAATTTGATACTCTGCGGTCATGAGGATCACTCAATGCGAACGATTTTTTTTTTTGACACCATGAACATTATAGCACTATACTTATTTTATACAATGATCAAATGAGTCCTCCCAGGACAGGGCGGGAGAGACTGTCAGACTTGTACTAACTAAAATCCACGGTGACCTTTAATAGCCTTTTACGTTCCAGGGTCACGGTATTCGTTAGTCCTGCGATCCCGGCAGGCTTTGCTCCGGGGCCCCGTCATTGTGCTGACACTCCTTGATGTAGTTACCGGCCTACATACCTATATTTTTAGGGGAGGCCTATGTTCAGCAGTGGACGTCCTATGGCTGAGATGATGATGATGATGATGATGATACCTATATTTTTAGGGTTCCGTAGTCAACAAGGAACCCTTATAGTTTCGCCATGTCCGTCCGTCCGTCCGTCCGTCCGTCCGTCCGTCCGTCCGTCCGTCCGTCCGTCTGTCCGCAGTTTAGCTCAGAGACGCACAGTACTAGAGAGCTGTAATTTGGTGTAAATATACGGATTTGTTGTGCCTAAAAAGTGATAAAATAAAATCTCGAAAAATATTTTTTTTTAGGGTACCTCCAGTACTTACACGTAAAGTGAGGATTTTTTTTCTCGCTTACCCCTTAGTGGGGGGTATCATTAAATAGGCCTTTAAAAAATAATGATAGTTTCCATTAACAATTTTTTGATAAAAAAATTCGTTTGTGAAATATTAAGCTTTAAAGTGCTAAATTTTGCTCGATTCGAGTGTCCCCCCCCTCTACCAGCTAAACGGTTATGTTTGGGAGTGTGAAAAAATTCACAATAGTAGTACATATAACGAAGTTCAAAAGAAAATTATCATGACTAAGTAGGCTTTACAACTTTACGAGTAATAGTCGACCAACTTATAAAATGTACTTGATATCATATTTTCTTAAACAAAATGTATCGGAGACAACTGCAAATGTAAGTTTGTCAACTTTATTTTTACAGCTTTTATAGGTATGTTTTTTGGGGATAGGTAGGTTTTTATCGTCAACTATTTTTAACTAAATTAAAAAAAAAGAGGAGGTTCTAAATTCGTTGTAATCTTTTTTCTTATGTATTTTCCCCGATTTCTCAAAGACTCCAGGACCGATTTTGAAAATTCTTCTTTTTAAAATTAAATTCAGCGAATCAGTTTAGTTAGTTCGCATACGTATTTTGATGGGCAACTACGGAATCCTACACTGTGCGTGGCCCGACACGCACTTGGCCGGTTTTTATAATGAAATTATGAACGTTTTTCTATGTTCGTCTAAGTGACGAGTGTAATTGTAGTGATACAAAGGCTATTCATCACCTAAAATAAATTGCAGGAATTTTATTTTTGACAACTGTGGTAATCTGCGACTGTGACACTATCAAATGGAAAGTTATGACTGACTGATGGTGTTACAATAAACATGAGTATTTATTTATTTTCTAACGTATACTAATGCTGAAAAATTACGGAGGAAGTTTTTTATTGTTAAGTAGTTAGTAAGTTTTTTGAATTTTGAGCTCAGAAAACCTTGCTAGAGGTTAAACGTTATAGGAAATTCCCAGCTAAAAAATCAAGGTGAACCTTGAATAGAATTGAATCATTCGTGCTTATTGGGATAATATGATCACCTTTAAGACCATATACGAATGACTGATTTAAAACCACAAACAGCATTATATGAAGTTAAGTTAAGTGAATTTTTTTTACAATACCTAACAATAATATTCCACAACTATCATACAACGCCATCTAGTCCCAAGCTAAGCAGAGCTTGTGTTATGGGTACTAGACAACTGATAATTACTGATAAACATACTTATATATTTCTAAATACATACATAATTATAGATAAATTACAGTCAGACACAGAACAAAATATGTCCTGGGTATGAATGTAGTAGGAATCGAACCAGCGACCTCCGGCGTAGCAGTCAGGGTCACTAATCAAGTAACCACTAGACCAACAGGCCTGTCAAGTGCCTATAAACCACCCTGTTTACGTTAGTACGAGCCTGACAGTTCCTTCTACACCACCTAGGGACTCATTTGTTGATTTTCCGCTCTAAAAGTAAAATTCTCTTCTGGCCATTATTATTTCAGACACAAGTTTCCTTACCATACATCATTACCTATATCATCAGTTCTATCATTATACATTTATCATATATTTATCATACATCTTGTATCATCAGTTTCAACAGGTGTAATAATTATGAAATATTAGCGACCCGAGCAGATGACTTTAAAGCACGTAGTGGCGTTCGGTTTATCTCCAAATTAAAATATTTGAGGTCCAAGAATACGTAATGCCAATCTTTATCGATATTTAGAAACCTGTGTCCTGATAAGACCAGTTATCTATCAGTACTCACCACGGATTGATGACGTCATTAATATTATTTCGTAACAATTTATCAATAAAGTTTCGTCATTGTTTCTAAGTAGGTACAATCAATCACAAAACATGCAAATGTAAAGATCAAATGTTATTTTAAAAACTTTTTTAAATTTTCGTAATATTCTTCAGATTTCCTATGTTGGTGTCGACTTCCAGTCTTACAATATTTGAAGTCGATTGTCTTCCAGTCCAACTGTCAGAAGGAACTCAGTTGATGGTAAAACTGGTTGTTAAAATATTGGGATCCTGATTTTATTCGTTACGACCAATCATAAATATACGAACGGTGGGTTAACAGGTAATTTTTGGAATAATTATTATTAAGCCATATATACTGGTTTTGCTATATACTCAATGTTAAATATCTCACAATTTTGAAAAACATTTTAGCGGAAAAGAAACATGTTTTTGCAATTTACTAAAATAAATATATTGGTACAATTTTTGTCCCTGACATTACACGCAACATACTCGAATTTTACTCATGGGAAATTAGAATAATGCGACAATTGAATTAATGGTTTCTATTAAAATCAGTGTTATTTATAGAGCAGTGGTAGCCCAGTGGTATCGGTCCCGACTTTTGAGTTTAAGGTCGTGGCTTCGAACCCCGTTTATGTAATTTATTTCATCACCACTGCTCTCAAAACGGTGAAGGAAAACATTGTGAGGAAACCGACATGTCCTAGAACCAAATTCGAAGATATGTGACATCTACTCGTACCAACCCGCACTGGGCCCGCGTGGTGGATTACGGCCGACCTCTTCATTTCTCTCGTGAGAACCCTTTGTCGACTACACATAGAGTCGTTTTCCGAAATTGCCTGATTTATACTTGGTATCGTGTTCTGCTTATCCCGTATTTTTACAGGATACAGGAACTGATGGATGCTACTAAAGGCACCAAACACGTGGATAAGTTCAATTTAGATTGCTATTGACACAATAAGACAAAGACCTGATCAATTACTGGTTTTAAATTTTTCCATCGGGGATTTTATCCATTGTACTTCTTGCATGAATCATACTGAACAACATGCCAATTAAAACATTGTGTATTGATTTCTGCGAGAAAGATAAATCCCCGTCAAATAAATCAGCTCTCTGTGGTATTACCAAGACCGTGAGATTATATTTTTTAATTAACTCCTGAACTGTTTTGTGTTAGCGGTAATGATTGGAAAATAAGTAAATTATCAACCTTATTTTCTTACGGATATAATATTATGAACATAATTTTGCTTATAGAACAATGACTTGTAATAGTAAGTTTTTTTTTTTAAATTGTGTCCATGTAGTGCGCTCGACTCGTCACTCGCTCGTCAACTATCAAGTCGAAAACCTCAGAGTTTATTGACTGGCCTGTTGGTCTAGTGGTTAGTGATCCTGACTGCTATGCCGGAGGTCGTGGGTTCGATTCCCACCCAGGACAAATGTTTGTGTGATGAGCACGATCATTTGTTCTGTGTCTGGGTGTAATTTATCTATAATATGTATGTATTTAGAAATATATAAGTATGTTTATCAGTTGTCTAGTACCCATAACACAAGCTCTGCTTAGCTTGGGACTAGATGGCGTTGTGTGATAGTTGTGAGATATTGTTATTATTATTATTACTAGCTGTGCCCGCGACTTCGTTCGCGTGGATGTCGGAATTTGACAATGTATTTTTTTGTGCGAAGCGCTTAATTCTCGCCAGGTTTCTTATAAATCATATCGTTTTCATATAAACCCTATATTAAGAATTTATTTAGAATTTTCAAGAATATTAGACGTGTTTGTAATAAACGCCCTCTGTAGTTCAAAAGCAGTACTATTCAATTAGAGCACCTATTCCATCTCATTCCATCCCATTCCATCCCACTCCATCCCACTCTATCCTACTCCACCCCACTCAATCCCACTCCATCCCACTCCATCCCACTCCATCCCACTCCATCCTATTCCATCCCACTGCATCCGACTCCATACCACTCCATCCCACTCCGTACCACTCCATCCCCCTCCATCGCTCTCTAACCACTCCATCCCATTCCTTCCCTCTCCATCCCATTCCATCCCACTCCATCCTTCTCCATCCCACTTCATCCCACTCCATCCCTCTCCATAGCACTTCATCAAAATCCGTCCCGCTCTACCCCACTCCATCCCTCTCCATCTCAATCTAGCCTGCTCCATCCCACTCCATCCCATTCCATCCCACTACATCCCTCTCCATCCCACTACATACCACTCCATCCCACTCCATTCCACCCCATCCCACTCCATCTCATTCCATCCCGCTCTGTCCCACTGCGTCCCAGTCCATCCCATTACATTCCACTCCATCCAACTCCATCCCACTTCATCCCACTCCATCCCTCTCCATCTCACTCCATCCCACTCTAATCCACTCCACCCCTCTCCATCCCACTTCAGCCTACTACATCCCTCTCCATCCTACTCCATACCACTCCATCCCACTCCGTCCTACGCCATGCCACTCCGGAACTCTATCCTACTCCACTCCACTCAATCCCACTCCATCCCACTCTATCCCACTCCATCCCACTCCATCCCATTCCATCCCACTGCCTCCGACTCCATACCACTCCATCCCACTCCATACCACTCCATCCCCCTCCATCGCCCTCTAACCCACTTCATCCCATTCCATCCCTCTCCATCCCATTCCATCCCACTCCATCCTACTCCATCCCACTTCATCCCACTCCATAGCACTCCATCAAAATCCATCCCGCTCCACCCCACTCCACCCCACTCCATCCCTCTCCATTTCAATCCATCCCACTCCATTCCACCCCATCCCACTCCATCTCACTCCATCCCGCTCTATCCCACTGCGTGCCAGTACATCCCATTACATCCCACTCCATCCCACTCCATCCAACTCCATCCCACTTCATCCTACTCCATCCCTCTCCATCTCACTCCATCCCACTCTAATCCACTCCACCCCTCTCCATCCCACTTCAGCCTACTGCAACCCTCTCCATCCTACTCCATACCACTCCATCCCACTCCATCCTACGCCATCCCACTCCATCCCACTCCATTCTACTCCATCCCACTCTATCCCACTCCATCCCACTACATCCCACTCCATCCCACTCCATTCCACCCCATCCCACTCCATCTCAATCCATCCCGCTCTATCCCACTGAGTCCCAGTCCATCCCATTACATCCCACTCCATCCCACTCCATCCAACTCCATCCCACACCATCCCTCTCCATCTCACTCCATCCCACTCTAATCCACTCCACCCCTCTCCATCCCACTTCAGCCTACTACATCCCTCTCCATCCTACTCCATACCACTTCATCCCACTCCGTCCTACGCCATCCCACTCCATCCCACTCTATCCTTCACCACTCCACTCAACCCCACTCCATCCCACTCTATCCCACTCCATCCCACTTCATCCCATTCCATCCCACTGCCTCCGACTCCATACCACTCCATCCCCCTCCATCGCACTCTAACCCACTCCATCCCATTCCATCCCTCTCCATCCCATTCCATCCTACTCCATCCCACTTCATCCCACTCCATCCCTCTCCATAGCACTCCATCAAAATCCGTTCCGCTCTACCCCACTCCACCCCACTCCATCCCTCTCCATTTCAATCCATCCCACTCCATTCCACCCCATCCCACTCCATCTCACTCCATCCCGCTCTATCCCACTGCGTCCCAGTCCATCCCACTCCATCCAACTCCATCCCACTTCATCCTACTCCATCCCTCTCCATCCCACTCTAATCCACTCCACCCCTCTCCATCCCACTTCAGCCTACTACATCCCTCTCCATCCTACTCTATACCACTCCATCCTACGCCATCCCACTCCATCCCACTCCATCCTACTCCATCCCACTCTATCCCACTCCATCCCACTCCATCCCACTCCATCCCACTCCATCCCACTCCATCCCACTCCATCCCACTCCATCCCACTCCATCCCACTCCATCCCACTCCATCCCACTCCATCTCACTCCATCCGTTTCCATCCCATTCTAGCTGTTGCCAGCGGTTTCACCCGCTACAACTCGTAAATTATCCCACGGGAACATAAAATCGGGATAAAAACTATCCTATGTGTTAATCCAGGTTATAAACTATCTGTGTACCAAATTTTAGCCAAATCCGTTCAGTGGTTTTTGCGTGAAAGAGTAACAAACATCCATACATCCATACATCCATACATCCATACATCCATACTTACAAACTTTCGCCTTTATAATAGTAGTAGGATTTTATTTCACGACTTATTCATCCTCGTGGAAAAACACCTCTGATACCAAAGTATACGCGTCCGATTGGGTTTAAATTATTGTGTAAACTGGGATCTCGGGAGAAAGTGGTAAATTTGAACTAGAGCCTGGGAAAGACGATGCGGCTCCGAACGAATAACTGAATTCATGGTGATCGGTGATCTGCATAAGGGACTATCAAGCTTAGTCACATACAAATAGAATTGGAATCAATATAACGGCGAATCGATATGATCCACTTAAACAGGTTCAAATAAAAGATCTAGAAGGAAATTCCGTTTTGGAGTGGAATTTTACTGCTATGTAAATAACCAGTCGTATTCGCTAGGATAATTATAGCATTTCGTATAAAAAAGCTCATTCAGGCGTTCGGTCGGTTGGTTTTTTTAACTACCTTATGTTTGTAATTGGGATCTTTTTAAGGTGATTGCTTCGATGTAGCCCGCGAAATTCAAATTTTTTTACGTTTTTTGCAATTTGCAGGCCAGTGACATGTAACTTTATAAATATATGTGTTGCGCTAATAACAAGTATAATTTTAAATATAAAAATTATCAAAAAATTCGCTCCATCAGCTCTCACATAGAAAAGGTGCATCGTAGTTAGATTTCGGAGATTTTAACATGATGCACCTTTTCTATGTGAGAGCTGATGGAGCGAATTTTTTGATAATTTTTATATTTAAAATTATACTTGTTATTAGCGCAACACATATATTTATAAAGTTACAACATGTCACTGGCCTGCAAATTGCAAAAAACGTAAAAAAATTTGAATTTCGCGGGCTGGTTGGAGCATCCCCCTTAACACTATTGTGCATTTATAGACTAGACATCTGGGGATTAAAGGTTCGGATAAACTTGAGCTTTTACTTGTAATGTGCATTTTGGCGAATGTTACATTATAGGAAAACAAACGAGAACGTTTTAGCGAGCATTCTGCTACAGCTTTTTGCCGAGCCGACTGTAAAGTGTGACAACTTCATAAAAAAATCGGGAAAAAGTTCGCAGCGATGTTGGCTCTATGAGCGGCTATTGCTCATTTTAAGAACATTATAAAAAGGGGAATGCTCAAGTCTATCAGCAGCTTTATGTTGTAGTGGGTTCGATTATGATTCAATTTCTAATGTGTTTACTTAATTAAGATCACATTCTAAGCAATAGGAAGCAAACGTAATTTTTTAAATGATAATTATAATCCTTTAAATAAATAAAAGTAAGTGTGTAATACTTAGTGTTCAAAAAAATCTACCCTTTTAAATTTTTTAATGTTTCAATATGCCTAATTGGCTCTTACCAGGATAATTTGGTAATAATAATTGTAAATGCTTTAATCAGGCAGAATGCATTTACTTACTTACTATTTATTTTATTACAATTTTATAAAATAAGAAATATTTTATATTCGTCAGTACCGGTATTATTTCAAACGACATGTTACGAGTAAGTTTGTAAGTTTCGCATCGTTTTACTAAAAATACGAAACATAAACTAATTTATTGTTAACTAGGTAAGTGATGTATTAAAACATTAAACAATAATTATCAAATTAAAAAGTTTTAACTTATATGCATAGCAATTTGTCTATAATTTTTTATGAGTAGGTAAATGTTTATTCAGTAGGTATTTACTTTTTCTTCAAGCTTGTTTGTATAATATTGTTTTTTTTTTAAATTTCGAATAGTTACTTGAAGGCCAGTCTAAAGTCTCTCCAAAAACATATTTGTTACTCACTCGGTATCTTCCGTCTGCGCGTGCGCAGGGTCAAGCACTAGGTTTTGTTGCGGCTCTATTGTTGTAGCGTCGCTGGAATTCACCAATTCCACATCCGGACATTTAGCAAATCGCGACATTGTCTCGTTGGCCACAGGTATTTCAACACAATTCGATATTGTCGCTCTTCTCGGTAGAGATGATTGGATGTCAAATGTTCCATTTTGTGCACGACGCGCCAAGGACGCCAGCGTCTCTGGCTGTTTGTCAACACATTCCAACTCACTCTTTGTCCTAAACGAAATTTTCCTCCAAGACATCACGATTGTAAATTAAAACTCTAACTTCAAAACTGCATTTCTACTTATTTGTTCTGTCACAATATTGTATTATTATTTACTACTATTTGTTTGCATTGCAGGTGTTATAAAACACTTGTATTATTATTGGTCAATTATACGGATTGTCGACACTTAGCTACGCGCACCTTGGACGTTAACTTAGTTACAATAAATGCTATAAATATTTCCGGAACGACACAAAAGTAACGCGCGTTATCAAATGTGGAACTAAATAATAAAATTTGGAGAGGATGAAGTTATCGGGTCATATCGTAGCCTGTCGGACACGATAATTAGCCCATCAACGTAATTAGTTAACCTCAAATCGTTAAATTGTAATTAATTGTAGTTTGTTGTGAAGTGCACATACCTCGGTTGGTTGACGAGTCGGTGACAGAAGCACTGTCGGATTGAAGTAGCACTAATGACTGATCACTAAGGCTAGTCACCCACAAGTATTCCAATGTATTGTTCTCTGTGTCTTCAGTCTGATCCCGCTGAGCATGTTATCGCGTCTGACACTATCACCGATCGCGACCGAGCACCGCGGTATTTACACGAAAGAACAAAAAACGTGTCCTCACAGCAATCGAAAACAACTGTCTGTCATTCTAAACGAAACGTTACCGTAGCGTGGGTATACGCATAAATTAACATATTTACGTCAAACAGCAAATAATGTATCTGCCTCAAAGTGCTGGGACGTCACGACTTGCTGAGTAATTTTTGAAAGGGTTTTCCAGGACCCGATGACGTGTGGCAATGTTACAATAGCATCTAGTATTATGATAATATGACTATGTATTCTATAAATAGGCATAACAGCATCGGCTGTAAAGTAATATAAGGTAAACCAGACAAAGGTGTTAAAAAAACGCGTTGGTAAATAAAAAAAATTGTTGGGCATTAATGAACCTTACGGCCGGTTATCATAAGAATCAAAATTGAACAATAGCTGAGACTGCAATATTTTATTTATCATGAATTAAAATATTCGTTTAGTTTTTAGGAGGTTCCGGTTAAGGTCCATAATGACATAAGCATGTAAGGAAAGTTAGTCGTTTTTAGGGTTTCGCACTCAAATGGTAAAACGGGCCCCTATTTCTCTGCCGTATATCTGTCCGTCTGACACCAGGCTGTATCTCATGAACCGTGATAGTTAGGACATTTGGAAATTTTACAGATAATGTATTTCTGTTGACGCTAAAAAATAGAAGAAAATAAGGCCGCTCCCATACAACAGATATAGCTTTTTGCTATTATTATAGCGAGGCCGACTCACACTTGGCCCTTTTTTTAGGGTTCCGTATAGATAATAATGTACTTACCTACTTCTTTCATTCGAGTAAGTAGATAGTAATAAATTACACAAAAATGGTACCATTTTAAAGGTTTAGCTGTTAATTTTAAATTGTTACTTCAATTAATATCAAGCCATTGTTTAAGGACCTATCCTGGATCAATTCTAAGTGATTCCATACTTTTGCTCTCTAGTGTAGGTACCTACTAGTATTTTATTTTAAATACTTATGATTGTAAAAGAGGAAGAAAAGAGAACTTTTCTTCCCCAGTGGTATCGGCCCCGACTTACAAGTCGTATGTCGTGTCGTGGGTTCAAACTCAGCCAGGCGCATCTTTTCGCGTAATTTATTTCATCACCACTGGTCTCAAAACCATGTAGGAAAACATCATGTCCTAGAACCAAAAAAACGAAGACATGTGTCATCTACCAACCCGCGATGGGGTCGTGCGATGGATTATGGCCCACTCCCTCTTAGGGAGAGGAGGTTAGTGTCCCAATAATGGATACATTATAGGCTGATGATGATGATGACGACTTAGCAGTAGTCAAGAATACACGTGGTTATACACGTTTCCAGTACATGTGATTTTTTTTTGATAACCTGCTTGATCATTATTCAAGTACATATTTACTTTGTTTTAATTACCCGCCGAAACAGGCATATGGATATCCATTAAAATTCTATTATTAGATAATTGAGTTTAAATATTTATCTACTACAGCTACCTACGTCTAGTTGGCATGTACTTAAATGGACATATCTCTGTATCGAAAGACAAAATAAATCATTGAAATAATATAAAAATGTTAAAAAAAGCTCCCGTCACTCGCGTATTTTGAGTGAGAAAAGTAGGTAATTTAGTATGCTCCGCTGACGTTAGCGTCGCAGTATGGTACTGATACCTCTAGCCTATTTCATCCCACTGCTGGGCAAAGGCCTCTCTCCAGTTTTCACAATCCAGGCCAAAGAAGACCATTGATCGTTAGTTTTGTCCAGCTCATCCCGCCATCTTCAACGAGGTCTGCCGAGATGCCATCAGGGCTTCACAAAGTGTTTATTTTAATGGAAGGCAATGTATTTAAAATCTAGTACTATATAAAAATAAGTCTGGTTTTCCTTCCTGACGCTATAACTCCAGATTGCACGAACCGAAAAAGCATTCGTTGGAAAGGTCTCGGGCACCGTGAGGTTTATAGCAAAGAAAATAACGAAGCCATCTGGTGGCGTAACGGAGTTCGCCGTGTTTGGTAGTATTTTATAAATATAAAACGTGTGTCGCGAATTTCAAAGATTTTCTATGGAAAGGAAATTCGTCTACCATGTAAAGGTGAAACACATGAGCCTTAACTTATAATGAGCTAATTCTAACGACCGTTCTGGCGAGCCGAATTTTAAGTCTGACATCTTCATGAAGAAAACATTTTTAACAGGCATCGAGTAGAGCTTTCGCTAGAATGATCATGATAATATTCGTTGTGATATTATGCTCTATGCTTGGTATGCATTTACGTTGTTGTTTTATTTCGACAAAAATAACGGACGGATGCTCGATGTTCCGATAAAAGTAAATGCTCAAAACAAATGGAGATTCTGCGGCTCTACTGAAGAAATTGTCTGTTGGAAAATAATGTCTGGGTGAACAAACTGGACAACTTTGGTGTTCTCAATTACCACTGCCAGACCTATTAATGAACACTGGACCACATACTCAATTATAAGTACAAACCTTAGGTAGAAGTCTATTTAACATTCTATTAAACGATGATCATCACAGAAAAAGATCAAATATTTATACTAGCCGGTACGTATTTGCCAGTTATATAATACTAGCTGTTGCCAGCTCACCCGCTACAACTCGAAAATTATCCCACGGGAACATACAATCGGAATAAAATATCCTATGTGTTAATCCAGGTTATAAACTATCTGTGTACCAAATTTTAGCCAAATCCGTTCAGTGGTTTTTGCGTGAAAAAGTAACAAACATAGGCTACATACACAATCACACATACATACATCCTCACAAACTTTCGCATTAATAATATTAGTAGGATGTATAATTATTATACCTACAAGTTTATTTGCAGATATTTATTAAATAAAAAAAACAATGGCTCTTGAGCCATGTGGCTTATGAACCTGCGACCATGAGATTTAGTTTGCCTTCTTATGTAATTATTTTTTTCCCTGATAAAGATGTAGAATTCGCTAAGCAAGTAAGACGTTTCGCGTTAAGATTTTGGTGTTATTTTAGGGGCACACTACGATAATACGAAAAACTTTATTCCGAAATTCATAAATACGAATTTCAAAATACCGATTTTCATAATTCCGAATGGTTCAAAATTCCTAATAATATTATAACAACTCCGATGGACCAAAATTCCTATTTTCAAAATACCGAATTTCTATAGCCCGAATATCAAAAATTCTGACTTCATATATTTTCCGAAACATCAAAAACACGAATACCGAATATTAAAATTCCGATTATTAGAATTCCGATTCGGGGTGCCCCAAGACACATTTTGCTCGCTAATGCATCCTGAGTTATAAGCAAGGTTTAAAGTAACCTAACACCTAACCTGTCCGTGTCGGGGTGTCCCCGAGTCCCGTCCCGAGCTCGCTTCGCTCGCTCTTGGATCCTAAGTTCTCCTAATAACAATAAAAATCCTGAAGGCAAACAGTAAAGGTTAAGAGGATAGTCCTCGCCACTCCGTGCATACACAGGCTTAAATAACAATCTGGGAGTACGGTAGACAAAATGACGTGGAGCCGGTTTTGCACTAATTCGTTTCTGTCACTGACTTTGTGGAATTTCGTTTTTCGGAATGAGAGCTCATCGAGCATTACATTTTTTGAATATGTGAAAATCGGCAAAAGAAGAAATCGGACATACGACTTTCGGTCAAATAAATTTCGAGATTCTTAATAATAGATATTGTAATTTTTAGGTATTATGATAGTCGGATTTTTGAAATATATGCATGGCTTGAAGTAAGACAACCCCTTTCTAATATATTATGCTATATTTAAGTATTCGAACAATAAGGTAAATCTGTTCCAAGTATGTACAGGTAATGATTTCGTCTCGTATATTTACATACTTGCTCGGTTCCTGGGTATTTTTAACAAAGCAAAGGTTTCTTGAGAAAACGTCCTTCATAGGAAAAATACAGAGATTAAGATACCGAGGTAAGTTATGATGACTTACCTATAACTTTGTATCGGTAAGCTGGTTTCATATTTTATGCAAAAAATAACACTTAGCACACTGATTGATCTATGGTTATTGACATAAAACACTTAGGTAAGCGTAAAATACTCAAGTTTTCTCAGGGTTCTAATGTGATTGAACATAGAAGTTCACCGTAAGGAAACGAGTTTCTATAAACTAGATCAGGTATCCAAGGGTCATCATGGGTACCTAATACAAATGATTCAATGGATTTAATTGTATCAGTGTCATTTGTAAGCCCGTACTCCGGTTTCTAGTCTTTGGGTTCGGCAAAATTAAAACACGATTATTTGCTTGCTAATAAAAATCTGACATGACGAAGAGGCAAAGCAAATTTGAGCTCGCTTCTCATTATTGCCTTATTGTTCTTGAGGGCCGATTACACTATACGATTCATCGTGCCCTATGTCCCTAATTTCCGATGGATTGGGTGGTGTGATCGCTGTTAGGCTGAGGACACTATAACAGCTTAGGGCACGATGAATCGTATAGTGTAATCGGCCCTTTAGCCCTAGATGCCTATAGTCTCAAAAGCGGCATTAATCACCATCTCCCGACATTTCACTTCTGCTTCGTTTTGCAACATAATCTGGAGAGAGGGCGCAGGCGTCACTTTCAAGTTTTGGTGCGGTTCGAAGAAATCGTAGATCTGGGGCTGAACAGTATCAACAAAAGTTTTGTCAGCAGACGCTTCCGTTATTCGAAGAAAAATTAAAACAAGCCTTGGAAATCTCTTCACTCGTGCAAAGTTCCCCGAAAATATGACAAGGTCTTATTTCTGCGGTAATGTAACAAATAAATAACAAAAAACCTAAGCGTCATCTACTCACAAGTGTGTATTTACTTTACCTATATTGTGGTATGTACCTAATCTATAGAAAACTAGCTAATCGTGTCAAATGCAATGACAGGATGAGTTTGCAAGAAGACCAAAACAAACAAAAATCCGGGGATGCTCATATACCTATCTCTACATGTTTTTTAAGTAGTGAAATCTTCAAATGAGTGGTCTTTACATGGTCACCAACGCTCGAAATTAATTAAATCCAAATCCTTCCTTTTTCTAGACGGCAGCTTTTGATTGGACATTTTAATGACAGACAAATTACGTCGTTGACAAGCCTGGTTACGGACAAAGATCCAACTAAAGATAGCAACTGAGCCTAAATTAGAGGTGTGCCATGGTTGCCTCAGGGTGCAGACCACGGAGGGGCACAGAAATGGCCAGTCCACGACCACAATTGGTCAGACAAGGGCGCAGTTAGAGAAGCTCCCACTGGGTGGATAAAAGGCTAGTTAGCGCTCTGAATAACAACCGAGATAGTTTACCTATTATTTGGTACGGTTAGCCGATACAATATCTGAGCAGCACTAACAGAAAAATGGCGAATGCTGAGTAGCATACGCTGAGACAGCTGTCAAAATGCTTCACTCTCGTCTGAACTCAGCATGGTTTCAGCCGATAATTTAGTCAGCATAGGTTGAATGCTGTTCAGCATTTTCGATTTCTGCTCAGATTTTGTATCGGCTAAACATACCCAATTTCTAACGTAATGCATACGAGATGTTAACTATGTCTATTATATTTTGTTTTGTGTTAACGTTATGATTATGAAATGATGACGGATAAACTCAAAAGAAAGAATGTAAATGTCCTGTAGTCAATTCTAATGTTAATGTTCTACAAATATTAAAATGCCGTAGCGCTCCGCGTGGCTCACATGCTACGGCATACCATAGTTACGAGATCACAGGTTATCAAATTACGATATCCTTATAAATAAGGAAATCGTAAAACATAAACAAAAACATTAAGGTAACAGCTAATTAATATCAACGACACATGATAAATGATCTCTATACAAAGTAAAACACTGAGCTAATATTCGAAGGAAAAACAAGCTCTATTCTATCGTTGCATTGTTTACCTGTTGGTGGGTTATGAATTCATAAGTAGGTATACTGGTATACTGTACCTAAAGGTGCTAATAGACTTGAGCTTTCACTTGTAACTGAACATCGAGCATTCGCCTTTTTAGGATTCCGTAGTCAACAAGGAACCCTTATAGTTTCGCCATGTCCGTCCGTCCGTCCGTCCGTCCGTCCGTCCGTCTGTCCGCAGTTTAGCTCAGAGACGCACAGTACTAGAGAGCTGTAATTTGGTGTAAATATACGGATTTGTTGTGCCTAAAAAGTGGTAAAATAAAATCTCGTAAAATATTTTTTTTTAGGGTACCTCCAGTACTTACACGTAAAGTGAGGATTTTTTTTTTCTCGCGTGGGGTACGCGAGTAAGTTAGTGTGGGATATCATTAAATAGGCCTTTAAAAAATAATGATAGTTTCCATTAACAATTTTTTGATAAAAAAATTCGTTTGTGAAATATTAAGCTTTAAAGTGCTAAATTTTGCTCGATTCGAGTGTCCCCCCCCTCTACCAGCTAAACGGTTATGTTTGGGGGTGTGAAAAAATTCACAATAGTAGTACATATAACGAAGTTCAAAAGAAAATTATCATGACTAAGTAGGCTTTACAAATTTACGAGTAATAGTCGACCAACTTATAAAATGTACTTGATTTCATATTTTCTTAAACAAAATGTATCGGAGACAACTGCAAATGTAAGTTTGTCAACTTTATTTTTACAGCTTTTATAGGTATGTTTTTTGGGGATAGGTAGGTTTTTATCGTCAACTATTTTTAACTAAATTAAAAAAAAGAGGAGGTTCTAAATTCGTTGTAATCTTTTTTCTTATGTATTTTCCCCGATTTCTCAAAGACTCCAGGACCGATTTTGAAAATTCTTCTTTTTAAAATTAAATTCAGCGAATCAGTTTAGTTAGTTCGTATACGTATTTTGATGGGCAACTACGGAACCCTACACTGTGCGTGGCCCGACACGCACTTGGCCGGTTTTTAATTTTGCCGAACTGCTATGCTATTCTTTATAAGAAATCACGTAAAAACTGGACTCTACCAACGTTTTAGTCGATGGTTATCAATTTTTTTGTCAGACTTGACAGTCGGCTTTGCAAAAAGCTCGAACGTTCGTTGGAGTGCTCGCTATAGCGCTCTCTTTTGTTTATCTGTAGGTAAGGGCGCTCCCTCACCGCGAGCATTTACTTGTAATGTAACGTTACAGATTCGAACATTCGAAGACAATAGAGCATCAAATTGCACACTTTTGTGTTACATTATGTACAGGTGAATGCTTGCAGTGAGGGAGCGCCCTTAATGTAACATTCGCAAGAATGTTCGTTACAACTGCATGATACTACTTACTTTATGCCTCTGATACTTTTATATCGAAGCATTTCAAGCTTTACGTATTATAAACAGGTGCGAACCTACCTTGGGAGCGTACTGCTCAATGTGACAGGAATTTAATAAGGTAAATGCAATCAAATTGTTGTCGTCAAGATGCAGGCGACGTGGTTGCTCGCAACGATATTTCTTACTTTAGTGACCTCAGATCAAAGAAATATGCAGATAGAGCGCTCAGAACACGCGAGTGGGTCCACCAAAGTTAGTAGGTACAAAATCAAAATCGAATACAAAGTCGCGACAGTACTGTATACTCTCTACTTAGTCAGTGGACAGTACCAAGCTACGCGTCGTACAAAGCTGCGCGTCGTTGTTGTTTTTTGCCAAAATGTGCCGTCTCGTGTCTTTAACCATCGCAAAAGTTTTTCTCAAAAACAATGAAAACATTATTGAATGTAATTTTATTTGATTTTGTATTAACTTTGGTGGAGTCACTCGCGTGTTCTGAGCGTTATATCTGCCTATTTCTTTGATCTGAGTTAGTGACATTACAATTAAGTACCTTTAAAGCCTTAAGGTAACGATGATTCTGATCAGGGATTTCTTTATTTTTGTAGATTTCTGTGACAATAAGTGCCATTGAGATAGTTGGAAGTTTAAAGCTGTGAATTTAAATCAAAGTGTGTTTTTCCTTTACGAGAAATAAGATAATGTCAAGAATTAACCGCAGACTGATCCGAATCAATGTTACCGCTTACCTGTTACCTTGTATTTACTATTTATAATTCAATACATCATGCACGTTTTATTACATTCAGTTACTACTATAGCTAGCTACCTGTTAGGAGCGACTTTGCTGGTGTGTTCCTCGAAAAATATCAGCAAAAATGCACTAGGATTTTCATTACTCATAATTTGTGAGGATATGCCAGATTCGATTCTGGCATATCCCCACATAAAAAAAAGGTGACCAGAAATATACCATGGAAATTGGAAGGTTACCGTTTAGTCCTATTTACAGACTATTATAGGCTATCTTTGAACCAAATTGGGTCGGTTGGCGCAGTGGTTGAGTGTTCGACTGATGCGCAGCGCATGGCGTGTTCGATTCCCGCAAGGAATTAATAATAAGTATTTGTACGATCTTCAGGTCTTTTGTTATTGTTTGTGTGTTCGTATAGGCACGTATAGGTATAGGTGGGTATGTGAGTTTCAAAAGTTTCAATGTGAGTAAACGCACCCACGTTACCGGAGATATTCGTAATGTGTGTGGAGCAACTTTTTGTTTCTTTTTTTTTTTTTTTTTTTTTTTTTAGCGTGGTAAAATCATCAAATGAGTCCTCCAACCCCGGGCAGGGCGGGAGGGACTGTCAGACTTCTACTGACTAAAATCCACGGTGTCCTTCATAGCCTGTTACGTTCCGGGGTTACGGTAAGGGAATAATCCCGCAACCCCGGCAGGCTTTGGCCCTCTGAGAGGGGGGCCCCGTCATTATGCTGACGCTCTTTGAGGCGCGCGTGGGACACAACGCGCCGTCGACCCGGGCATGGTCCTTGGTCGGGCAGCGAGTTGCCCTTTACTCGCTGCCCGCATGCCCGCGCCTACGGTGGCCGGAGATCATCTTGCGACGTCCGTCGCCGTGGGCGCCTACCACTGCGGCTGGGGCGGAGGGAGGACGCTGTCCTCTCTCGCTCGCGGCCTGCCTCCTCCTTTACGAGCATTACTGCCTCGCAGAAGGAGCTGACCGCTTCCCACTCCGTCTCGCCCCGCAGCATGGCCGCAACCAATGCCGGGCGCGAGAGGTCTCCGCCTAACTTTTTGTTTCTTAAAGAAATAGTTTCTTCAGGAACCCTTCGACGACTGTTCTGATTTAATCATCCATCCAAACCTTTGCATTTAAATATTGATAAGTTAGATTACTCAGATTAGATACTAATAACTGGTTGACTGATCTTCGCTCGGTTTTTATAATGTCTATATCTTGGCAACCGAACTTTTCTCGAACTTGGGACCTGATAAATCGATTCCTGGAGCCGAAAAACCCCTGATCTGTAACTTTCATGAAAATCCTTGGAGCCGTTTCCGAGATCCTGATTGCTCGTTAAAAGAAATTAGATTAGGTTGCAGGTGATTGAAACAGAATGTGTACACATGAAGTCCTGTGCCTGAATGTATAGCGCGGCCATGACACCGTTTCCCATTGTTCAGATAAGCCTAGGTATATGGTAAATGGAGATAAGCGTATTCCGTTTTGTTTTAACTGTGTGTTGTTCTCTAAACATTACCTCTTTGTTCTATGGTCAATTGAGAGTTGTTTTTTTATGATTTAGGTTCTAATATTTGATGAATCATCGAGACTACTGACAGTGTTACTAAGTTTTTATTTATGATCGTTAAATGTATACAGGTTGGATTTTTCAACTGGGTCCAAATGAGAATTAGCCCTAATGCGCCTAAACCGTTTGGATGACTACCTATATTATCTGAAACTATGAGGTAAATCGAAAAACATTGAAAGGAGTCTCGATGCCGATTTAGAGGAGAATTAATAAAAGTGCATTATTGGATTTTAGAAAAATCAATAATCCTGTACCTAAATAGTGTTAACGCTCACATTGAAAAGAATGTGTAAGTAGGTACATAATTTATTGAAAAAGTAACATACCAGCTTCAATTTAACCCGCAGATGAGCACCCGAAAACAAGCACCGTACGTCCTCCACCATTGTAAAGTGAGAAGCCCATCGCAACACTAAACTGTGATGTCCAAGCTCCCAGTATAAATCATTGCCATGACAGGTGGCCAATTAATGCACTGATTAAGTATTATTAATGATAATAGCAATGATTTGTTACTAACACCGATTTGAATCACTTTATTCAAAGCAGATTAGACGAAGGTCCCACATAATCGCAGATTTACGCAAATGTAGGAAATCTAATACAATGTGCTGGGATTTTTTTCTCTTTTGTGGAACTGTAGCAATTAATCATGTTTACACTGCCGACTTGGTACTTAAGTGCAATGTCCATGGTTGACCGATATATCGGTAATTGATTAGAAAGTCGGAAAAGTACTGTTAGTAATTATCTGCCTCGTTTTAAAAAATAAGTTTGCTAATCAATTTTATTCGTGGTCAAATCATTAAAAGAGGCCTCCTACCCAGGGCGGGGCGGAAGGGACTGTCAGACTTGTAAAAGAAATAGGTAGTGGTTGCACAATCTAACTACTTAGTTAAAGTCGTCTTCCTGCTCCAAATGGATTTTATGGAAAAATAACTTCCAAATTAAGTTTATGTACGGTTCTACATTCTCTTATAATAACCTTCAATGGCTTGTTATTTAATTTGAATCAACAAACAACTACCTAAGTAATTGCGTAACGACCATCGATGGTATTACCAATATCAAGGTTATGGTCAATGCCTTATACGAATTTGTTTTTTTTTTATGGAAGTGTGACCAGCGGGTCTAAAACGGCTACTTTAGGAATACAGCCTAATGATTCACTCCGTGAATTAATAATAGTCAATGATGTTGTTGGAAATGGACGAAATGAATCTTTAGGAATCCAAAGTTAAAGAAACAAAAGAAATCGTCCAGTCAAAGCGAACATTATACCTTTCAAGGTATTATTCTGAGTTCGATTTAGGTAGTCGAGGCTCTAGCATGAATTCTAAGTGAGTAGGTAGGTGTCCGTACAGCGTACCCCTACTTGAAGTACCGAAGTATAAAGTATTATGACGGAAATTGTATGGAAAATGAAAAAGTGCCTCTAGTGTACGAACGAGGAATCTAATCTAGGAAGGTGTAGCCACATAATACTAAATAGTAATCTAATATAAGGCACAGACATATGGGGGTAGGCTCTTATAAGCATTTATCTTCCAGCTCATAGGAATGTAGGTACTATGTTTAAGAATGGTGGTTTTTCTCTAGATAAATCTGAAGGGCAGGGAAGATTTTTTTTCCTATTAATAATTACCCCACCTTAGAGACGAATGCTGTGCTCACAAACAAGGTATAAGTAATTCACATTAACAAAGCCAGACCCGGAACTACCTTGTATAATACGAAAGTTTGATCCGTGCGGGAATCGAATATGCGAGATGCAGCATAGCAGCCGATCACGCACCCACTGAGGCCGTCGCTAACCATGGAATTAGACCCGCTGTGGCCATTAGATCCGGGATTTATTCTTTGTGACGTCTGATATAGGTACTCTTTTTGTTACACCTACTTGTGACGCGTCACGTTGTACTCTAATGAGAGCTCTAATTGAGATTGACTCCTGAACCCGCCGTCAAAGGTCCACATCACAATTCCTACTCTAATTTTACAACAATTATAATGGCATTAGTGTTTTCCCTCTCATGAGCACCTATATTATCATACTTACATACTCAACGAATATGTTTCAAAGTATTTAGATATTATGACTGAAACCAATGAATGGATCAAGGCTAAAGCCAAACAAAATAGCTATCATAACAGGCAATAAATCGGGAGAAACGGAGGTTGGCAGTTTGTATGAAAATCTCCTCGCCTCGCTCGTGCTCGAGGATGCGCAGGCGCAAACTTGATGTCCATACTGAGTTCGTGGACTTTTCCGTCGATTGGAAACGGAATGCAACATAATGTAGATAGATGCAAATTTACAGGACTCAAGCCAGAACAAAATATACCTTAGCAAATCAGCTATACAGGTCATTTTATCCAATCAAGATAATTTAGGTTTCTTCAAGTGTCTTTCAAAATGTCGTCATCACTTGGATTCTTGAATCTTATCATGTCGATTTGTAATGTACCTAGTAAATCACTGTCGGTTTCGACACTTGAAAGTCGAGACGTGAAAGTGCGTATCTAATTGACAATAGAGATTACCAAGGCTAGTTTCATGGCGTTTGTTACTCTTTGTTATAAAGACAGTAAAACCTAAGTTCCTGGTGCATGCAATACGGATTTGCAACTGTGTACTTGTCTTTGCACTCTTCTATAACCGGGGATTATAAGCCTGTATACCTACCTATAAATGTGTTTAAGTAGCAATTCATATTTGAGCATTACGTCAGTGCGGTAGGCAATTCGGTCAGCATTTCAGTCCTGTAATCATATTGTTTGTAACAATTACTTGCTTCAGTAAAAAAAAAAAAAAAATACTGTGTAAAGGCGCAACCTGTAATGTAACATAAAAGTACGCAATTTGATGCTCTATTGTCTTCGAAAGTTCGAATCTGTAACGTTACATTACAGGTGAATGTTCGCGGTGAGGGAACGCCCTTAAAGAAAGGCATTTCATGTGATAATAGATTTTTAGTTTTATGCTCTAGACCTCAGACCATTAAATTGAAAATAAAAAAATAGCACTGCAGCTATTCGAAACTTCATGTTCAAAGTCGAATCTTAGATGGTACATTACAGACGAATGCTTTCGGTGATGTGATATTTGGAACACGCGAAAGAATATTAAGTACATCAATATCCTATACTTAAAATTAAAAAATGTTTGTAAAAACGAACATTTATTTATAAAACCTATCCAATTTAATACATTTTCACTTAATTAAGTGCAACTTATAATTAGGTACATAGGTGTTAATATAGATGTACAAAATATTCAATAATTGATCACCATCCTAAAAGGAAAATAAAATCATTTCCTAATAATTTCCTAGCTTTAACAAAATAAATGCATTTTTTACAATCCAAAGTTTTGTTTAAGATAAAATGAAATGTAGTTCGACTATGTTATAATTTTTTCACAGGCACATTTATGCAATCTCAATAAAACTATAAGAACACATTTTTCTAAATACTTATGAGTTAAAAACCTGTCTACAATATTACAGGTATTCATACACTTAAAAGTTATAAAAATATTAGGTCATTCTAATTCGAAAGATTTGAGAAGAAAATTTTGTGCGCATTCTGAAAAAAATGTGGCTGCTTTAATTATTAGCACAGCTGGTCTATTTGACTTTGTTCCAGTATAGTACTATAGTACTAAGGTCCTACTCGAAATTTATATAAAAAAAAAAATTACAATCAAGAGTATTGAGAAGAATGAACTGGTTTATGGTTTAACTAAAGAACATACTGGTTTCTGAGAAACAGTACAATAAGAGTATGTAAACTTTCAAATCTTTGTATTAAATTACACAATCAATATAACAATAAAAAAAACAATATGAAATGCTTATTCAAAGTAGGACCTTATGCTGAATTAACAAAATATAATTATTATTTTAGTGCAAGAAAATTCAGTCTACTACTTTTAATTATTTACATCTAGTTTTTATTCATTCAACAACTTATGGCTCCTTACAGCTGCAATATAAAACACTTTGTAATGTCCTCCTGAAAATTGTTAAAAAAAATTCCTTGTACTAAACATTGAACAATAAACCCGTTCCATTTTCAATCAGTCAGATTTGTTTATGATTCTGAAAGGAGTTTGTAAAGTGCCAATACAAGTAGATAGGAGGAATACTGTCTTAACAAATATATGAAATTGAATATTTTAGGGTCACAGAATAAAGGTTTGTTACCAAAACATAAATGGTGGTATCTTATAATAATACAGTCACTAGGTTACTAATACAAGTCAATTAAACAATGTCAAAGTAACTCAGATAAGCACCTAAACATTAAATATTTGCTTATTATTTTAACAAATGATGTGATAACACCTAAGAATAAAGGAATGTTCAAACATGTGGACAGTCATCAAAACATAGGAAACAAGATATGTGAAATACAATAGGTACAGGGTCAATTACAACTATGAAGCTACCTTTTTGGTAGAAATGTTTCACTGAACATCAGTCTTTTCTTTTATTCAATTTGTCAGTGAACACCAAATTTTGTCAAGTGTATAGTCAATTGATTAACTTTGTCACATTTTAGTTGTAACTTCTAGGGAGCGCAGGAGAGGTGCGCGGGCCATATACTAGAATCGATCTTTAGAGGCATGCAGGTCCGGGTTGGTCAGGTACTGCAGTTCCTGCAACTCCTGGAACTTCTCATGATCCCGGATATGTGCATAGTTTGCTGACAGGCACATCAAGTAGTGCACCAAACTCAGTATCACTAATATACAGGACACCATTGCCAGAATAAACATAAACTCCGCCTTCTCAACATAGTCTTTGCAAAATAACTTTATCTTGTGTGCCTCACATATTCTCATATCCTCTTGCTTAACACTGGATGGGAACATGAAGTCAAATTGTGTAAAGTCAATGCATGTTGACAGATCAATATTTTTCGGTTTCGAACAAAGCTTCCAGAATATTGTGAACAGGAAAGTCGTGATAACTAGGAATCCTAGCAACATGATCCACACAAACGTCAATATGTAGGTGATTATCATAAATACTGCGCAGGATATCCGTCCTCCGACGCGTGCTCTCCATGCACGGTACACTTTCTGCCTGGTAGCACCTGTTGTCAAACAACCCAAACACAATAGCATGAAGCCAAGAGCTGCCATACAGGCGCTGCCTACTATGAATATCATCTGCAGCGCTTCGATCCATATAAGACGAAAATGAAATACTTCATCGAACATTAGTATTGAAAGAGCAGATCCTCGATACATAGTCCCGCAGAACACACCCACGCCCAAGCAGCACATAATCGTTGCGATGAGAGTGGCATGAGGTATCCTGGTTAGACAGGCCTGGCACGCGTCCCCCATTGTTAGCGTTATTTATCACTTTCGAAAACCAGTATTTGCTTTATTAGCACACAATTTATCCCTATTTTCATTCACACAACAGGAAAACTATTGTAAATTTTCGCGTTCATTCAAAGGATGACACGATGACACACAGCGTTGACGTGACGTTTCATTCACAGACTAAGTAGAGAGTATACACTCAGACGGCAATCTTCGAACAAAAAATAACGACCAATAGAAAGCGCAAGCATAGAGATTGACAAGCACAGATTATACAGAAATTCTTGAACAGGTCAAATGAAATTACTTTTTAAAAGCAACTATTACGATTTTAGATACAAGCCTTTTGTCTTTTCCGTATTTGGACCTCAGGCTTTTGTCACAGATATTTTGTTTGATTATTGTACTGATTGGTTTTGGTCAATCATATGTCAGAGCAATCATTACTTGAATAATTCTCAACTAATAATTGTTCTGACATACGATTGACTGTAGATTACAAAGTAAAACAGGTCTAAATAAAAGAAAGAAATATAATTATAATACATGTTTTATTTTATAATAAGTGTTTTCAAAAGACACGATTAATATATGCGGCATAAGATGGGTAAATGTTGAGACCTCATACTATTACACCATTTAAAAATTGTTAATCTCAGAGTTAAATTGAGAAAGTCATCATCAATGTCATAATAAACATTGACTATATCTGCTACCCTCTCGGATTAAAATGCTTCAAATTAGAGGCAATCCCAAATTCAATACATAACAGAAAATTAAAAGAATAAATCTAACACAAAAAGCTTCTACTCAGTCGCAGAAGACTTAAGCCTATATTACAGAATGTCACTCAATACTCAAGTATTACTAGATTCAAGGCATTTGATTGGTTGAAATCTATATTTAAATAGAGATCAGTGTTTGAGTTTCGTTCTGTAATACGGGCCTTAGAATAAAACATTGGTTAAACATATACTTAAATACTTATTCATCACCACAGAAATAATACTTGCTCAAGGAAGCACATATGCTCACACACAACATAACAAAAAATAAATTATAAATAACAAAATATATAAAATAAAATAAAAAACAATATTTAGGGCGACTTTTATCAACGGTAAACATGTTTAAAATTTTATTTAGGGACAAAATTCAATACAATTTTGTGCTATAAAATTTTAAACATGTTTAACCGTTGGTAAAAGTCACCCTAAATGGAAGAAATACAAACATAATTAATACAATACATATTTAAATACATAATTAATAAAATATAAAATAAATAATTGAATAAAATACAATAATTAACAGAAGTTAACTAATAATCAAATAAAATATTATATTATATTTAATTAAAATGATTACATATTGATATAATATAATAATTACATTCGTTTAGAGCTTTTAGCTATACCAACTGACTGGATGATTGTTAAGTCCAATGTAATATGTTGCCATGCCCGAACCCGATATCATGTTGATTGAACTTATTTACTTGTAATAACACAATCATATGCTATGTACACATGAATGCAATAATGAATCTGAGTTTGAGTATCTCACAAGCAAAATAACAAAATATCCATTGGGTACTTCAAAAGATTTTTGTTTTTAAAACCTTATAGCAGTTTTTGCCTATTCACAAATGTTCGGCTGCTGGAGTATCTTCATTTTTATAATTTGGTGAGCCTTGGTATCTGAAATAATAAAAAAATAATTGTACATTTTTGAATTTGCAAAACAACTGGACGAAGATTTGAAAGAAATTTGGTACACAGATATTTAGATAGACAGAGAGAAGTTATTTTATAACCTTTAATACTTATGATAGTTTTCATCCTAATTTTATGTTCCCATAGAGTGATGTATAAAAACATTATTAAATAATAAATACAAGAAGTAGCCTTACCAGTTATCGTATGGTACTGACTCTTGATATGTCATTGGGTGTCCAGGAATTGAAACTGAATCTTATGACTGAGACCACTCAAGTCAGTTTTGATTTCATTTATTTCAGTTTGCCAGCCATATTATGTACAGCAATAACGGAGTTAGGGTTTCCTGAAATTAATTAAAAAACTGATATTAGGAAAAAATATAGTTATCAATTATTATTATATTATAGTCTGACTCTTACAACTGACAGGTTTCCAACAATATGCATTCTTTAAGATTGCGAGTAGAAATTAACTGAATTACTTTCAGATTACAATTTATGAGCTTCGGTTATCTTGCTTGATGGGGAAAAATGCAATGGGCAGAAGGACAAGCAGAATAAGCAATACTATGTATGTGCTAACATGCGAGTGCATATTTTATTGGGCAGTATTCATTGATACACACAAGTAGATGTAAACATATTTAAAACTTACTTTTTTATATCAGGCGTATTGGGTAGTGCAGTAACAATCTCTTCAGCCGTGAATAGAGTTGGATATGCTACTATCCGTGGAAGACACTTTGAAATTTATTGTTTCTCAAATGTTTCGTACAAAAAGTGTGAGAAGTTCATTTTTATACTATTTTGTTGTTCACAATCAAAATCCGTTGATTTGACGGATTTCTGTCTACTGTTACAATTCACAACACAAAGAAATATTAGAGTTCAATCTTGAGAGGATAATTTATAATAATTATGGAAATAAATCATAAAAATAATCAACTTTTAACTTCACTTGACAGTAATCGTAATGGCGGCTGATGATCATACTGAACTGATCGTTTGATTGGCTCAGCCTGCTTAGTCTGTGATTGGCTGTTTTGACAATATGGCGTCTGAAATTAGGGCCTGCCGAGGGGAAAGCAAGGGGAAAGGGTGAGATTTAGCTGTCAGTTACGTGTATTGCAACCATAGACATAAGGTTCATAGATTTTCCTTGAAGATTGTTACCCGTGGTTTCATTCAATCAAAGAGAAAAAAACTCATTCATAGACACAAGTTCCCACAGATTATATAGTCATTGATGGTCAAGAAATAAATAAAAGCATGGACCTAAAAAAAAAGGCGGACGGAACTTCACTAAGAAACAAATTGAAGCACCCATAGTAAGTCAGTTCGCTAATGTGGACAAGCCAGCACGCACACATTCACACCATAGTAAGTCAGCCGTCGGCCATTACGCTTTGAACGACACTCGCGGTTTTATACGGTGTTATTTTGTCTAATAAAAATCAAAGTATGCCGTCATGTGTTGCAAAAAGTTGTCTAAACCATAGTAGTTCAATTAAAAAAGCCAGGGGATCACTTTTCATAGTTAAACATGTCATTTTGAAGCTTATTTCTCGATTTTACGTCAATAAATTTTATAAACATCTCGAAATCAATCAGTGTTGCAACTATTTCAAGGTTCAAATTATTTTAAAATTGGGAGATTTATATTTTGTTACTATTTATCGTTATTTTATTCTTCTATATTTTTACAGATTTCCCCACGGCAAATGATGCATGGAAAAATGATTGTATAAAAATAATAAGGGAGTGTAGACATGGAATAGACGTGTAGGAATGGAACATAAAATAGCTTTAATTAAATATTTATAGCCGAAAAATACTTAAACATTCATTTCACCACTTCAGTAAATTAGAAGGGATTTCTAGATGTGTCGATAGCAAAAGACAAGTCTACAAAAATTTGAATCACCAAAAGGGATTGTAAAACTTTATTAACATTAAACGAGTTGTAAATATTTTAATATCCAATGTGCTTAAATGATTTTACCTTTATTTTAAAAATAGGTATCCGTCACAAAAAAAAATGTAAACTTATGGGAGGTCTTAATTAAATATTGTTTAGAAATGGGTAATTTCTTCCTTCATCTGGCATCCCTATACAAACTCACACATATTTAGGCCGCCGCCATTGTGGTGCTTCAATCTTTTCTTAGTGAAGTTCCGTCCGCCTTTTTTTTAGGTCCATGAATAAAAGCATTTCAGATTTTGGTCAAGTTCTAAAATCTCATTTTAAAATTGTTTTATGTTTTAGTTTTTATTATAGTAAAATAATGTACAATTTGTAATTTGGATGAATATACATTTTATTCAAGGAGATTGCGTATCCGAACACGAAGCCACGAAGCCACGTCAAAAAAATGACAATAGTTGTTCCTATAGTGATGCCATCATAGATATATTTATTTTTTAGTCGATTTCATTCGACTAAAAAAATATGTTAAACTAAGTGATATTAGTCAACTAAAATTATATGAAGGGTGTGTTTTGCAGTTTAACAATAAACTGTTGAAATTAAACTTTGTGTACTTTCATTCGAATAGAAAACCATTTTTACGCTACAATGTGCGAAGCTGAGCAAGTGAGCAGCAATTTTCTTTGTTTGTATTATTATATCTCACGTTTTATTACCTTCTTTAAGCATATTTCTAATTCGGATTTTTTTTTAAACATGGGTTTTTTAAGTTATCGATTCGAGTATTTTTAAGATTAAATCAGGTACTACCACCAAAAAAGTGAAACTTAATCAAAAAAGTTTCGATTTTAATATAAATTAACGAGCCAAATATGTTCTATTTGTTAATTTTATATTAAAAAGCCAAATTCATACTTGTCTTTATCGATGTTCTTCGAAAATAGAGTATTACTAAAAATGTGACAGCTGTACTGTACAATAACAAAACGTTCCCATCCTTACAACGTCATCAGAGTGTCATCAGTTTACGTTGAAATAATTTCATTTCAATGAAATCTCTTGTGTATATTATTTCATGTTTGTTATTGGCGGATATTGAGAAATAAGCTCAAAATGGAAACTCTTTACCTTCAAACCAATCAGCTGATACAAGAAACAGGGGAATTGTTTCAGAAGTTAGATAGAGATCCATCTAACTATGAGGGAATTGAAAATGCTATTCAGTCGAAAATTAATGCAATTAACGCGTAAGTTAATTTCCTAATAAATATAGGATTATGCTAATTTAATTATCTTCTTATATTTGTGTGGTTTTACTTAATATTTCCATCATTATGGGACTACCTTAAACTAACATATTGTTGTGAATATTTTAAAAATTATTTTAATTTCGAATTACAGGAACTGCGAGAGGTTGGATATATACGTCTTCAAAACACCCGTCAACCAGCGACCTATGGCCAAAATGCGGGTTGACCAACTAAAGTATGACAACAAGCATATTCAGGTGCCACAGATGATATAAATTTTCATTTAACCTTTGGATACGGTTTCCACTTCTTCATAACTTTCTTTGGGCATGTTAGGCATATCTTTCTAATTCTTACATGCAATTTGATGAGCTGTTTCCCTGAGCTATTATCAGGCAAGTGCTTGCTCTGCTCGCACTAATTGTAAGGACATGAAGGTACTTGACTGAAGTACCACTAGTAACTATCATAAAACATTGTCCTTTTATCATTTCCAAGCAAACAATTTATCATAGATTGTTTTGAACCAATCAGGCCACAGCTTTACTTTATGCTTATCATTCTTAATCTTATTTATAGGATGTGTATCATTACACTGCATTATAAAGCCATTTATAAAGCCCAAGAATGAATAAAAATAAAATCATCAGCAAAGATCTTTGATAAAATTCCACTCACTTTTATAAATGCAAGTGTGTGTTTGTTTGTATGTATCCATTTTTCCACACATTATGGGCGAACCGTTTTTATTGCTTTTTGGCATATAGATAGATGGAATACTAGATGTTTTAAACAATATTTATAGAGGTGTGTGCGAATCTGCAGGCAACAGCTAGTAGCATAATTTATTTTTTTTGACGTCTTAGTAGATGGAGACTATTCTGCTAGTGTTGTGATGTGTACAAAAATATATTTTACATATATTGTTCTGTTAGAATCAAGGATTAGTGTGTCCAAATACTATTTTTAAGTAGCTAGATCTATTAAAAAATTAATTAACATATGAATAGCCATTTAACCATGTTACTTGTAACTAATCTCAAGTTATCCATTTTTCTTTAGGCATCTCTTACAGCCGTTAGAAACAAGAGAATCAAACGTGAACAAGAGCTAAAAGACAGAGAGCAATTATTGAGTCACAGATTTGGTCATGATCACACGTCTATTAATGTTGATTTCTTGACACAAGAACAATTGTCCTTGCAGAATTCACACAGGAATGTTGATGAAATGCTTCATACGGGTAAGTACCTCAATTATATTGAAGACTACAGTAATGTAATTTTTCTTATTAATTAATTTTAATAGATCTTCAACTTTATGCTGTAGAGAATTGAGTTGAAAATCGATTAAAAACTACAGAGTGTTGTCATATATTGTTGGCCACTTTTCTAGGCACTTGGATATTTTTTTTTTGCAGTCTATTCATAGTAAATTTACTACTAATTTACATGCTAATTTTGCACCACTGTCAAAATCACAAACATCTCTTTTGTCAATATGGTAAGGTTTTTGTTGGTATTTTATGCCCAGTGTGAAATAATTTTGAAAAAACTATGCATGGAAATAATAGAAGAGAATGAAAGTTGAGCTGTACAAGCAATATTGTGAACAGTGTTTACTGTATGCAAGTTATTAAGAAATTAGCCATTCTAGATCTTGAATTTATCTTTATTTTAACAATTCAATTTTGTAGCCACTTTGGCTACATTTGATATGTAATTGATACTCATTGTGTCTATTGTTTATTTAACATTTCAATGTTGTACCTATTTTGAGTTCATTTGACCATGTTGATCTACATATTATTGCTATCGTTTATTTGGTAGGCGTTTAAAAACAAACTTCGTTTTTAGCTATATAGTAGTTTATTATTTGAGTACTTATTTTATTTTTCGTTCTCTTTAGGTCTATGCTCGTTTTCATTCGACATTGGGAATGAGTATGTTGTACGTCGATGCTCAGCTCGGCCTCGCCAGATCAGAACATATGTCTCCGCCGACTTTACTAACATCTGGACGTCGGCAGTGGAAAGGCCGGCTACCGATGAGCTTTGGACCTAAGAGCTAACGGTGCCAAGCCGAGACCTCACTGCCGATAATTGTGTGTATACAGCTTCTGAGATGGACGCAGTCCATAACTGAGAATTTATACGTTCATACTATTCATACTACGGTCTACAGCCCCTCTGTAGACCGTAGTATGAATAGTATGAACGTATACGTATACGCGTATACGCAAATAACTAATACACTGATAACCGTGTTGGATGCTGTTTCCATTCCAGAAATTGATCCCGTAAAGATTTGACGACATTTTGGATAGAATTTAAAAAGGCCTACGATTTTTTGGCACCAACATGGCTCATGAGGGTGCTGAAGTATAAGGTACAACTTTATGCGCCTTCCTTAAGCCGAAGGGAATGGGAGACGGTCCTTCGCTATCCAAAATATCAACAGATCCATGAGATTTATGAACCTGTATATATGTATATACACAGGAAATAATCCAGGGTGATATTCTGAGTCCACTTTGGTTTTGTTTAACCCTGAACGAACGAATCTGAAATCTGAAGAATCTGGTCTAGGCTATCAGTTGAGGAGAGGTGATCAGTACTCTTAGCACGACTTTTCACTCTTTTATTTTACAGCGTATTTCCAGTATTTACAGCGTTTCTTGTATGAAAAAATGGAAGAGCGCCTCTGGTGTGTGAAGTAGGAACAATTTTTTTCCTTGAAAATTGACAATTTAAGTTGTCAAAGTTCCAGTTTACTTTACGTCTCAAATACTGAAAATACAAGTTTTCAGTATAGTTAGATATGACTTGTACCCTTAGCACAAGCTAAGGGTACAAGTCATATCTAACCTTTGTTCATGGATGATCTAAAACTCTTTGTCTCCAACAAATTGCAACTGATGAAGCTACTTTAATTTTTTCTTATCAGGATGGAATTTTGTGCGGTCAATAATTTATGCAAAGCGAAGGGAGATTGTGGAATCTGAAGGAATCCAGTTCTCTGATTCCATACACTTCAGATCTCTTTACTCATCCGTAGAAAGCTACCTGTACCTGACATGACTGTATGAGTTTGGTGAAGGAGCGTTTCTTTGGACGCCTCTACGTATTTAATAGCCTCCTTTCAAGCAGAAACAAGGTGCACGCCTTCAATGGTTAAGTTATCCTGGTTTTATGTAGGCTTTCGGTATACTCAAATGGATTAAACTAAAAGCCTTGGATAGGTATGTAACTGCAATCCGGATTCATCACCGATGATCGACGATGGTGAAATTGAGCATTCCGAGAAAGTGCGAAGGATGAAGCTATTTAAATAAGAGACTCTCCACAATCACGACGGGTAAATCCTCAGCAAATGAGTTGTGATCACTGTGGATAAGAGACTCCAAAGGCTGGAGCCAGTTTTCTTTAGAAAACAAGAGAACTAGCATAAGCCTGTAGTACTCACTACCGAAGCAAGGATATGTCAGGTAAAGAACTTCACGGGAGCTTGTACCGGGTTCTTCATGGACCCGATACAGGTTTCTAGTGTCCGTGTTCTGGCTAAGGGATACTGAAGCTTTTGTCTGTGCCATTATGGACGAAGTTATCTTGATGAATAATGACCGGAAATATATTATGAAAGTCGTGTGTTGGACATGCCACCGTCTGGATGAATCGAACAGACATACCCTTTAATATAAGTAGGTATTAGGTATCTCTTGTTTTTTTCGTCTTGCTAACGACGTACTTGGCTTCTAGACCAAGATCAGTCACCAGCACTTTACTTTGAAATATAAACTTGTGGATTCTGAGGTACAGCATTACAAGTAGTTATTATGCCCCCGCCCGACCCACTTCTCAAGAAAGAGAATAATAATACCAAGCAAAAACAAACATAGTAACGTTTATTTTGATTTAAGATGAGGCATAATCGGCAGGAACACATACCATTTTAATGTAGTCGTTAAACGCTAAACCTTAACCCAAAGGTTGTTTAACTCTGACTACTAGTTCATAGGACAGAAAATGGTCCCATGTCGCTTAAAACCGGCACAGTTTACCTCCAGTTTATGGATTAATGGTCCATAACCCAGATCACCTTATTGGTTGGGCTCACTAAGTGCACACTGCAAAGTAATCTAGCCGTCAACGACATAGTTACGATGGACGGCAATGAAACCAGATAATTAATTTGGCGTGCTCGCTATACTAACCTACCTATACCTACTACTTATGTACGATTGACTCGATTGTATGGTTGCCCGACATCAACGCTACGTGGCGCTGACATCACCACACGTGTATTTTGTTTTTATTCAACTCAAACAAAAAATAAAAACAAGTTGTAGTTTGTAGGATATCGACAACCGGAAATCGATCTTTGACTCTTTGTGCTTACAATCATGGAATTTAAATCGTGTTTTGGTTCGTTAACAGACGCGTGTGAACTGATAAATGAGATAAGTGTTAAGAAATGAGTGAAAAGTGAGGATAACAGTGTTAATAAGAGCAAAAAAGTTCTTACCACATCTTGTTATTTTTTTTTGTATTACTGTCTACACAGCACAACACACACCACAAATATTATGTCTTTTATCACTTACACTGTTATAAATAATTAAAATAACACAGAACTGAACCACTTGACATGACCGCACAGTATCAAGGTAAACTTAACACACAAAGTCGAAGTTTTTCGAATAGGCAGCCTAGATCGAGATTACTTCATCCGCGCCGCGCTGCCCGTCTCTGAGAAGATTATGAGAAATTATTTATAATTAAAAATAATTATGTTAAAAACATTTTTTTAATCATAATGTGGAGTTATTAAATTTAAATGCAAATGCTATGTGGTAAAATAATATTGACCTTGACTTTTACTCAGCCACAAGAGTTAGGTGAACACGTTAATTATATAGGACTGATGAATATAATAATATAGATACCTACTTATTTATTTACGTGTTCGTCTGGCGACTTGTCCTTCCGAAATAACGAGTTAAAGTAAACATCTACCTAATAAGGACGGTCACTACATCTAAACGCATATTTTAGGAACACAATAATAATATAAATATGGTAATTTGACGATTGAGGAGCTCGTGGCTAAATAATTACAGCCGTACAGACCGATCTTCAAGGTTAAGCCGTGCTTGCCGAGGTTGGTCTGTGGATGGGTGACCATCTGTCATAGCGAGTTTCCTCCGTGCCTCGGAAAGCACGTAAAGCCGTTGGTCCCGGCTGTCATTTGTAGAACTTGTGACAGTCGTTACTGTTAGTCAGAAGCTCTAAAGTCTGACAACCAGTCCTACCATGGGGTATGGTATTGCCCAGTTACCGGGTTGTGGAGGTCCGACAGGCAGTCGCTCCATGTAAAATACTGATATACAGCTAAATCTGATTTGACTGGAAGCCGACTCCAATATAGTTGGGAAAAGGCTAGGCAGATAATGATGGTAATTTGACGATCATTATTAATGAAAGAATGGACCAGTTATTTAATCTTCTTTAGGGCTGATTTTTTCAATAGTCAGATATCTCTTAACTGAGGAATATATATGGCAGTTTGACAGCTTATCTCTAGAAAATAATATGTCAAACCGCCATTTTTATTCCTCAGTTAAGAGTTAACTGACTATTGAAAAATCAGCCCTTAGTGTATAAATGAAATGAATAATAATTATTATTAATTTTAGCCTGTAAACCTTAGATATCAAATGACGGAGTCCATTGGTCGGTCATTCGGTCGGTCCGGGCGTCCGTACCAGTTATCTTGTTTGAAAGCGTTTTAAAGTAACTTTGTGGGGATCCCCACATAAATATTTTAAAACGTTTCCGTTTGCAAGAGTCCACCACAATATTATAATCTTCCCACACCTTTACCTGGTCCTGTGCAAGGATCGATTTTTATCAAGATTTGTCGCCATTTTGAAATTGTAACCTTTAATTTGTTCCAGGTTCAAGTATTCTAGAGACCCTGAAGTACAATCGAGAAACAATAAAAGGTGCGCATAGACGGTTAATAGACTTGGCAAATACCCTTGGTTTGTCAAATGCTACGATATCTTTGATAGAACGAAGAGTGTCTCAGGATAAGTATGTCTTGTTCGGGGGCATGTTCGTAACTCTAACTGTAATTGTGCTTGTTATTGTATATTTGCTTTAGTTGGAAGTTTTGATTTAAAGGGGTGAATTCCTCTCCTACTTATATTCTCATTGACAATAATGGCTGATGACATTTTTCTGTTGGTTTACTAGCTGAACCGTCCTTTAAGTAATTAGGGGAACTTCTGAAATAATATGATTTAAAAGTAAGTTCGTAATAATTGAGTTCATACTTACATAGTTGTAATACTTGCCTTTTGGTGCTTGGCAATTGTCAAATCCAATGCGGGTAATACTACATTCTCGTATGTCTATGGTCGGGACTATCGCCGCCATCTCCATCTTGTTCTTACAATACAATTTCTACAGACTATACCACAAATATTTATTAACAGTCTTCTGACGATGGAATTCGTGCACTAAAAGAACCATGCTGTTGGTTTTAACTAAGAATAAGACGACCTTAGCACCATCACTGTTCCAACTGCTGCCATGCTGGGACACAGGCCTAATTTCTGTAATTCTTATTTTTATTTTGTTGATGTTATTTTCATTTATTATTATTATTGACATAAAACCGTGTATGTATTAGGGAAGCGGGCATGAAGTCACAATATGGCGTCAAAGTCGTCCTAGACTTAGTTAAAACGCATAATACCTACTAGGTAGATAAGTGAAGAAACAATATTTTGATCACCATCTTCTTTCTGGAATAATATATCAGGGCTCAAGGTTGGCTCTGATGAAATAGGTATACCGGTATACCGCAATCGTTATCAACATGACCAGAGTGATTTCTTCATGATTTATTTATGATGTTAACAGCTATGATCCAAGGCCATTTTGCTCTCGCCATCTCTGACCCAATAGGCAATAATACGGTTTGGTGGAATTAGATCCAAGCGAAATGCAACTGTCTTGGTATGCAATAAAATAGGACGTTATCACAGTAAAGATTGCGATACATTAGTAACATTATTGTGTAAAATCAATGTGAGAGTCAAGAGTTCGTTCAACCGAAGTGTTCCATCAGGTTAATTAGTTTATGTTTCCGTTTTTTCTCAGTATTTCAATTTTTCAATAGTAACGGATCCCTATCCCATTAAACAGACCTTTCGGTCTATGGATTTCCCCATAGCCCTATGGACGTTAATACTATATTCTATAATAGTCCTACTTCAACCGGGGTTGTCCCTTCGATTAATAGATTCTCGGGTTCTACTTTTTTATTGTGTGCGTAGATTATAATATTCATAATACATAATTAAATTTTTTGTTTCGTTAATTTTATCCAAAAACCCGTAAAATCATTTTTATTTCCCAGTATTGGAGTTAAAACAGACATTTGATTAAAACAATTCAATGAAATAATGTGCAATCCTTTCTCGTTATATAAAAGCTTGCAAAATGTTACGAAAAAAAAAGCAAGTTACAAATTCTTACCTGTTTTTATTTAGTAAGAGTATTGGTCTGTGAACCAACAACTAGTTTTTGACCGAAGATCATACGATACTTAATTATAATACCAATAAAATCAATGATACGAGGTACATACAAGGTGGAAAGATGTCCGCAGATGGAGTATAATCCTATAAAGTCCCTTTGCAGTTCAACTGTTTTATTTTTTTCATTCTCGTTGGAAATTCATGGATAAGATGGGAATAATAAACCATTAATCTAGCCAATTTGTGGCATAGATCTAGTGCGTTTTATCTCAGTTCTGACTTTCGTGGGGAAAGTCGCGGCTTTATTTATGCTAATTGCCAGTGAGTAACCTCTGTTTTTAACAATGCTCCTTAAATAAATTCGGTTCTCCGTCTTTTTGTGAAGGCTTCGCGGCGTTATGGATGAGCTAATTTTGCCAACAATTTCATAAAGAAATTAAAAAAAAAAACTAAATGGATGAAATGTTGTAATCAAGCAATATCTGCTGGTAAAATGGATTGTTTTGATCGAAAGTAAAGTTTAGTGAATATTTGTGACTAAAGATTTTAGCTGTTATACAAATTAAGCTTGATATCAAGCCTAAGGCGGTTTACACATTATGCCGCAGCGGCAGCGGTAACGTCGCCGCCGCGGTGCCGCTGCGCTAGTACCTACCCCTTGGATTTGTATGGAGCCATACATACAACGCCGTGGCGGCGGCGGCGGCAAGTTTATGTACTGTGGCAACGGAAAAACGCTGCCGCAACGGCATAATGTGTAAACAGCCTAAGGCCCGTCATCCACCAAAGCGGAGAGGAGAGGAGATGTGTTTGAATAACAAATCAGATGTCTGTAATAAGCGTCTGTCATTATGCGGAGAGGAGATGTGGACATCTGATTGGTTATTAAAAAACATATCTCCTCTCCTCTTTGGTGGATACCGGGCCTTACATGAGCCACTCGCGACAGCCACAAACGCCGCCACGAGAAGTAAGAAGCGGCTACAGAGGTAGCTGAAGCGCGCGACAGCTATTTTGATAAAAAATTTAAAATAAATTTGGGCCGGGTCACCCGACGCAAATGTCGACCACCCGGCCCGGGTGGTCGACACTTGCGTCGTTGGCTGTTACTTTTTTTAACCACATTACTGAGGTAAGAGAGGGAGGAGAATCGCGCGAGTGGCGTGTGGCGTGTGGCGGCGTTTTGTGGCCCGTGTGCGGGAGCCCTAAATTGTATAACTTTTTATGTATATTTCTTGTTTATTCATCATTTTACATACGTTTTACATTTTTAAATATTAGCTCGTGGCTAAATAATCACAGCCGCACAGGCCGATCTTCCGGGTTAAGCCGCGCTTGACGAGGTTGGTCTGTGGATGGGTGACCATCTATCATAGCGAGTTTCCTCCGTGCCTCGGAAAGCACGTAAAGCCGTTGGTCCCGGCTGTCATTTGTAGATCTTTGACAGTCGTTACTGTTAGTCAGAAGCTCTAAAAGTCTGACAACCAGTCTTACCATGGGGTATCGTATTACCCAGTTACTGGGTTGTGGAGGTCCGACAGGCAGTCGCTCCATGTAAAATACTGATATCCAGCTGAATCTGGTTTGACTGGAAGCCGACCCCAATATAGTTGGGAAAAGGCTAGGCAGATGATTTACATTTTTAAATATGTTTAAAAAAAATATATTAAAAACATTTAAAAATATAAAAAATAGTAGTGACCACCAGCATCGGGAACAGGGTCCAAAGTGCCGGTGGTTAGGGCTCTAGAGAGAGGAACCTCCTCACAATGCGCGCCGTGTCCAAAAGAACTGCTTTCTGCATCAGGCCCTTGAGCCAGCTGCACAATGAGAGCCTCTTAAGGTGTTGGTCGAGGCTCTTCGCAATTAGTCCATTGGCCGTAACGACTATCGGTACAATGACTGCTGAGTCCACGTCCCACATGTTGACAATCTCGTGTGCTAAATCCAGATACTTGATTTTTTTATCATTTTCAGCTTTCACGAGATTCTCGTCATGAGGGACGGTGATATCAACAATCATTGCACGGCGCTCTCGGTAATCTACCACCACTATATCAGGCTTATTGGCTACAATAGTCCTGTCAGTGATGATAGATTGATCCCAATACAATATGGCATGACCGTTTTCAAGAACTGGGTCGGGCACATACCTGTAGTATGGTACTTCAGAATCCACAAGGTTGTACTGCAGGGCAAGTTGCTGGTGGATAATCCTAGCTACTAGATTGTGTCTGTGTAAGTACTCGCCGTTAGCAAGACGAGAGCAACCGGAAATAATGTGTCTAATCGACTCACCGGGACGGTGGCATGCCCGACAGATGTCAACCGTACCGTCCTTGACAATATATTTCCGGTAGTTATTCGTCATGATAACTTCATCCATAATCGCACAGACAAAACCTTCGGTTTCCCCGAAGAGGTCACCGAAACGTAGCCAGGCTACAGACGCTAAAAAGTCTACATCGGGCCCGTGAAGGGCCCGGTAGAATCGCCCGTGTAGCTCCTTGTTCTGCCATACCTCCCTGCGGTCATTAGTATCCAATACCACAGGTTTGCGCCAGTTCTCGTTAGCCAAGGAGAGCGGGGTAAGGCCTTTGTCCACTGAGACTACATCTCGATGCATCCCCACGTCAGCTTCAAGGAAGTATTCCCTGAGACTGCATACCTCGCGGTTGTGTAAGGTCTTGGCATTAAGAAAGCCACGGCCTCCACATTTCCGCGGGATATACAGTCTCATCACCGATGACCGTGGGTGATGCATCCGATTTGCAGTCAGCAGTGTGCGGACCTTTCTATCCAGAGCGTCAAGTTCCGTCTGAGTCCATTTGAGTATGCCGAAAGAATACATCAGAACCGGCATGACCCAACTATTGAAGGCGCGCACCTTGTTTCCGCCTGATAAAAGACTATTTAAAACTTTGTTCAGGCGGCAAAAGAAGCGCTCCCTCAACAATTGCTTCATGCCAGCAACATTGATGCCCAATGATTCCGACATACCCAAATACTTATAGGTTTCGGTTGCTGAAAGGGATCTAAGGTTTATGGAATCTGAGAGTTGGGTGCTCACAGATTCCACAATCTCCCCTCGCTTTACATGCATGACCGCACATTTCTCCACACCGAATTCCATCATAATGGCGTTACTGAAGGTCTCAGTGATCTTCAGTAGTTCCATCAGCTGCGAATGGGTGGGGGTAAAAAGTTTCAGGTCATCCATATAAAGGAGGTGAGATATAACCTGACCGCCTCTCCTCAACCGATAGCCTAGACCTGAATCCTCTAGCAGTGTGCTAAGAGGATTCAGGGCTAAGCAAAACCAAAGCGGACTCAAACTGTCGCCCTGAAATATTCCTCGCTCAATCCTAATAGGTTCGTCGTTCCCAGGGGTCTGCCGACGTCCTGGATAGAGAAGGAATGTCCTCCATTGCCGCATACATGACAACAAGAAGGTGCGAAGTGTAGCATTTATTTTATACAACTCCAGCACCCTCATGAGCCACGCATGCGGCACAGAGTCATAGGCCTTCTTATAATCTATCCAACACGTAGACAGATCCCTCCGGGATCGACGAACCTGTTGGCTTACGGTCATGTCAATAAGGAGCAGCTCTTTAGTACCGCGGGACCAATTCCTACATCCATTCTGAGAGGTTGACATAATTGAATTGCTATCAATATGATAAGCAATTTTTGCTCTCAGAATGGATGTAAGAACTTTATAGACCGTCGGTAAACACGTAATTGGTCTATAGTTTTTTGGTTCCGCGGTACTACCTGATTTATAGAGCAGGTGGGTAACTCCTGTGGTAAAAAACACTGGTAGCGACCCTGTCTCTAAAGATGACTGAAATTGTGAAGCTAAGCAAGCGTGCGACCTTCGTAGCCATTTTATCCAAAAGTTATGCAGTCCGTCCGGTCCTGGAGATTTCCAATTTGGTAACGAACGGACTGCATTGGCCACGTCAAGTGATGTTATAGAAATTGCTTCCATTTCTGGGATTGAGTCACACGCTCGCTCAACCACACGCATCCAGTCACCCTCAGTGTGACCAACGGGCACCGACCAAATACTTCGCCAAAAAGCACTTATAGCTTCATTATCTGGCAGGTGCTCGTCAGTCACACCTTGATTGAGATTGGGTCGCTCCCATGTTCTGTATACCCACCTTTCATCACTTTGGAACATGCGGTTCTGAGTGTACCGATCCACTCTTCGCCTATACCGGCGGATACGGTTTGCCCATGCCCAAATTTTCTGCTTCAGGAAGTTAATGCGCTCTGTGACACGGGACATATAATCTCGAGAACTGATTTCAGTTCCCGAGAACGCCCGCCTCACAAAGCGCATCACCCTTGGACGTGTATTTCCCTCCCTGAAGCAGATGAGCTTCCCAATGAGCACCCTGGCCTCATTGATACGACGCTCAATCCTGCACTGCCAAGCTGGAACGGCAGGTTTCGGTCGTGTAGCTCTGTCAGTGTTTGGAAATTTGACATGAGCTACACGACATGCCGCGACAGCCGTACAATACAAGATTGAGTGTGTATCGCAAAGGTTTGCGCTGCTCTCAATAAAATCTGGTAACAGCGCATCCAGGGCACACACTAGGGCTCTGTTTTTTTTATTCATGGGCAAACGTGGTAGCCGCGGCCTAAGGTCAGGCGATGTGAACCGATACTCACGAATCGCATCCTCCAAAGCACTCCCTATTTCCACATTGTATTGGTTATCTGCAGATATAGCCCTGTCGGCCACCCCTTCAGCATCCTGGTTTACTGGTGCAGTGGCAGACACATGGGTGTTTAACTGTGTTGCGTGAGGGTTGTCGACAGAGCTACTCTGCATTTCCGAGCGCAGCCGATCAAGTGTAGCATCATCCAACCTATGACTACGTTGAATCACACGCACCTGATCCGACAATCGTTGGGCCGAGACGTTGACAGCGGGCTCAAGCACCTGAAACAGAGAGAGCATCCTGGTTCGGTACGCCGTAAGGTTAATTCCTCCCTCTGTAGCCCCATAGTATGCGCGCATCACATTTTCATTAATGGACTGAGTCCATTAATGAAAATGGAAAAAAAAAAAATTATGTATATTATTATTATGCTTGCGAATTTAATTGACCCCTTGGGCTGAAGGTTAAGTTTAGAATCAAAATCGTTTTTAATAATAATGATTATATTCTGGGTGGAATATACATAAACAAGTGAACATTGTGGATAGTTATATGAATCGTTTTTAGAACATAATTTAAAAAATCTTATGTAACGTCACGGACAATAAATGTATTTTTTAAAATGTACGATATATTAAAATAAAATAAAAAACAAAATTTTCTCAACTCATACTTGCCGCAAAATTGAGGATTTAGTTTCAAATAAATGGCAATTTAATTGAACCCTATTATTTTGCGGTCGTCAACCCCAAAGAGCGATCAATGTTTTTTTTTGTTTAAACTTCTGCTAATTTAGAAATATAAAGTTTGAAAATATTACTGAGTAGGACTTTAGTGGTGTTAGTTAAGTTTTTTTTTATGTAATATTGCATTCCTTTCTTTAATTTATAGGTATTGCACGTATCTTGCTAGCTTACATTGCGTTTGTAAATTGTAAAAGGTAAATGATATGTAATTTATTGTAAAAATAATAACAATAAGTGATATTTTATTAAACTTTCTAGTTTAAACATAATTATGTATATTTGTTTTTTATCCTGTAGATAGCTAGAAATCTTTAAATGCAGAATTAAATTTTTAAGGCGTTTTTTCAAATCACCAAACATCTTCTCCCATTCTGTGTGGAGCGAATGGTGTAAGTATGGAAAAAAAACACTCTGTTCCTTGAATTGCAATGGTATTTCAGGGCCGTGAATAATTCTTGAAAAACCCTGAAGAATGGCAAATAACTTTATAAGAATGAGATGAACTTATAGGTACGTTGAGGTGAGTTCAGAAAAAACACAAATATTTTAAATATTTTAATTTAAAATCTTAGAAATTATTTGAGCATCACCATCCCGAATTTCCTTTTCGTGTATTTGCAAGGTAATAAAAGTTGTACCTAGGTAAAACGTTTATGATATTTTTCAGTCTAAAAAATATGGCATACCTACTTAATATTTTTTTCATTTTTTTTAAAAGAATGTGTTGCTAGAGTTCATGTCATGTTTGACTAGAGATATTTAGTTTGAGGCATTCTGATCCCTAAAAGTTATATACCTACCTAAACTACAATAAAAGACGGTACCTACATATTCGAATTTCCGAATAAATGTATTACAAGAAAAGCGAAATACGTCCAAAACAAATTATTTGGTAGTAGCGGATCCTTTGCGATCTCTTTCTTCAGGGTCGCAGCATGGCAGTTTGGGTTCAACATGTGGACAGGCGAAGGAGACGTCTTCCTCCTTCGGAGGAGCGCAGGGCCCAGATTTTTCGGTGGGTGGGTTCTTGCAGGTGTCAACCGGTGGCTCCGGTAATCGAGGGTAATCTGCTATACGCGCTGCAGCTGGAGATATGACGGGAACATCGCGACGCATTGTTTTGACGCGCTCGTACGCATCTGGTGGGAGCTTCATGTAGTCTGGCACCTGGGTACAGAAATATATTTTTGGTTCTTTTATTTTTATCGATATTGAGAAAAAACCTGTACCTACCCTTAGCACGAATTTTCACTCTTTTACTGTACGGTTTTTACAGCGTTTCTTGTATGAAAAAATGGAACAGCGCCTCTGGTGTGCGAACAACGAACCAAATTTTTTCCTTGAAAATTGTCAATTTGAAATTGTCAAAGTTCCAGTTTACGTCTCAAATACTGAAAATTCGTGCTAAAGCCCAAGAGCCCGTGAACCCCAGACCTACGTTATTTTATAAAGGCTAAAACTTTGTCAGCAGATGCTCCCAACACTGGTAAGAACGATGGACCATTATGGAGTTTGGGTAATAGTGGCTTTGGCAGGTACACGGTACTGAAGGTGCGTAAAATGTAAGTTAACTTACGTCATAGTATAAAAGCTGATTTTAATATATAATACTCGGGTAGTAAGTAGATGATGTTTCCTCAGCAGCCAGACACTTATCATGGTGGCAACCCCTTGCCAGACACCCTTAATGTTCAAGAAATTATATAAGTTTACTTACGTCATAGTATAAAAGCTGATTTTTATATATAATACTCGGGTAGTAAGTAGATGATGTTTCCTCAGCAGCCAGACACTTATCATGGTGGCAACCCCTTGCCAGACACCATTAAAGTTCACGAAATTATAATTTAACTTACGTCATAGCATAAAAGCTGATTTTTATATATAATACTCGGGTAGTAAGTAGATGATGTTTCCTCAGCAGCCAGACACTTATCATGGTGGCAACCCCTTGCCAGACACCCTTAATGTTCAAGAAATTATATAAGTTTACTTACGTCATAGTATAAAAGCTGATTTTTATATATAATACTCGGGAAGTAAGTAGATGATGTTTCCTCAGCAGCCAGACACTTATCATGGTGGCAACCCCTTGCCAGACACCCTTAATGTTCAAGAAATTATATAAGTTTACTTACGTTATAGTATAAAAGCTGATTTTTATATATAATACTCGGGTAGTAAGTAGATGATGTTTCCTCAGCAGCCAGACACTTATCATGGTGGCAACCCCTTGCCAGACACCATTAAAGTTCACGAAATTATAATTTAACTTACGTCATAGTATAAAAGCTGATTTTTATATATAATACTCGGGTAGTAAGTAGATGATGTTTCCTCAGCAGCCAGACACTTATCATGGTGGCAACCCCTTGCCAGACACCCTTAATGTTCAAGAAATTATATAAGTTTACTTACGTCATAGTATAAAAACTGATTTTTATATATAATACTCGGGAAGTAAGTAGATGATGTTTCCTCAGCAGCCAGACACTTATCATGGTGGCAACCCCTTGCCAGACACCCTTAATGTTCAAGAAATTATATAAGTTTACTTACGTCATAGTATAAAAACTGATTTTTATATATAATACTCGGGTAGTAAGTAGATGATGATTCCTCATTAGCCAGACACTTAACATAGTGGCAACCCCTTGCCAGACACCATTAAAGTTCACGAAATTATAATGTAACTTACGTTATAGTATAAAAGCTGATTTATATATATATTACTTGGGTATCAAGTAGATGATGATTCCTCATTAGCCAGACACTTAACACAGTGGCAACCCCTTGCCAGACATCACTAAAGTTCACGAAATTATAATTTTACCTACGTTATAGTATAAAAGCTGATTTTTATAAATAAAAGTAATAATTAGATGATGTTTCCTCATTAGCCTTCATTACATTCCCTATTATCATAGTGGCAAACCCTTGCCAGACACCATTAAAGTTCACGAAATTGTAATTGTACTTACGTTATAGTATAAAAGCTGATTTTTATATCTAAAAGTAATAACTAGATGATGTTTCCTCATTAGCCAGACACTTAACATAGTGGCAACCCCTTGCCAGACACTAATGAGGAATCATCATCTACTTACTACCCGAGCATTATATATAAAAATCAGCTTTTATACTATGACGTAAGTTAAATTATAATTTCGTGAACTTTAATGGTGTCTGGCAAGGGGTTGCCACCATGATAAGTGTCTGGCTGCTGAGGAATCATCATCTACTTACTACCCGAGTATTATATACACCGTGTTCCGGACGATATACATAAACTTCGACCAGATGTTCAGACCACGGAAGTAAGCATTTTTCATTATGGACACATTAATAAGTTCTTATTTTTTATTTTTTGTTAATTTTCATACAAACTAAATACCTAGACGTAAATAACCCGATATGCATGCCTCTTTATCCGAATTGGCAACGTCGTATTTTCATTCATAACATTTGGCGGGCTGAAACTTGTCAAAACAGTTTCTTTAATTTTTTATCTCGTTCCTCATAGCACTGTCAATGTACTATACTTATCTAAAGAGAACGTGTAAGGCTACCAAGCAGGTAGATACGTATTTCGAATTGTCTTTTTAATTGAGGAATAAAAAAAAAAAACAAAATTCCATAACCAAATCATGATAACCTCTTCCCACGACATGCAGCCTTCGCAAAACGTTTCTGCAGTCCTTATTTTTAGTCTAGGCTTAAAGCAACGCCGGACCTCCAACGACGGGAAGGGGAGTAGGCTACCATAATTATCTTCCCATTCTGCCGTTTCGGCTTAAGTAACGAACATTCAATCTCAAAATTATTGACTAAAAGAGGGGCAGCTCAACACGCAATCTGGGGACCACGCTTAGAGCTCACGTACATTCGTAAAAATACTCTCAAAAGATAGGTCTCGGTAAAATTAAGATAAATGGTAATCACAGCATATTTTTTTTATGCATTTGAGTAGAATAATTATAATTTATAAGCACACTTGTTGCGTGGGCAACATCAGAACTAACGCCACCATCTTATTTTTCAATACATTTCACAAATGAGCGCTCTCCTGTCAACCTCAATGGAGTGTCCAAAGATCCATATAACACTGTAGGTTAGACAACTACGTCAGCCGTAATGTCATTCAAAAATATTTTTATTAATAAAAAATAAACTCTAAAAAGCAAAAAATAAATTTAATGTAAAAAGTTTTCGAAATGACCACCTTCTTTTTCGACACAAATATTCAAACGAGTGACACGAGTCCGGCCATTTAAATTTACAGACATTTGTCTTATTTGTTCAGCAGCCTGAGATATTCTATCTAAGAGCTGTTCACGGTTCTGAATTTGTACGGAGTACACCTTCTCCTTTAAGGTTCCCCAGACATAAAAATCTAAAGGAGTCAGATCTGGGGACCTAGCTGGCCATGCGATATTTGTGCTACCTCGTCCAATCCAACGGCCAGGAAACGTTGCATTTAAATATTCACGCACTTGTGTGCCATAATGTGCAGGGGCCCCATCATGTTGGAGCCACATGGTTCGCAGAGTTTGAAGATCCACTTGTTCGAAAAATTCGAAGCTAGTGACGTTTCTTAGGAACTCTAAGTAATTGTCAGCATTTAGGCGGTGGGGAATCTCAATAGGGCCGATCAGCTGATTGTTAAAAACACCAGCCCACATGTTTACAGAGAATTCAGTTTGATGTGACGCCTGCCAATGTAAATTCGGGTTGCTCTCATGCCACTGCACTTGATTTTTGGAATTGAATACTCCCGCTCTTGTAAACTGGGCTTCATCCATCCAAAGAATTTTTTGAAGCAGTATTGGATTATTTATCAGTTCTTGATTCATTCTCTGGCAAAAAACAATTCTTGAGAAGTGATCAGGTGGTATTATGCCTTGGGATTTTCTGTAGTGGTAGGCATGCAAACCATATCTTTTCCACAGTTTCCACACTAGCTTATGAGATACACCCACGATTCTCCCAACGCGTCTCGTTGAGAGTGTAGGATCATGAATAATAAGGTTCATTATTCTGTTTTCTTGAGCGACTCGTTCAGGGCGGCGTGGTCTAATTCCGATCTCACAAAATCTCCTGTGTATGTTAATAAATGTTCGTATATCAGGAACGCGCCGACCAGGGAATCGCCGTTGGTACTCTCGCACAGCTGCTGTAGCATTTCCGTCACAGAAACCGTAGACGAAGTGAATATCAGCTTGGTGTTGAGCAGAATATTCGTGCGGCATAGTGAAAGTTGTAATCAAAATGATTGATTAAATTAGTCGGAAACCCAAAAGCAAATTACAATAAACAATAATCCTGACAGTTAAAATCATGCATGACAAACAATGACAAATAACAACTTAGGTATCCATAGCGACCAGTTTAATCTCTTTGAAAGATTCGGTATCGCAAATGATCGTATTTCTTCGCTAACTCTCGGGTTCCTCTCGTACGTGCAAATGAAATGCAAATAGTATTTGATAGATTTATCATTTTAATTGCACTAAGCGGCAACATAGGCCAAATTAAGATACTTTCTCACTGCATAGCTCAATTAAATTTCATTAAATGAAATTACAAATATCTTTGTAACGAAGCCTTTTTAAGTACTACTTCCTTTGTTGGATTTGATTTGTAAAAGCCATAGAAGTATTTGCTAAAGTTTATGGATAACGTGAAGAACACGGTGTATAAAAATCAGCTTTTATACTATGACGTAAGTTAAATTATTATTTCGTGAACTTTAATGGTGTCTGGCAAGGGGTTGCCACTATGTTAAGTGTCTGGCTAATGAGGACACATCATCTCTTACTACCCGAGTATTATACATAAAAATCAGCTTTTATACTATGACGTAAGTATACTTATATAATTTCTTGAACATTAAGGGTGTCTGGCAAGGGGTTGCCACCATGATAAGTGTCTGGCTGCTGAGGAAACATCATCTACTTACTACCCGAGTATTATATATAAAAAACCGGCCAAGTGCATGTCGGGCCACGCACAGTGTAGGGTTCCGTAGTTGCCCATCAAAATACTTATGCGAACTAACTAAACTGATTCGCTGATTTAATATAAATAAGAAGAATTTTCAAAATCGGTCCAGGAGTCTTTGAGAAATCGGAGAAAATACATTAAAAAAAAGATTACGACGAATTTACAACCTCCTCCTTTTTATGAAGTTAGTTAAAAATAGTTGACGATAAAAACCTACCTATCCTCAAAAAACATACCTAAAAAATAAAGTTGACAAAGTTACATTTGCAGTTGTCTCCGATACATTTTGTTTAAGAAAATTGTTATCCAAGTACATTTTATAAGTTGGTCCACTATTACTCGTAAAGTTGTAAAGCTTACTTAGTCGTGATAATTTTCTTTTAAATTTCGTTATATATACTACTATTGTGAATTTTTTCACACCCCCAAACATAACCGTTTAGCTGGTAGAGGGGGGGGACACTCGAATCGAGCAAAATTTAGCACTTTAAACCTTAATAGTACACAAACGAATTTTTTTATCAAACAATTGTTAATGGAAACTTTCATTATTTTTTAAAGGCCTATTTAATGATACCCCACACTAAGGGGTACGCGAGAAAAAAAAAATCCTCACTTTACGTGTAAGTACTGGAGGTACCCTAAAAAAAAATATTTTACGAGATTTTATTTTACCACTTTTTCGGCACAACAAATCCGTATATTTACACCAAATTACAGCTCTCTAGTACTGTGCGTCTCTGAGCTAAACTGCGGCCAGACGGACGGACGGACGGACGGACATGGCGAAACTATAAGGGTTCCTTGTTGACTACGGAACCCTAAAAATCAGCTTTTATACTATGACGTAAGTAAACTTATATAATTTCTTGAACATTAAGGGTGTCTGGCAAAGGGTTGCCACCATGATAAGTGTCTGGCTGCTGAGGAAACATCATCTACTTACTACCCGAGTATTATATATTAAAATCAGCTTTTATACTATGACGTACGTTAAATTATAATTTCGTGAACTTTAATGGTGTCTGGCAAGGGGTTGCCACCATGATAAGTGTCTGGCTGCTGAGGAAACATCATCTACTTACTACCCGAGTATTATATATAAAAATCAGCTTTTAAACTATGACGTAAGTAAACTTATATAATTTCTTGAACATTAAGGGTGTCTGGCAAGGGGTTGCCACTATGATAAGTGTCTGGCTGCTGAGGAAACATCATCTACTTACTACCCGAGTATTATATATTAAAATCAGCTTTTATACTATGACGTAAGTTAACTTACATTTTACGCACCTTCAGTACCGTGTACCTGCCAAAGCCACTATTACCCAAACTCCATAATGGTCCATCGTTCTTACCAGTGTTGGGAGCATCCGCTGACAAAGTTTCAGCCTTTATAAAATAACGTAGGTCTGGGGTTCACGGGCTCTTGCTCTATAAGGGTACTGAAGGCCTAGCCAAGTGTCTTTAGATTTTCACCTTTACATTTTTAGAACATACCTACATAATTATCTATAATTGAAAAAAAGAAACATAGTTTACAATACGAATGAATGAAAACCTCCGCTTGTTCATCAATTTTTAATTTTATGCCCCAGAGTTGGAGCATAAAGTTGAAAATTTATCCAGAACAACAAAACGTTTTATTTAATCGTTTGCCACTTGTCTAGTAGGACTGAAGACCCAAACGGCAATCAAGACTCTGGCTAATCAAAACTCGGCCTATACCAATCCAAAGCTGAAGATAGACCACCCCAAAGATGCGCGCCAACACTCTTTTAGAATGTTGTGCGTATTTTTTCTACTTCTGTGGCGTGTGATTAATAAATTGTACCTATCTTCTACTCTATTTAAAGAATGATAATTAGGTACCCACATATTGATGAAATTAATTTAATATCTGATTCACACGCGTACGTGGGAAAATTTGGAGACCGAACAATCAATGGATTTCTCGAGCCTTCGCAACTTTAATTCCTTACTTGCCCATGTATTCTTTCATAAGTATGTGTAAAGTTACTAACGCTGCGTTAATTTTCACGGTCACGCCACAGTGTGGGAAGTACATATTTAAACTTTGAACTGTGGTTTGTAAAATACCTATTATAACTGAGGAGTAACTATTTATATAAGCGAAAACTTAATGGCAACCTAAATGGGCGGGAAAAATAAAAAACAGTTGTTTTGTATACCTAGCTTGATGTGTAGCCGTATGTAGGTACCTACTACCTACTTACCTAATATTAATTTCGGGCGTAAGTGATCAATGCCTCATCTACAAAGCCAGCTGCACCACAAGAAGTGCTGAGTGCATTTTTGTCACAAGTGAAAATACTACTACAAAAATAACACTAGTTTACAAAAAAAAAGTTTTTCTTTTACCCAAAGATAATTTATATTGAATATGTTTTCTACCCACCCTATTACTACAAAAAATAATGTGTCATATTTTTATCACGTCAAATTTTTGAAATACCCACATTTAAACTTTTTAAGTTAACTTGTTCGCGGTGTCGCAGTTTAGTTTGTTTTAATTGCGTTTATGTATTATTTGAGCATTTTAATTTGTTATAAAATGTCACCAAGATAGTGTAAATTAAACCCAAATAACTTTTGCTATGTTTGTGGCCAATATATTTTTCCAAAAATTAAGAGACCTCTCACTGAAGCCGTAACACGAGCGTATTTCCATTGCTTGCAAATCTCGGTAAGAAACCTTGGTAAAAATGGGTTCTTAGTGTAGTGTGGGGAAATTGCAGAAGTATTTTATTAAACGGAGCTGCATAAAAAAAAAACCATTTGCGAATCTGCATACTAATGATATGGAGAGAACCCGCAAGTCATACTACTGACTGTTACTTCTGCTTCACTGAAACTACCGTTTTTAACAACAAAAACTGAAAGCACATAGGGACAATATCCTGATATTACATCACTTACAAACCACAAATAAGTAAGATATCAAGGAATAAAAATTTTGATGGTTACTTAACCAATGTTGAAAAAGATGCTCAGTATTCCTTTGAAGGGGTAGTGAAAAATTTCCTGGGAATCAATAAATTTAAGAATTATGCAGAAATTATTTGTAAATTATTGAGGAATTACCAAAAAAAAATCAGTTTTTACATTCTTATCTGGATTTTGTCCCTGAGAACCTGGGAAGCGTGAGTGATGAGCATGGTGAACGTTTCACCGAGATTTAAAGGTTTTTGAGGAAAGATACAAAGGATTTTGGGATAAAATTGCTAGTTATCGGGTTCTGCTGGTCCTTAATAAGAGATATTGATACTAATCAGTATGAAAGAAAGGAGTAAAACGAGCCATTTTTAATTGTTTTGAGATAACTGTATTATAATGATAGATAATAAAAATAATGAATATTTCCAAAATTTGACGTCCTAATTTTTTTTCAACTTCAGTTTTTAAGTAAGGGTTTATAACTCTACCGATACATATCAGTTTCATCTTTGGGTAAAAAACCTTGTAAACTAGTGTAATAGATAGTTTACCTCCTTGCAGTCGACGCCATAGGTTCCGAGGTAGCCAGGCAAAAGCGGCTTTTCTTCCTTTGCCTCACCGATGTTGGTCGCGATCTGCGCACTCGGTATTATCTCGTAGGGACATATGTCGGCGGCTCGCCGCTCTGCACGCGCTTCTTTATCCTTAGTATTTAATAATAATAGGATTAAACCATGAAACCTAGTAATAAACCCATGCCCGGGTCGAAGGCGCGCCGCAGACCTGTTAGCAATCTGACGCGTCCCCCAAAGAGGGCCAATGCTTGCTCGCGGGAACAGGCAACGTGTTAACGTGACACTCAAAAGTAACGGGCTATGTTGAAAGAACACCGTACATTTTAGTCAGTACGAGTCTGGCAGTCCCTTCCGTTTCCGTTCCATCCAGGTGGGAGGACTCACTAAAAAGGCTGCACACTAATTTCAATAAGTAAGTTAAAAATGGAGCCGTGCAACACACTGCACTTTTTTTTAATTTGCAATGTGTTTGCTTTTAGCCTTCAATCTAATACAGAAACAGATGAGGTCCAGGATGGATCGAGGTCGCTCAGAAAGACACTTCGATGGAACACAGTAAAGACTTTGGTGTTGGACTTCGACTGGTGGTCGCGGGCCAAGTAGCCTTGGTGAAATGGTGAGGTCTACAGTCACCAGTGGGAATGCTCAGCCGTGACCAAGGTACCGCCGCGAAGTTGACCACTAGGAGGTGGCCCCACCTACTCTCCAAACCTTAACTTTTGATCCTATTATTAAGTATCTACCTACTGCATTTTTGAGGACTTGCTTCTGACACGTTGGCTTGGTTGTTGATGACAAAATGTTCCAACATGAAGGAAGAAGTCTCCAGAATAAACCACAGTTTTCCACCTCTGTCATCCTGGTACTTACCGGGTCATCGTACTGAGCGCAGAAATCTTCATCTTCATTGAAGTGTGGCTGTTGACCCGGTGGGTAGCTAACTTGCTTTTTCTTTGGCTCCCTATGCTCCTCAGCCGAAGGCCCGCTGAAGCAGACCACCTTCTGGTGGTCGTCGCGAGCAGCTCCGGACTTCAGGATGCCTCTCAGTGGCGCTACGTTGTCGCACGTCGGCTTGCTAAACATTGGACAGAAAATACCATGGATAAGTGAAATGATTAAGTGGAAATTGCCTGAATTTAGTCGTGTTTGGAGCTGATATAAGAGGAAATATTTTTTTACAAGTCTTCCCAGTAAACTACAAAAATTTTGGGATCATTGAAAAAAGGGGACGGAAAAAATGTCCTACTAACTTCATGGGAACTCTTAGCAATGACAAGTCACAGGATAATGCTATAATCTTCTCTCAAGTCTATTATATTTACTCGTAACTTTAAACAAAAATGTAAATAAGTAGATTGTGCCTTGTAAATCGGTTCATACAATTGAACCGATTGATCGATTGAAAAAATATCTAGAACCTTTACCGCGCAAAAATGAAAGAAGGTCGGTTTTCTTTGTCGCTTTCGAATTCCATTGATGAAATGAAATGATAATGTCTTCCTAATCCAGTGTTACCTTACCTCTGTCGTGTGACACGTAGTGATTCGTCGTATGAGAGGCTGTCGGTCGTCATGGGCGGAGTGGGAGGCCGCAATGGCGTGGCACTGCCCTCCACGACGTCCAGCGCAGTGAGGCATTTCTCCATCGCGCTGGGTTGTGCCACCGCTGCTTGACCGATCTTCGCCAGTTGTGCACGCATATCTGCCTGTTGTTCTTCGGCGAACGCCGACTGGAGATGAAATTACCATTTTACTTTTTCTTTACTTATAATTTGACCAATGAAGGAAACTACAAATGGCTTTAATTATGGTACTATCGGAGTTCTTCAGTCATCCATTGCTATCAGCAGTGCTATTCTCTATAAACACAGCCTTGTAAACGCGTGCGTGCGGCTCGAAAGGTGAGCCCACGCGGAGCGTGATTAGACGATCTCAAAGCTGTCGCGTCGAAGAGGACATCGTAGTAGAGACCAGCTATGATTTCTTATAGAGAATAGCAAAGCTGTTACAACAGCACAAGCGTCTCCGTAATCTTGGTAAAGAAACTTCTACTACCTATACTTGCATTTTTACAACGAGAAATGTTTTCAAATGACATTAAAATCAAGTAATACAATCATTAGTAGATACAATTTAGTCTAAATCTTTCCCGGTTAATCGTACAAAACGTGACGTGATTTTACCGTGAGTTCGTCTTTCAGGTTGCCCTCGCGCATGTGGTAATTGCGCACATTGTCGATGACTTCCTGCGGGAACTTCTCCGGATTGGCAGTCATGTATCGATATACGAATAAGTCGCACCCAATGATCCTGAAGCGATGCTTGAAAACAGGCACTACGGCTCCTAGGGAAATAAATAAGTAGTCCGGTTTAGTTAGACATGGAAATAGTGATAGATAACAAAAACTCCAACACAGCCGAATTTTGGTAGAACCGTAGAAGACTTGGGTTCACCAATAACGTGCCGAAAATCTCCGTCCATCCCATATGTGTTAAAAAGTAAATTTTGAGAAAATATCAACATTTTCAGTTTTTGGGAGTTCGGGAATCAGCTGTGTCGGAGTTTTAATTGAAATGACTATTTTGTCCGGACTAAAGATGAAGTTTGTTAGAAGATATACTTACATTTACGTTTTTTTACTGTTACGTAACTATAATTATGTATATGGTTGATTAGTTTAGATCTCAAGTTATTGTGAAATAGAAGTGAATGCTCAGTTTTTCACAAAAAGGATGTCTTAACAATATTTTGTAGGACATAGGTGAAACTAACATACTAGGTATTGTAATATTCAGATCGTATTTTGGGTGATTTAATTTGTATGCTTTAGAGGTTTAGCAAGTAACTCATAAGACCAGCGTAATTGTTCGCTATGAAACACAAACATCACATCGATATTGTGGAACGAGAGAAAACAAATTCGAAAACTGTTTTTTATCCAGGCTCTAATCGATCGAATAATGTATCTGGGACATGTCATTACGAAGCTAGACTACGCCAACCTTACTCCCGAAACTAAAACTTCTTACGTCGAACTTCCACAACAGACGTCCTTGCTAACCACGAGAGCTCCTCGCCTTATTATTTAAGTAGTGCAACTGACGTCTCCCTCTAGAGTGTCTGGCTGGAGAATTTCTGCGAATTACTCAGCGACATTGTTTTATTTACCAGCTGAGGCTAAATAGTAAATTTTTCTTTTTTATCAATGACTAGAAGTTTATGGCTTCATTTCGCTCACACTGTTTGTTTTTTTTTTCTACGGGAACGTTTAGCATACATGCCTATTTTTTGATGGTACATGTCCTAGCTATATAGTCAATTTACAAACCCAGGATCGAACCCGTTCGATTCCCGGGTCGGACAAAGAGTGCTTTTGGGATTTTCTAAGAATTTCTCAGTAAATAATCAGCCTGATGTTGGCGGTATGATACCTCCGTGCTTTGGAAAGCACGTTAAGCCGTTGGTTCTGCGCCCCATCTCTCTCCGGTCGTGTCGGGTTGCCGTCCCATCGGACTATGTGAGTAAAAGAACAGAGAGTGCACCTGTGGCTACCCACACACTTATGTACTGTAATATATCCCACGCAGATGACTAATCTCCATTAAGATTGGCCGTCCTAGCCGAAATCGGTAAGGAGGACTACAGCTTGGCCAGAACGTCTTGAAACGAAACTAATCTTTTTGTTTGCTGACGTTTTAAAATCTTTGACATTTAATGTACCTACTTAAACAAAGAAGGCAGGTTTGTTAGATTTATTATTGTGCCATAAAAATAACGTAATAAGTGAAAAAAATAAAAGAAAATCATTCAAAGTGCTGGTAGCGACAGCACAGTGGCGGCTTCCGGTTTTCTACTCTAATTTGCCAAGCTGTAAGTACTATTATAAAGAAACAATCAATCTCTGGTTGGATATATCATCCTATTTTAAAGTCAGGTTAAAAATAACTTAGTTTTCCCCTAGGGTTCTTTAGATCTCCTACTTACCAATGTAGAACCTGTCAGGTGTGAAGTAAGTTGGGAAGTTGGGGTCCGACTCGGGAGTCTCCAGCTTCATGGACTTGAGGAACTTCCCCTCACGAATGCCAGAGTTCCTCCGAGGTATCTCTCCGATCTTGATAGAGCCGTCGGCGAGGCTGTACGACATCACGAACTTCCTGCCGATGTCTTCAGGGTGGATCCAGTCCAGCTCGCACAGGTATCGGAGATACTGTATGAATAAAATAAAATCAGAGATAGGAAATAATAATGGCTAGCAAACCCGGCGAACTCCGTTTCGGCATGTGAAAAAAGATTTTTTGCTTTTCTGTTGAAATTTTTCCTGAATTTTCTTAATCTTCATTTTGCTATAAACCTCACGGAGCCCGAGACCTTTCCAACGAATGCAAAACCGTGGAAATCGGTTCGTGCGTTCTGGAGTTATAGCGTCAGGAAGGAAAACCCGACTTATTTTTATATAGTAGAAGATGATAATAATTATGTATATATTTTTTTTAATTTAAATTGCCCCGCGTCAACGCGCCACAGTCGGGTTACAGCATAACGGTGGGAGGAGTTCGCATCGGCGTCTTGAGGACGATGAAGTACCTGGGACTCGTCCTCGACAGCCGGTGGAACTTCAGGGAGCATTTCCAGAGTTTGGCCCCAAAGCTGAACCGGGCAGCAGGCGCCCTCAGGCGACTCCTGCCCAATCTCAGCGGGCCAAACGCCTCCTGCCGTAGGCTGTACGCCGGCGTCGTGCGGTCCATGGCCCTCTACGGGGCCCCCGTGTGGGCCCCGAGCATCCGGACGCGACCACTAAAGTTGGTCGCATGCCATGGCTATCCGGATGATCCGGGGATACCGCACGATTGCCGGCGAATCGGCCAACCTTCTTGCCGGATTGCTGCCCTGGGATCTGGAGGCGACTGCCCTCCAGCGCGTCTATGAGTGGCACGTGGAGGCGCAGCGCCGGGGCATAACCCCGCTGCCTCGAGAAGTCGAGGCGCGGCGGGAAGAGCTCCGGCGCGATCTCAGGGCAGTATGGAGGGGACGACTGTCGCGACCGAAGGCCGGGCACGCCGCAATTGCGGCGGTAAGACCCCTCTTTGAGGAGTGGCTGGAGAGAAGTCATGGCGTCCTGACCTACCGCTTGACGCAGGTCCTCACAAGACACGGAAGTTTCGGGAGGTACCTGTGGCTGATGCGAAAGGAGGAGACGCCTGGGTGTCACCACTGCGAAGATCGCCCGGAGGACACGGTGGAGCATACGGTGCAAGACTGCCCAGCTTGGGCGGAGCACCGACGTGTCCTCACGGCTGCGATAGGCGGAGACCTCTCGCGCCCGGCATTGGTTGCGGCCATGCTTCGGGGCGAGACGGAGTGGGAAGCGGTCAGCTCCTTCTGCGAGGCAGTAATGCTCGTAAAGGAGGAGGCTGGCCGCGAGCGAGAGAGGACAGCGTCCTCCCTCCGCCCCACCCGCGGTGGTGGACGCCCACGGCGACGGACGTCGCGCGACGATCTCCGGCCACCGTAGGCGCGGGCATGCGGGCAGCGAGTAAAGGGCAACTCGCTGCCCGACCATGGACCATGCCCGGGTCGACGGCGCGTTGTGTCCCACGCGCGCCTCAAAGAGCGTCAGCATAATGACGGGGCCCCCTCTCAGAGGGCCAAAGCCTGCCGGGGTCGCGGGATTATTTCCTTACCGTGACCCCGGTACATAAAGGGCTATTGAAGGACACCGTGGATTTTAGTCAGTACAAGTCTGACAGTCCCTCCCGCCCTGCCCGGGGTGGGAGGACTCATTTGATGATTTTACCACGTTAAAAAAAAAAAAAAAAAAAGGCATCTTATCCAGAATACGCGTGTTCAAGACCCATGCGCAGCTGATTTTTCTATCCTCAAAAATCATTGTGTGAAACAAGTGTTTTTTTTTAACAGCTACGCATTTTAGAAAAGCTTATTTTAGCTTGCAAATATGGTAAATTCAATTTCAAGTCAATCTGAAGTGGGTACCGTTCGATATTTCAGTTTAATATAACCTGAATCTGGCAGATAGCAAACCTAAGAGTGCTCCTTCTCGACTCTTTGTGGAACTTTAATTGAGTCTCCAAGTTGCAAACTCGGATATCAAAGAATTATTTATTGATGCCGGATGGAAATACATGCACTAACTTTTTCAAAGAATAAGTATTATATGTTGGGAAGCAATCCAAGTTGTGAAGTGTTGCTACTTTTATGTTTCCTGAATGGATTCTCTTTTGGTTTCGTGGGCGAAGATAATTTTATTTCAAAAACACGTAATATCCGCCTTTTTGGTTTAATTGTCGAAAGTGTGGCTGCTGAGCAAGAGGACAAAGGTTCAATTTCCAGGTAAAATAAAGCAAAGTAGTCTTAATGGGTTTTCCATCACGATTTTCTCAATAGTAGTCACGAAGAGCGGATTTGTGTCCGGTTGACTGCCTACAATGTGAGGGATTTTTACCCCTTTGATATAAAACATATTTGCAAATGGCACATAAAATAAACCTAAACACACATTAGAAGACGTCACAATAAATCAATCAATTAGCTAACAGCATTTCACAATTATAATACAATCCGACATGATTAGATTACTTACACTAATTGTCTTCTGACACAGAATTGAGGCAATTCGTCTTAGTCAATTAGCATTTAGCTAGCATCTAGCATAATCATTACTAATTATTATCATTACAATGGTTTCCTGAGTTTGTGCGCCTTGTCGTGTAAATACAAACTTATACTGCAGGGTTATTGTGAAGTCATCATTCGCATAGACAATGAGAGATGAACTTGAGGTCAAGATTATGGTATTTAAGTATTTATTTATAAAATGTTTAGTGCAGCTATTATTTTGATACCGGTTGGAAACTGCGTTTGCTAGATACAAGTATATAAAAGACAAAGCAACGTTTTTTTTTAATTCTAAACGGTGTTGATTTATTCGACTATCTAAGTAGTAGACATTTCGCAAGACGTTTGTCGCCAAAAAAAGTACCTAAGTAATTTAACAAAAATATAATCCCTTGTCATGATGACGTGAGTTAATTTACAATCGTTATTAAACAGACATTTTTTAACGCAACACATTATTTCCAACTGCTAGGTTTTAAATACGTTTGTAAAAGGCTTACCCCGTAACCCCGTCATGTAGTTTTCCTATTTTAAGTCTGCAGATTTTTATAGAATTGATATCGTTCATATAGTCCTTGACAATTGTTTGCAGAACCAGCTATGTTCAATGGATCATACGACCCATGTACGACCTCATGTAATACAATTTGTGTCTCAACCTGCGTTACTGCGTTTTTTTCTTTTACTTTTGTTTTGGGGTTTATTAAATGTGTCCTCTCGCATTTCGTGGAGCGCAAGGTACTGTCAGACTCATACTGACGAAAAGTCCACCCTGTTCCTTCTAAAGGATCACGGAAACATGCTTAGATAAACAGTCCAGCAACTCGACTTTTCCTAGGCTTGATTAGTTTAGCGTCAGTCACTTTGCGGCATTCGTGACACGCTCTATGTAATTTATTCGATTAGTTTTTTTTTTCATTATCCTTGTGTCGCAACACACATGAGACTCATGTGATTAAGGCCCTAAACACACGGTGAAACGCAACAGCAACGAAACTGCACTGCACATGACGCAACCGTTTCAAACCGGTTTCATCGGTTGCATCATGTGCGCTCACTCATAAGAGTCTATGGCAGAAAGTCAAATGAAACTTTAAAGTAACTAGAAGTTGCAGTCTTGTTGCAGTTGCGTTTCACCGTGTGTTTAGGGCCTAAGAGATTGACGAATATGAATGTTGATGGATGGAGAGGAAGAGGAAGGCAAAAGAAAAGATGGATGGATTGTCTAAGGAATTATAATGAACGAAATAGGAGTGAATGATACTGGGACGTCTGGCAGGGGAGTAAAATGGGGTGAGGGCAGGAAAATGATGATGTCGCAACATACATGTCGCGTGTCCAAGCACTTAGATCGCAACTCGTCCTTATTGTAAGTATAAATAAATATTACCTTATTAGCGTTGAGGTTGTACTTGATGATGTCCTTGTGCGGCGGCTTCGGGATGAGGCCGTAGCACGACATCAGAGTGTCTTCGGGAGCCCCGATGCCAATGTGCGGCGGGAGCGACTGCGCGTGGAATGAATAAGAGCCATGTTATTTTGTTCTGCACGTATAGCATGACCAATTACATCTCTATCCTTTTAATAAGAGTAGATACTTGAGCTAGGTATATAATTTTGGCTTTTTGTATAACGAAATGAGCTATTTTATTGATAGCCAAGCACATAACCTACTTTCTAAAAAAATCGGTGAAGGAAAACATCAGACACTTGTATGTAGAAAAACATTAATTGGGTCCGGCTGAGTGATGGTTTACAGCCAGCTTCTACATCTCACAGAGAGGAGGCCTGTGACCCAGTGATGGGAAAACATGCTGATTATAATAAATTATTATTCCTAATTTTAGTGTTATTTGTACTAAGTAATCAGACTAAATTAGCAATCAAAATAAATTAGGAACCCCTGCGTTTATATTTAGGTAAGAAGGTAGGTACTAACAATAGTCAAAACCACTTTAGAATATATTTTTTCTCATACTTGAAATAATCAAGGGCTTTCCCACCCATAACAAAAGATGGTTTCGTTAAATTATATGCAAAATACATTGACATTCGACTTCCCACAGCGGAGTCAAATTGAAACGTTAACCGTGCTAACGTATAAATACTGGTTCTAAGGGTGCTTGTAGGTACACGGCGCATGTAACCAGCGGAAGCGCCTCAACATGCTCAAGCTACATGCGCCGTGTACCTACGCGCACCCCGCGGGTAGCTTGATCAAGTAGCTTGCGCATTTTACTCGCGCGAGTAAACCGCAAACCCGCACCTTTACTTCCGCGAGTTACATGCGCCGTGATACAAGCACGCTGCGGGTAACTTGATCAAATAGCTTGCGCATGTTAATCACGCGGGTAACCCGCATCTTTACCTACTTGCGCGGGTTACATGCGTCGTGTACAAGCACCCTGAAACAGTTTATTTATTTATTTCAGTGCTATTTTAATGATGGAGCAGATTGTCAACTAGGGCGTATAAGGTACCTAGTTTTCCCCTAGACCTCACCTTGGGGAAGTCCTTGACTTCCTTCTTGTGCACCTTCACTCGCTCCGGTTGTTCAATGTTCAGCATAGTTCTGGTGATCAGAGGTAAAAGATTAGTTCACATTTTAACAGACCATGAAAACCTGCTTTCTTAGAAAACGTTACACATAACTATGGGGAAGGCCGGTCAAAGCTAATTGTAGATGGTGCCACCATAGCTAGGTCCCAATCCGACCAATGAGGTAGTACTATTTTGAAGTACGTTTAAGATTTGAACCAATGACGATGATGGGAACTAGCTATGCTAGCGCCATTAGTTCCCCAATTGCCTTCCTCATTAGGCATATAAGATGACTTGTTATAGACCTTAGGTATTGCTTGTTTTTTATTTACATTAATTTACCTAAACACCTGAGGCAAAGGATCGTAAGGCAAAGTGGAAAAAGACAAATGAAGGCTACACAGCTAGCGGTGTCTCTCAGATTACCTATACTTAGGTAAGTACAAATTAATTTTTTTTTTGTCCTGTACGAAGTTTTTTGAAATCAACACATTTCCTTCCTACACTAAAAATTATTTTCACTTGAGTGAATTATTCAGCAATCTGAAAATGTTTTCGCTTCGAAAAACGAATCTACCTTTGCCTATGCCATTTTGCTTTTCTGCGAATCGAAGCATTTTCCAGGTTCCAAGAATTTTACCTGCATAAAGAGCGCTAACGACCAGTCTTTTATTTCTAGTACTAGTAGAACTGCTTCACAAATACACACATCAACAGAATCTAGGGATATTTTATATTTCATCAAATATCTAAAAATCTATGAAGAATTTTCTTATATAGTAAATGGAAGAATGATAGGTTATTTTAAGGTCTTTAATAAAAAATAAAAAACATTTCGTGATTCTTTTGTTTTAAATAAAAATGTTTATTTTTTTAATCGCCGTAGCAAATGAATGTGGTAAAAAACTTCATTTCTTCATATGAAACTATTAATTTTAATGAAAATTGAAAAATTCTTATAAAATCTTATTACTATTAATAATCAATTTTTCGACCTCTTACATTAATTACACATCGACATCGATTGTTCATGCTTAAAATTAGATTGTCAATGTCTTGCTGCGGTATGAGGTCCCATGTTCTTTGCAAGTGTTCGTAAAGTTGTTGTTCTTTCGTCTAATTTGGCGGGAAATCTCTCAAAGCTTTTCGTTGTAACATGTTCCAGGCATGCTCGATAGGATTTAAGTCGAGCGACTGTGCAGGCCAATCCAAAACTTAAATATCGTGGTCTCGGAGAGCGGCCGACACCAGGCCGCGCCGTATGGGAAGCAGCATTATCGTGCATGAGTAGAAATTGTTGGCCCATTTGGATTCTGTGTGGGACAATAATAGGCTCTACTACCTCCTCTTGGTATTTTTGTGCAGTCAGGCTACCCTGGATCCAAATGAGCTGGGTTCGTCCGCCAAGACGAATTCCTGCCCACACCATGATTGTCCCGCCTTGGTATGAATGGACCTCCTGAGGGTGCCGTAGACGGCTAACTCTCCCTGGAGTTCTCCAAACGCGTGTTCTTCGTGAATCCAGATGAAACCCAAACCGGGACTCGCCGGTGAACAGCACCAAAGACCATTGTTCGTCACTCCATGCTAAATGCTCCCGAGCCCACGAAAGCCGCCGACCGCGATTGCCACGTAGCAATGCTGGAACACGTAGCTGTCTTCGAGCATGAAGACCAACTTCATGCAACCTCCTTCGCACGGTTTGGTCGCTTACCAGCAGCTGGTGGTCCTCCTGGAGCCTTTGTACTAGTTGCATCGCTGTGATATTGGGTTGTCTTCTAGCGGTCATTTGAAGAAATCGAGCCTGTCTCTGCGTAGTAACGCGATATCGTATCGTGTACCGTTCAACTACATCCCCAGCGAAAAGCTTTGAGAGATTTCCCGCCAAATTAGACGACAGAACAACAACTTTACGAACACTTGCAAAGAACATGGGACCTCATACCGCAGCAAGACATTGACAATCTAATTTTAAGCTTGAACAATCGATGTCGATGTGTAATTAATGCAAGAGGTGGCAACACTGATTATCTTTACATCTTTATCTTCTTTACATATAATAAAATCGTAGAGCTGTCATTCCTGTACATTGAATTTTTTTTTCTTTTTGTATTTTTTTCGAGATAAGGGATCGATTCTGATGCCAGATCAACTTTTATTTTTTTTCGAAATTTTTTATGTTTTTTTGATTTGATCTATCTCCGAAACTACTGTAAAGTTGTCGATCAAATTTTCCTCAAATATTCCTAATAATATGCTTCTATTAATATGCTATGTATTATTACGCTATTTTTCCTGGGAGATGAGCAATTTTGAATTTTGTTGTTTTTAGATGTTTGTTGATTATTGGAAGCTAAACCACTGGATATTATTTAGTCAATTTTTCCTCAAATATTCCTTAAACTGCTGTTCCATTAATAGGAAATGTATAATTACGCTATTCCCCTTGGGGGATTAGCAATTTTATAATATGTTGATTTTCAGTCATTGTTGACATTTGTACAAGAACCGCTATTTGAAAGTCATTGTCAGCGTACTAGCCAGTCCGGTCGGTAACCTGCTTGACTTTCGTGCAAGGGGTCTCTGGATCGAATCTCGCAGTTTTTTTTTTCTCTTTTTGAGTTTTTTTTTATTTGTCCTTAGAGTTTTAAATAATTAAAAAAAAAATGTGCATACTTTTGTTTCAATATTATTCGCGATTTTAAATAATTATATATTTTTCAATACTTCTTTAGGATATAAATCTACACCGATTTAAATTGTAGGTAGTAAGTTGGATATTTTTTTTAATTGTACCTAATTGTTTCGAGGTGTGGAATTTTAAAGATTAGAAAAAAATCAGGGTTTCTATTTTGTGTTTATTTATGTTTTGAATTGGTGCTCAAACCAGTGCATAGATTCTGTTTTAAACGACGACAAGTTGTACTCATCGAGTCAGATAATAAGTTATTTTTTAGGTATCACGCGATATGCTAAAGGGAGAAGAGCAATGCTATGGTACGTTCAATTTGCAGCGATACTGTAAATCGACCCAAAAATGATAGTCTAAGTTTAAAATAAACACGGTTCTTTGAAATTAATGTCGCTCAAGGACGTTTCCTATGCAAACTATGTACCTAGATATAACATTATTGATCTTAACTAATAATAAAAATGCAAGTATGTTTGTTTTTTACCTTTTCACGCATTACTACCTACTAGATATGAGCGCCGATGGTCAATCAGTCGGCGGCGGCGCGCCGACTTTTTGGAGTCGACGGCGGCGGCGTCGGCGGCGCGGCGTGACTTTTATTTAACTACTTTAATTAATTAATTTGAGAGAAGAAATAGACCAATGTTTTACGTATAATTAAAGATTTATTAGAATTTTGACGAGACAAATTGAATTGGCAAGATAAACTGAAAAAAGAGCAAACCAAATTAACATCAAAAATTGCTGGTGGCTATATTTTTACTATAAGCCTTGATGAGTATGCGAGAGGGTCATAGCTGTCCGGATGATTCGGGGATACACGCACGATCGCCGGCGAATCGGACAATCTCCGGATCTGCCGGATTGCAATCCTGGGATCTGGAGGCGACTACCTTCCAGCGCGTCTAGAATGGCGCGTGATGGCGCAGCGCCGGGGCGTATCCCTGCTGCCTCGAGAAGTCGAGGCGTGCGGGAAGAGCTCCGGCGCGATCTCAGGGCAGTATGGAGGGATGAATGTCGGAACCGACGTCCGGGCACGCCGCAATCGTGGCAGTAAGACCCCTGTTAGGGGAGTGGCTGGATAGGCGTCACGGCGTCCTGACCTGCCGCATGACGCAGGTCCTCACCGGAAACGGAAGTTTCAGGAGGAACCTGTCTGATGAGGAAGGAAGAAACGCCTGGGTGTCAACTGTCACCACTGCGAGGATCGCCCGAAGGACACAGTAGAGCATACGGTGCAAAACTGCCCGCTTGGACAGAGCACCGACGTGTCCTCACGGCGGGGATAGGCGGAGACCTCTCGCACCCGGCATTGGTCGCGATCATGCTGCTTCTGCGAGGCAGTCATGCTCGCAAAAGCAGAAGCGGGTAACGTGAGGGAGAAGACAGCGTCCTCTCCGCCCCAGCCGCAGTGGTGTACGCCCACGGCAACGGACATCGCAAGACGATCTTCGGCCAGCGTAGGCGTGGGCATGCGGGCGGCGAGTACAGGGCAACTCGACCACGGACCATGCCCGAGCATCGGCACGTTGTGTTCTACGCGCGTGTCATAGAGAATCAGTATGATGACGGACGCGGCTACCTCTAGAATGCCAAAGCCTGCCGGGATATAAAGGGCTATTGAAGGACACCGTGGAAGTCAGTACGAGTCTGACAGTCCCTCCCACCCTGCCCGGGGTGGGAAGACTCATTTGATGATTTTACCAAGCTAAAAAAAAAGAAGCCTTGATGAGTGCTCATCATCTGTTCGTTTTTTTCCCTAATATAACCAACTGACCAAAATAGGTCCTATGTTTGCTGATAACTTGGACAACACAGAAATTGTAATGTCAAAGAGTATCGTTTTATAAACGTCTACGTCTAGTGCCGCCATTTTGCCAGCATTTGTTATCGTGCGTTCGGTTTGATCAGTGTGTTAGATTAAACTGAACGCCGCCCGCTCGGGTTCGGCGCGCCGGCGCCTGTGTACGGCGGCGGCGGCGCGGGGAAAATTACGGCGGCGGCGGCGCGCCGGCGCGGCGCTCATATCTACTACCTACTGAATCGATCGTCCCAAAATTTAGCATATACGTTGTCAGGAGTATAGACACGGATATAAGGTATCTTACATCCCGAATAACAGAAGAGAGCTGTTTCCGAGAAAACAATTACGTTCATATTCCAGATAGCGCCACACGATCCGTATTGTTTCTCAAATTCTAAAATAACGCAAGCGAAGCCGCGGGCAAACACTAGTTAATAATAAGATTTTACAAGAATTTTTCAAGTTTCATTAAAATTAATAGTTTTATAAGAAGAAATGAAGTTTTTTACCACATTAATTTGCTACGGCGATTAAAAAATAAACATTTTTATTTAAAACAAAAGAATCACGAAATGTTTTTCATTTTTTATTATAGACCTTAAAATAACCTATCATTCTTCCATTTACTATATCAGAAAATTCTTCATAGATTTTTAGATATTTGATGAAATATAAAATATCCCTAGATTCTGTTGATGTGTGTATATACGGCGTTTTAAAATCCGTGAAAAGAGACATAAGAACAAAGGCGTCAGTTGCAGAGTTCGTATTACACTTACACATGATGAACGCATATTATGGCTGCTCCACATTAGTGCCGTGAAACCCCCGTGAACAGGCGCGAACGAGAATGTGGATGGTTTTCGCGGGGTTCACGCGCGTTCGCACCTGTTCCCCGATCAGTGTCGGTATTGTGTCGAGAATTCACGGCACTAATGTTAAACCGCCATTACGATTTGACGTCATATCGCCGTCAACCACGCTCACAATAAAAATTACGGCATGCATGTCGTGTGCCAGATTGATCCACCAATTGGCGCTTTTACATTACACGATAACGGTAACGACACGACACTGCAGATATTCCTCATTTTCCCTTGAAATTTATGAAACTACCGATGTCGTGTCGTTGCACGTAACACGCCACGTTGCAATACCAAGTTCAGAATTCCAAAAGAGTCATAAAAACGGACTATACGATTACGTGCAACGACACGATATCGGTTGTTTCATACATTTCTAGAGAAAATGAGGAATATCTGCAGTGTCGTGTCGTGTCTATAGGTATGTAGATATATTAACCCTTATTCCCTTCCTTATGGGCCTACCACACGCACAAGCTTTACCACAGTTTTAACTGCGCAAGGAAAAATAATACACGGTCGGCAACCACAGATGTAGACATACCTACCTAGATAACGCAAGTATCTCGACCTTTGAAAACCAGTCCAGCCATTTTTCGACTACCTTTTATGACATAACAAAAACTTCAGTCATGGGAAAACCAAATCGATTGAAATACGCCCCCGCTTACGGTGCCCCCCTCGTCCTACAGCACAATTAACCATTTTAATATTCAAACTGACGTCCAACTACCGATAGACCGATTGAGACGAGCGCGAAAATGGCCACTTACGATTTTTGGTCGTAAACTAGCACGGATTATTGTCACGCGATATAGTAGCTTGTGTCGGCAACACTAACCAACCAAACGCGCAGGTAAAACTGTGGTGAAGCTTGTGCGTGTGGTAGGCCCGTTAGGTTGTTCTTTTTCTCTTAGTAACCTCATTTAACATCCTTTACACACATCCGCACCATCGAAACAAGGATACTCATTTAGTTCTCTTTGAAGAGGATTAAAAACGCGCTCTCGTGTTTAATTAGAAAGGGGTCCATTCCTTTGAATATTAAATTAAAATGTGTCTACATCAAAGTTTTAATCAAAGCGTAGTAATGAAGGTTTTACCTCGAGGGATATCTGTAGTGTTTACATCGTATGTTGGTTATATTATAGCTTTCTCTAAAGGGTATTGCAGTGTGTATTTTTTAAATTCTTTTTTTTTGTGTGTGTGCGTGTGTGTGTTACTAATAAAACAGAATTTCCTCAAATACTTGTTTTCCTGCCACTGGGTGAAGTTGAATAAGTACCAAATATCAAAAATATAATATACCACAGCACCGTAAAGTACCGTAATATTAGGTATATTCTGAACGAACGCTTTGTAGAAATGTAAAAATATGACCTTAAAATTAAATTGACAAAAAAAAAAATACAAACTAAAATACCTAATAAAAAATAGAAACTAAAATACCTACCTACCGACCCGAATCGGAAAAATGTGTTGGAATGAGAATCTAAGATGATATGAAGACTTCTAAAAGCATTCACTTTATCAATCTAGCTCCCGCAGCGAAGGTTTTAATTCTGTAATACTTAGTTTATCGGAGCGAAGCGAGCTTAATGACAGCGTGCTTGAAAGCTGAGCGATATCCGAACTGTTCGCGCTTAATTAACACTTACTGAAAAATTGCACCAATTGTTGTGTTTACCCCTTTTTTAACGTGGTAAAATCGTCAATTCAGTCCTCCTGCCGTGGTTAAACCGGAAAAGACTGTCAGTTTCGTAATGACTAAAATCCACGGTGTTCTTTCCAAAATGAAAGGAGTGTCTTGTAGAAGGAGTATCAAACATTGATTTTTTTCCAGTCGTCCATTTCGCTAAACATTTGTTAAATTTTGCGAATGCGAATACAAATGTTTAAAAATATGCGAATATATGTGGTTGCGAATGCGAATATTCGTAACATCTCTAGTACTCGCCATCACAGGGGGTTATCTTCGAACATTATTTTTCGTCATTCGTCTCTATGGCACGATTATAGAAACTGACAGCCACCTGGCAGCTACCTCAGCCCCCCCGACTCATACTTTACCCCTTTGTCGTCTGGGCTGCGTTTAAATCCTTTATCCAGTTTAAATTTATACTGACTAAATGTCAAACACCCCGTTTAAGTACACCGAGAGGTGTAAAATTATACCAATTAAAATTTAATCTGCCCCGTTTACGGTCGTCCGCTGGTCTATGTTTTTGCTGAAAGGAATAAATTTTTGCGACCTTTTTACCACGCAAAATTTTATCCTGCTGTCAGATTGACATTAAGTTTTGTTGTTTTGCTAGATTCTCGGCGTAAAAAGAATATTATTTTTATTTTAGAGAGTAAATATTATTTGTGGATTTGTATTAAACCGGCAAATTGATTATTTGTTCAATAAACTGAGCTGTCAATTGAATTTGACAACTAACATTGACAGAAACTTATGACTCCGTTCAGCGAACCGTCGCTGGTTTAATTTTTTTCCGGCGAAATACCGCAGAAGGATTTAAACGCACCCCTGTACAAAACATATTTGTCATCTGTCAACGTCAAATGAAATAAAAATGTGGATTTCGGATGTCAACGACCAACATCCTTTAATTTTAAAGTGATTTTATTGATTAAAATAGTCTCACAATATTTTAACTGTTAAATCCTTATAATGTTTTAATGTCGCAAAGCCACAATTAAGGACAATAAGTGATTGTGTAGTAGTTGCAAGTGTGTACAAGTTGCAAGAGTAAACTTTGAAGACAAGAAAGTGGTCGGAAACTTGCTAACAATTAAAAGAATACTACCCATTTCCAATGCAGGACAATCCCCAACAGCTCTGCTCTTGGTGACCATGGCTCTGCCTTCCAGTCCTCACAAGGAGAATGCCAATAACAGTAAGTGACATTATTGTGCAATTTTAATAAATTATTGTTCTTAGTGGAACAACAAAATTAACAAAACATTTTGTGTTTCAGGTCACGTCTGTGAAATCAATGATCATTACTTATTGAGCGTTATATAACATCCACCGCACTCAGTGGAGGGAATTCGAAAATAATTGTCTGACAAAAATATTTTGAGTGAATATAAATTTTCGAAATAGAGTGATAAAGTAGATGTCAACAATAAAGACTGTGCTGCACCAAAATGTAGTCATTCCACAAATTAAAGGATGAACATGACATCCCTGAAACTACCAGCCTGGTATACATACAATCCCGGAAATGAAGGTGTGTATGCATTTATCTACTCCAGAAAAGAAAACAATACCTGAAACTTAATTTATAAGCAAGCTTTAGTCAATTACAGAATTAAACATTATACATAATATATAAAATTTTCTCTGGACCACATCACATTCAACGCAATCAACTAATATGATTTCTCTTTAATAACTATTAGATTCTTATATAAAACAACTTTCTTCTTCTGATCTACACAACATAGTACTGTACTTATTAATTTCCTTTGGTTTTAGTCCTCATAACTAGACAAAAAGTAAAATAACAATATTAGAAAAGTTTCAGATATTATTCATGTCATAAATGTATGTTTTTCTTTTTGCAGTTGATAATGCGGATGGTAAGCAGTTAGTCCAACACTCCAAAATACTGCAGAGCATGTATCAATAATGGATGATTTATTTGATTCTGTAAGTTGAGCAAGTACTTATAGTTCCAAAGCGAGGAAGAAAATGTTTCGTAGGCTTCGAATTGAAATTTTGACCTTTTGTGCTTTTTCTTCCACTTTAATATGTTACATTATGTGTATCAATTTATGTAGTTTGTAATTTATTAGCTATGTTAAGATATTCATTTCAAAAATTTTTTCTTCATGTTCTCACAAATTTTTGTCCATATCTTTTTTTTTTGTTCCCATTGGGAGAAAATTCTTTAGAAATAAGCAGTACCTTTGTACTACAGTTTTTATGTGTTGTTTCGTGTTTTATGTTTTGTGTGTACACCTGTAAACCTACCATATTCTACGAATAAATGTCTTTGTCTTTGTACATATATTTTTAAACAGTTATATGAATGCAAATGAAAATGTATTCGAGAATAAAAACACAAATAAATACACGTCTTTTATTTGCCCAATAAATTCATTACAAAAAAAATCTTTCAATCTAGGGTCTACAACATCTAAATAAAGTGCTAAAAAGCCTAGTATTCAGATTCAAAATAACAAGATGTCTTAAAAGACTAGTGTTCATGTACAGAGTTTAAAAGCGATCTTTATGAAAAAGTTAAGCTGTCATGTTCTAGAAACGTTTTCCACAGATAAACAAAATGGTGTCCGTCAGCCCAGCAAGAAAATGTCTTTTACAAGGAATTGAGTTTTGCCATTAATTAGAGCGTAATAAGCTGTAAATGTGCGTCACATTAAAAAAATTGTGCGTGCCATGTTTTAGGAATAAATTCGAAAAAACGATTCCTGCTGGGATAACGTTTTTCCAGCAAGAAAATTTTGAACGAGTGACCGGAGCCAAAAAAAAAGTATATCGGCATGTAGCTTAAATTAGTGCATAAAAGTGCGCTGAAAATAAAATTTGTGCGGCTTAAAGCTTCGTAGATATTTCATTTCCTGCTGGGCTGACGTTTTGCAAAATCTGGTTTTTTAGGAAATAATGATTGTGCGCCCGTAGAAAAAATGCAAGTTCGTAGATCGTAATTTGTGCGTTATTTGTGAAACAATAAATTTTCAAAATCATCTACCGTTTCTGAGTAATTATAAATTTATGAAAAACCGAAAAATGATCTTATCGCTTAAATGAACAAACAAATAAACGTACTGTTAACGGAATTCGGTTTTTCATGCTGTTTTTAACACCCACCAAAAGTTTAAAGGCAAAGAGCACACACGTTTTTGAATAATACCCCTTTAAGTTAAACTGAAAATGCTTTGAGCTTTGACGCGAAAGTGCAAGAAATAGAACCAACCCAAAATAATGATTTATGGACCAAAAATTAGAGCGTTTAATTAAGTATACATTCCGTAAATTTCAGCTTCAAGCATCTCTTATTTTAGCAGATATAAATCAAGAACCAAAACTATTTCTACATTACTGGTTATCCGACCAAATGCGAATGACAGCAAAAAGGCGACGGTTTCATACATACCGATGACCTTCTTAAATTTTCTTACATACATTTTATGCCTGAGTACACTTAGGAATAAAAGTGTTAGGGTAATAGATAAAAGTTTTAGGGTACTAATATAGTATTTTTTTATTTTGTTTTATAAACATAATTATTAAAAAAGAGGTGCGCTACTGCGGATATTTTATTGCTCAACGACAATCAATAAACACGTTTAGTTCATTTTCTATTTTATTAAGATATACTATGTAGGTAGTAGGTATATAAATAAGTTCTAATTAATTAAAGACTTTTATTTGGGAACAGTTTTTATTCTGTCACGCTTTTGAAACTTGACATGTGATACTTGTTTTCCTGAATTCGCAAACCACTTACTAATGTTACCTTTAAAAGTCAGTATGGCCCTGGAATGCAAAGTGCAACTGAGAAAACAGGGGAGGTATTACAACGTCTAAAAACCAGGCTTATTCCGGCGAGTGAAAGTGACAGAGCTATACAAGTCGTCTATCTTCATCTCGTTCACTCACAGGAACAAGCCTGGTTTTAAGACGTTGTAATACCCCCCCCCAGGGTGCCTGAGGATGTATTTTAAAATATATTTTTTTATCAGGACAACATAAATTATGTAATTCATAAATATACAGGTTGAATTTTCAAACTGGGTGTCGATGATTAAATCCGAAACTATGAGAAATATTGAAAAATACTGAATAAAAAATCCTTTGGCGCTCCACCCACTGCACCGCGTCTTGTCGCGTAGCGCGGGATGGCAGATTTTACCATTTTATGCAAGTATCTCAATATACAGATAAATGTAACATGTAACACCACGTTAGTATCGCTATGTAGGTATGTGGATCAAATTCAGGAAAGTAATAAATACATTCTGCCACATATATTAGTCTACTCGCTTGAATAGACAAACTGTTTTATTTTTTGTAGAAAACGTTTTTTAAAAAAGGAGCTGACTTCTTTTTAACCAACTTAAAAAAAGGAGGAGGTTATCAATTCGACTTTATTTTTTATTTCGATTTAGTAAGCTCCTTTTTTGAAATGGGTTAAAAACCTAAGTTCGTATCCTGCTTTAGGTGAATCCGAGCAATTATACTCGTAAATGATACTTATTCAAATAATATGCTTTGTTTTCCGTATTAATGTACGGATTTTTATGTACCTACGTTAAATAGAACTGTTTTATTAGAAAATCTATTTTTTTTTGTTTAACTTAAGTATTTGACATACCTAATTATGATTCAAATAATTCACAAGAAAACTTAATGTATGAGATTTTATTTTCTACCTACTTGTTTTTTATTTATACCTATTTAAACCTACCTTTGATTTTAGAAAACTGATTAAAATGTGTAGGTATATAACTATTTAATGAGTAAAAAAAGATTTTCTCTCTATTCTACTTCGTAACAGATTTATGATTCTAAATAATATACTAAAAAATATATTGTTTTCATTATGCATTTTTATACGTATTCTTCGTATTACTTCAAGATAGACCTGTGCTTTTAGAAATTACAAAAGTCCACTCATTAGACCTATTTTCATTTTATTGTTTTTTCATTTGAGAATAATATGACCTACCTATGATATTCAAGTACCTAACTTAACTTGATCAAAGCTCGTTTAATTAAAAGGAATCATTAACACGACAAACAAGAATAAAAAAACTACTACCAATAACGTGATGGACGCGACTGTACACACAATAGCTTCACATAATACTGTAATTTATAGAAGATCATCGGTATGTATGAAACCGTCGCCTTTTTGCTGTCATTCGCATTTGGTCGGATAACCAGTAATGTAGAAATAGTTTTGGTTCTTTATTTATATCTGCTAAAATAAGAGATGCTTGAAGCTGAAATTTACGGAATGTATACTTAATTAAACGCTCTAATTTTTGGTCCATAAATCATTATTTTGGGTTGGTTCTATTTCTTGCACTTTCGCGTCAAAACTCAAAGCATTTTCAGTTTAACTTAAAGGGGTATTATTCAAAAACGTGTGTGCTCTTTGCCTTTAAACTTTTGGTGGGTGTTAAAAACAGCATGAAAAACCGAATTCCGTTAACAGTACGTTTATTTGTTTGTTCATTTAAGCGATAAGATAATTTTTCGGTTTTTCATAAATTTATAATTACTCAGAAACGGTAGATGTTTTTGAAAATTTATTATTTCACAAATAACGCACAAATTACGATCTACGAACTTGCATTTTTTCTACGGGCGCACAATCATTATTTCCTAAAAAACCAGATTTTGCAAAACGTCAGCCCAGCAGGAAATGAAATATCTACGAAGCCTTAAGCCGCACAAATTTTATTTTCAGCGCACTTTTATGCACTAATTTAAGCTACATGCCGATATACTTTTTTTTTGGCTCCGGTCACTCGTTCAAAATTTTCTTGCTGGAAAAACGTTATCCCAGCAGGAATCGTTTTTTCGAATTTATTACTAAAACATGGCACGCACAATTTTTTTAATGTGACGCACATTTACAGCTTATTACGCTCTAATTAATGGCAAAACTCAATTCCTTGTAAAAGACATTTTCTTGCTGGGCTGACGGACACAACAAAATGTTAGTTTTTTTGTTCGGGAGTGCTCCGTCTGATGCGTAGTATCTCTATGTAGTTTGTGCTCGCCATTCGCATGCCCACGTCCACGTTGTATTAATAGTACAGTCAACGAGGCCTATGTGGTCCGAAAAATTCCTCCGGCACTGAAATTTGGCATGTGATGAAAGAAGGTGATACAGATTACAGATGCACAATAATCCAAATTTTTTTTTCGAGATGACAAAAATATGAAAATTGCTTATAACTCTGAAAAATTCCTCAGCCTCAAATTCTTTTTGTATTTGTTTAAATGTATAAGAATAGAAAAGTATAAGAATCCAACAAATTTTCGATTTCAGTGTCACCCCAAATCAACTTTTTGACGTTAAGCCTCATTTAGACGATGCAAGAACTCGAACGCGAGTTGCGTTACATTGCGGAATTTATAGGTAGAACAAATTCAGTTAATGAAACAAAAGCCGCAATGTAGTGAAACTCGCATACGAGTTCTTGCTCCGTCTAAATGGCGCTTTATCGTGCTCTAACTTCTAGTGAAAAATTGCTCTGCCGATTTTCTCGCGAGCCGCAGGAATGTCCGCCTACGGTGGCCGGAGAACAGCGATGAAACCTATGCCAAATGAAAGCTTTTGGCATAAGTTTGATCGCTGTTGAGCGATGGTCCAAGATAACGCAAGGTCCTTTCAGCGCCGAAGGAATTTTTCGAAAGGCTTCATACAAAAAAATCCTCGTTGATTGGACTATAACCATTAACTAACAACACTCTCAAACAGCAGAATTGTTAAAACAGCACCAACTTATAATTTGAACCGGTATTCAAGTAAGCCTTTAAAAATATTTATGTTCCGTCATCTAGGTTTATATTAGTACATAATAAACCTATGTAAGGCTTATATGTGGTTCTCTTTATTAAGCAATGCCCCGAGAAATACAAACAACATATAGGTACAAGTACGTAGCGATCAATCCAGCTAATTCGGTTACGCACACAAATCTTGGCGGTACTTTGGCGTCGAAATATTATTGCCAGCGGTAACTCATTGCCTTTAGTATATATTACTAACACTGTATTTCTTTTATGCGCGTTATGTATGTAGCTCCGGACCATTTTTCGAAAAAGTTTATCATGAAAAAGGGAGGGAAGATACATACGAATATACCTACAGAGTGAATTTTTCAACGGCGTGGGCGTGGATGGCTATATCCGAAAATATGAGGAATACCAAAAACGTTGAAAGGAGTCTCGAGGCCAATTTTGATGAAAAATAAAACTGTATCATTGGATTTTCGAAAATCATCCCGGCCAGGAATTGAACCCGTTGATTTTGGAAAAAAAAGTACACCCTGTATTATTACACTGTTCGATAGTGTTCCTAACAAGGAACAAATTCTGGGAAGTAATCATATACCTACGGCAAAACTGCCCAGTTGAAAAATTCACCCTGTATGTTATATAGAAGAAAAATAGTGCTTTAAGAAAGCCTTAGTTTTGTGCAACCTTATGCAGTTTGAAGTGCAATTCATAGCTTCATAGATAAATCGATTTTATTAAAAATGAAAAATAATTAAATCTTAGTGTTGATTTACTTGTTTGTTTGTATATACTCACGCCTAATTCGTACAACCAATTTTGGCATAGAAATAGATATTACTTTTTTTACTTGGTTTAATAATTCTCGGGCCTCCTGTCAGACTCTTAAACTAAAATCCACAGTTTTCCTTCATAGCCCTTTACGTTTCAGGGTCCTCTTTGCATGATACTTGAATGGTGAGAAATGGGTTGTGGGGGCGAGTGAAATTGCGGGCAAAAACAATTTTCAGCATATAAAACATAGGTAAGTATGTATTTTAAAAGCTAAGCCAAGACAAGACTCACAAATCTCTAATATATAAAAATCAATTGCGTTCGTTAGTCTCATCGCTAAAACTCGAGAACGGCTGGACCGATTCGGCTAATTCTGGTTTTGAATTAGTTTTGTAAGTCCAGGGTAGTTTTAAAAGTTTTACGAGTCAGCTAGTCTATTATATAAAAATCAATTGATCTTCGTTAGTAAAATTACCACCATGTGGAGCCCTGACACAGCCAGAAGGCGTCGCGGCAAACCTCGCAGAAGATGGCGGAATGAGCTGGACAAAACTTAACAACCAGTGGCTCACACTAGCCTTAGATCGAAATACCTAGTTGGAAGTCATGGGGACTGGGCCTTTGCCCAGCAGTGGGATGATACAGGCTGACATTGACAGTGTGTGTGATCTTCGTTAGTCTCGCTAAAACTCGAGAACGGCTGGACCGATTCGTCTAATTCTGGTTTTGAATTAGTTTTGGGAGTCGAGAGTTTAAAAGGTGATTTTGAGGCGTTACGAAGTTTGCCGGGTCAGCTAGTTATTAATAAAATGTTTTCACTCGCGTGATGTAAACTAATGTAAAGTATAAAAGCAATCTGCTGAAGCCCGGTAGCTTAATTAATCAAGTTGAATACTTTATAATTTATGTTAACGGCGTGCTGAGATTTCCACAAAGTGCATTATTAAGCGTTCGGTGAAAACACGTGTATTTAGTTGGTAATTACTAACAAGTTAGTTTACACTGTATTTTATACTTGCTGAAAGGCGTGAAGTAGGTTAGTATTCTCGAATACCTAGAATATAACAACCTTTTCTAAAGGTACCTACTAGTTGTTCTACGTGGTTTCATACTCAGTGGTCGTCTCCCTTTGGTTGCAGCATGAAGTTATATAGCCTTCCTAGTAGTTTTGCGTAGTTCGCGAACGAACTACTTAGTTCGAAAGAACTGCTCCCATAGATGAACTACGCGAAATAGATCCTACATTTCCCGCTCCATAGTTCGTTAGTTCATGACAGAATGAGTAAAGGTGACGTCAATTGTGAGTGAATCTACAATGCACCTACAGTGTTCGATGATCGAAGAAGAACTGTCTTAAAATAATGGGGATGGCAACTCAAAGCTAATCGTAGATGGCGCTGCGATAGTTGGTCCCCACGTCTACCTTGTACAAAAAAACAAACAAGATTATTTGTTATAAAAATTGAGTATAAATACAAAACAAATATGAAAAATTATTCGTCCATGCAAGTACTATATATTATAAGAAGAATTAAGACGCCGCGGTGCATCTACAAGAGGAAAAAAGTGATTTAATTGAGTGGTTATACATTTGATTTTACCGTTATAAATCCACAATTACTTGTAGTTGAGGTTTCAATTTTTGAGTTTAGGTATGTTTTACCTGTCCTCTCCTTTATCAAGAATATAATGCTGCTTTTGACTTTCTATTTTGATAAAATATCATAATGTTTTAAGTCATTAATTTTAACCTTTTTTTCTATTTAGATTCGAGAAATATCACAATATATTTAATTTCTTAACACCACAACTATTATAAAACTCGTTCCAGGTGATAATTCTTCGATTTTCGAGCGATGCAGTACTGGTACTTAACCTCCAAGAGAAAAGTAGATATTATTTTGAAAAGTGTATTTGATTGTTTAGTTATGGTATAATCATAGAATTTCATTAATTAACTCAACTAACGGCCTGTCTCGGCTTCGCAAGGCTGGATATTTGTTTATTATTATAGCTTTTTCTTAGTATTAATACAATTTTTGTTCTCACAGCATTCACAGCACCTACCCATTATTTCTTGATAGTGTGAATTGTTGGAAATTTGTATGTTCCATCATTTTTACAGCTTATTCCACAACATCTAGTCATTTTACATCAATAAATCGTTTTTTTTCTGAAAATTCCTTTGATTTGACAGTTCTTTGGGGACCAAACTGTCACTTTTCACTTTGACACTTGCCTTCCCCATTCAATCTACAGCAGATAGTTCGGTCCTTTTAAAACTGCTCCTGCTGCGAAGAGCGAAAAGTTGGGAACACGAACTAACGATCTAAAAGAGCGAATTATTTTATGTGAAATAATTCGCTCTTTTAGATCGTGACCGGTGACCGAAACTGATCGATTTTAGTTGCGAAATATTACGCCCAAGATAGATTTGATCGGTCTAAAATGATCTAGAAATTAACAAATTAGTAGAACGAACTAGTTCGTTTAAGAGCGGTGAACTAAACTGAGCGATCTCAGTTGTGAACTATGTAGTACGCCCGAGACTACTTCCTAAATAAGTTTACTATTTAACACAAAAATATGTTTCAATTCGAACCAGTAATTCCTGAGATAAGCGCGTTCAACCAAATAAACTTTTCATCTTTAAATTATATTATTAGTACAGATAGGTAACACCTTGTCTCTGTTGCACATTCTCGAGGTTTTGTGAATTTAATATATTTGGCAAGTTGCGATGACGGGCTTTTTCAATGTTCTTTGTTTTATCTTAGACATCACTGATTTCGGTGAAAGAAGTCTATACTATGTCAGAAACTTGTGAGTTAGAGGCAGATTAAAGCTCTGACCACAGATACCCACAGCTTATATGTTTTATTTCTAGGTTATTAAAGGAATTCTAATTTATAGCACTAAATTGGCCCGAGTGGAGACGCTAATGTACAGTTGCAGGTTTACACCGTCGCAGGTTTGAAGAGACGAGGAGGTTACAATTGGACAAGAACTTAACGAAGACTTAACGAAATAAAAGCAATGGTTTTCAATGTTCAATGGTGTTCTTATATTCGCTTTGTGCTCGGAGTTTTTCGGCAAAAATTGGATATGCGAGTCACTGGAGAGCACAAAGAAGAGCAAATCAAAACTCTCAACCACTCTAAAAGTTTCGAAATCAGCTAGATGTCATGATCACCATTATGAAGCATTTTGAGGATAGAATTTCCGGCAGGCGTAGCATGGCGCCGTAGAAAGGGGTTTTGTTGACGGAAGAATAGACAAAATGATAGAACGTAGAAATATTTTTAGCGTTTCAAGCATTGTGTTGTAAAAATTATGGAAAATAAACGTTCTTTTCTTTAATAGTGTATACGAATGGTAATATATTTGTCCAAAAAAACAGTCGATTTGTATAGGAATAACGATGAAATAACTTTGTCTTTTCTTGGTAAAACAGAGATAGAATCGCCATGCTACGCGTGCAGGTGATTCATAACAAAAAACTTTTCAAATCTAAAACAACAACCAAAGACAGTATTAGCCGTGTATAAGACAGAAGACCTATTAATAATACTCGTAGCACGAAGTATACAATGGCGTAATTATCGAGTAACACTGACGTACTATTATGTGCCCATTAAGACAAATACCTCTAATTAACGACGGAGAGAACATCTCAGTGGTTCCATTTACAATATCTTGGGACGTGTCTCGGTCCACATCGCGCTTAATGGCAGGATTTATCTTTGTGTAGATAACATGTTATAATACTAGATGCCTGATGATGATGATGGCCTATGTTCAGCAGTGGACGTCTTACGGCTGATACGATGAATACTGTATGAATCCGAGTCGATTGGTAGATCTTTTGTTTTTATGAGGGAAAGTCAGAGTACCTATTCTGCATTTATTCATATCGACTGATCTGATCTACGATGTAAACATTTGCAGTTATCCTTGACTGCATGAGCTTAGCATTGTTATTTTTAATTACATTAATGTTTTAATACAGCTGACTCAGATCAAAGAAATAGGCAGATAGAACGCTCAGAACACGCGAGTGTCTCCACCAAAGTTAATACAAAATCAAATAGAATTACATTCCATAATGTTTTGTCTGTTTTTGAGAACAACTTTTACGATGGTTAAAGACACAAGACGGCATATTTTGGCAAAAAACAACAACGACGCGCAGCTTGGTACGACGCGTAGCTTGGTACTGTCGCGACTTTGTATTAGATTTTGATTTTGTATTAACTTTGGTGGACCCACTCGCGTGTTCTGAGCGCTCTATCTGCCTATTTCTTGGATCTGAGACAGCTGAAGAGTTTGTTTGAACATGCTAACATCAACGCCACATTTTTGTTTGTTTTTTTAAAAAACGTTGCCCCTCACTGGGAATTCTCCTGTATCGTGGGTGCGTTTGACAAACATAGAAACTCACATACACAAACACCCAGACCCGAAACAACTACTTGCAGATTATACAAATATTTGTTCCGTGCGGGGATCGAACCCACGACCCTCAGCGCAGCAGCCCAGTTGACATTATTGAGCATGTAGGTTATATATCACGGTAGATACGAGCTTAGAGGGCTTCACACAGCAGCTATAATGTAAAGATGTACATTATAGCACGATACATCTCATTACATCTTTCCATAGAAATCGTCAGGAGGCCACACACTGCAGCTATAGTGTATATTTTTACATCTTCGATTCTCTATAGAAAGATGTTGTGAGATGTATCGTGCTATAATGTACATCTTTACATTATAGCTGCTGTGTGTGAAGCCCTTTAGGTATTGAGCAGTGACTTTGCATAAACTTGACATTGCTTGCATCTACCTATAGTTCACCTCGTAATTAGGTACTTTGGACAATAATTACTCATGAGTAGGTACCTAATAGCTAAACATATATTTAATTACAAGGTTAGAACTGACATAATGACATGTACGAAATCAAACAGATTTATATAGATTGTCTGCATAGTTATTTATTTAGTATAATCTATATGTATATGGCATGAAAGCAAAAATTACGAGGTGGACAAAACAAGCAATTTAAAATGGAATAACAAGAATCGACCCGATTTATGTTTTGTTCAACAGAATTTATATATTGAAGAAAATTCATAAAATAAAACAATCAAACAAGTACAGTCGACAAAGTGGAATCATGACTCATTTTCACAACAAATCGTTTGAATCTGTCAAATTGACAAGGATCAAAGTCGTTACCATGGATATGTATGTTTACGCGAATGTGGACCTAATTGTATCTGAATGTCTCTGGGAAAATAAGCTTATGGTGGGTCATAATTCCACTGGGTCGATTGTACCTACCTAATAATGCGAGAATGACAATTATGCAAAAAAAATATTAATTTAAGTAGTCATAATTATAAAGGTTTCTTTTATTTTAACGTTACTCATAAAGTTGAACTGTTGAGTGGTCAACTCTATACAATCTTTTTTTTTTCGGTCTACATCTTATAACTAATAATACTATTAAATTCTATAATTGTTTTCTTTTTTAATGAGAATTAGGTATATAGGATCATCTTTGTTGGATTTTGACCGAGGCTTCAAGGGAAACTTGGCAATATCCGCAATATCCTATCGAGAACATTAAACTAAATTTCGTATTCTCCAAAAAAATGCGGCTTATCCGAAAAAGACGACACTCAAAAGAAACATTATTAACTATGTGGGGGCGCTAATTTGTTTAATAGATTGTCGCAGAGCTTACGCTGCACTAGAGCAGTGATCACTCACTGTCACAACCAAAAAAGAATAAGCGAACAGAGAGGGACTACTCTAATGTGTGGTGACAGCACCAGTTGTCAGAAAACCATTTATTTTTTAAAGTTTTTTTTTTATGTATGACTAGCACTTCGCCCGCGACTTCGTCCGCGCTTACTTCGAACTTTGCATCTGTGAATTTCTTCTCTGGCCAAAAATCTTAATCATTATGCAACTAAAATTCTATCGATCACCAAACAACCCTTTAACAGTCGGTTTTCGCAACATCCCATCTTAATAAGCATCTTCGTCCTAAAGACATATACCCCAAGGAAAATAAGAGACTCGTAGCACTTGTAGTACCGAAGTTTCATACAAACTATGAAGGTATAAACGACCACTTTTTTATCGTGGCAAAATCATCAAATGAGTCCCGCCCAGGGCGAGACAGGAGAGACTGTCAGACTTGTACTGACTAAAATCCCCGGTGTTCCTTAAATAGCCCTTTATGTACCAGGATCAGGGTTACCGAGTGAGACAGTCCCGCGATCTCGGCAGGCTCTGGCCCTCTTAGGGAGGCCCCGTCCGATTGCTGACAGGACAGCTCCTTGAGGCGCGCGTGGAACGCAACTCACCGTCGACCCGGGCATGGTCCATGATCAGACGGCGAGTCACCCATTACTCGCCGTCCACATGCCCGCGCATACGGTGGCCGGAGAAAGTCTTGCGACGTCTCTCGCGGCCGCGGCGCTTGGTTCATGAGGTGGACGCTGTCCTCTCCCTCATGTTCTCAGCCTCCTCCTTTGCAAGCTTGCTGCTTCGCAGAAGGAGGCGACCGCTTCCCATTCCGTCTCTCCCCGCAGCATGAGGACACGGCGGTGATCTGCCCAAGCGGGGCAATCCTGCACCTATGCTCCACCGTATCCTCCGCGCGATCCTCGCAGTGGTGACACCCAGGCGTTTCTTCCTTCCCCATACGACACAGGAACCTCCCGAAACATCCGTGCCCGGTGAGGACCTGCGTCAGTCGGAAGATAAGGACGCTGTGACGCCTCTCCAGCCACTCCTCAAAGAGGGGTCTTACCGCCACGATTGCGGCGTGTCCAAAGCTATAAACTACACCTTCGGGAGAGAATTTCCCGTCAAAATCTTGTTTTAAGAAGCACCTACGTGCCAAAAGAACCCTCCTGTGAAACTTTTAAAATTCCTAGTTCTTGCTTGTAGTTATGAAGATTCATACGAACTATTAACCCAGAAGCATCCTCTTTGGGGTCCAATTTCACCAATTTCAAAACCCCGTCTGAATGATCATATTCTGTATCCTAAAAATAGCTCCCGCGCAAAATTTTAGACACCCAGCGTTTGTCTTAACGAAGTTTCATAGAAACTACCTCACCTAAAACAACCCTGTAGGGCTTGATTTATCCAAAACTCGTCTGAGGTAGAACAAAATTTTAAATTAGCCAAATTTTAAAAATCTTACTATCAGGAATAAAGTCCCGTCTTAGCATTTAGATTTTTAGGGAGCATCTACTTCCTAAAAAACCTATATACATCTTATTTTGACACTCTTCTTATTCCCGCACAAACTAACAACCTCAAAAACATCCCCTAAGGGATAAAATTTCAGAAAATCCCGTCAATGGCAGTACCTACGTCTTAAAAAAATCCCTATGTAAAATTTGAGAGTCCTATCTATCTACGCCAAAAACAATCCCTTAGGTGTCGAATTTCGCACAACCCCATCTAAGTGAGCACCAAAGTTCTAAAAAACTAAATGCAAAACTTGAAATTCCTAGCATAGTAACGAAAGTTTCATACAAACTATCAACACCAGAAACAACCCCTTAGGGTTCGAATTTCGAATCACCCCGTCATATATAGTAGTATCTAAGTTCTAAAAAAAAAACCATGAAAAGTTTGAGACTTCTAACACTTCTAGTAACGAAAGTTTAATACAAACTATCAACACCAAAAACAACCCCTTAGGGGCAAATTTCGCAAAACCCCGTCTTAGGTAGCGCGTACGACCTAAAAATAACCCTTATGCAAAATTTGTACTTATAACCTAACTTCCCAAAAACAACCCCATAGAGGTGAAATTTCGCAAAATCCTGTCCTAGTAAGCACCTACGACATGCAAAGAATCCCCATGCAAAATTTGTAACCTCTATCTATTAACACCTTAAATAACCTTAGGGGTTGAATTTCGAAAAACCCCATCTTAAGTTGTGCTTACGTTCTAAAGTAGCACCTACGTTTTAAAAACAACCCGCATGCAAAATTTTAAACTCCTAGTACTTGAAGTAAAAAAGTTTCATACAAACTGACAACCCCAAAACCAACCCCTTAGGGGCGTAATATCGCAAAACCCCTTCTTGCTGAGCACCTACGTCTTTAAAAGAACCCCCATGCAAAATTTGAGATCGCTTTCTATCAACACCTAAAACAACCCCACAGGGGTTGAATTTCGAGAAACCCCGTCCAAGGTAGAGCGTACGTCCTAAAACAAACCCAATGCAAAATTTGAGTTTCCTAGCACTTGTGGTAACGAAAGTTTCATACAAACTACCATCAGCAAAAACAACCCCTTAGGGACCGAATTTCGAACAACCCCTGTCGTAAGTAGCACTAACTTCCTAAAAAGAACCGGCATGCAAAAGTTCAAACTTCTAGTACTTGTAATAACAAAATTTCATACAACCTATCAACCCCAAAAACAACCCTTAAGAGGTGAAATTTTTCAAAATCCTGTCTTAGTGAGCACTTACGTCCTTAAAAGAAGCCCCATGCAAAATTTGAGACCTCTATCTATGAACACCTAAAACAACCCTTTAGGGGTTGAATTTCAAAAAACCCCGTTGAGGGTAGTGAATACGTCTTAAAAACAATCCCTATGAAAAATTTTAGACTCCTAACACGTGTAATAACGAAGTTTCAAACAAACTTTGAACACCAAAAACAACCCCTTAGGGGTCGAATTTCGAAAAACCCTTTTCTAAAGTAACACCTACGTCTTAAAAAGAACTCGCATGCAAAATTTGAAACTCCTAGTACTTGTAGCAAAAAAGTTTCATACAAACTGTCAACCCCAAAAACAACCCCTTAGGGGCGTAATATCGCAAAATCCGTTCTTAGCGGGTACCTACGTCCTAAAAAGAACCCCTGTGCAAAATTTTGAACCCTTAGCACTGGTAGTTTCCGAGCTTTCGTGTCCTATGAGTGAGTGACCTTTTGCTTTTATATATATAGATGGTAGACAAGGTCGACGGTGGAGCGAGCTTACCCAGAAGAAGATTTTTTACTGTGTATATTTTATTTTGCCTGGTTTAGTTAGAAATGTTATCTTAGGATTAAATGCCACATCAGAAGCTTTGTGCCGATACTTAAAAATAAATAAGCCAGAATTGCCTTTTGAATTTTTGATAAGGTTAGAAATAGGGAACCTTTTGACTCCGTTTGTGCCTTCAGGCACTAGGGAGTGAACTTTTCGTTTAATCCAAGTTCAGCACTGAAACTGTAAAGAAGATATGAGCGAAAAGAATACTTGTTTGGAATGTATCAGCTGGCTTATATCTCACGCGAAATACAAAGTCTCTTGAAGGGAAGGGTGAACAACTACATAATGCTTTACGTGTGACGAGATTATCTTGTAACATTTTATCTTGTCGCATAATAAACACCAATTAGGTACATAAGTATATAATTTTTTATTTGGTTTTCTTAATGGGGCATAGTAAGGAAGGCCAACATATTGATACATTACCACAAAACACAATGTGTGTGGAACAAGTCAACCGCTTGATATTGCTCAAATAGAAAATTAACTTTCAGGGGGGGTATTACAACGTCTTAAAACCAGGCTTATTCCGGCGAGTGAAAGTGACAGAGCTATACAAGTCGTCTAGCGTCATCCCGATCACTCACAGGAATAAGCCTGGTTTTAAAACGTTGTAATACCCCCCCAGGTCGGAATATAATTAGAGCTCAGAATCACTTTTTGGACAACAAATACTTGTTAACATTTACAAAGTGCTTTAGAATCACTCATGGATGAGATATAATTAAAAATAAAAGAAATCTTCATGAAAAAAAAAACAATGTGTTGTCGTTTGGTATACCTAATCTCACAGGTTATTTTTAAATAAGTTACAAAAAAATAGCTATTTATAGTTAAGGGTCTATAGTACCTCAGTATACTTTTACTCGCTCGCACTTGCACGTACCACGCACTATTGCTTGCTCTTTCTTTTAGCTGTCTACACGCAAATCTATTTATTTTACGGCGAAAAAAAAGGAAATTCAAAAAAGTAAATAACATAAGACCTGCTTTATAGTTAGTTCAGTTAGTATAAAAAGTTTCATGGTCTAATTTTAAGTATTGCCTGATTGCCAGCGTTTTATTGTTAAATTTAGAGGTAACTTTGGGATTTTTTTCTATCGAGAAAATTTTATGGAATCATGTTTTCGCCAAACATAAGACCTAACATTAATCCTCAGCTTTACCATATATTTATTTCAAAATTAATGCCGTAGTATTTTCGACGTATCACAGGTTTCTGCTAAGCCATTTGAGGTAGTATGGGCTCTTAAACCCACAGTATACATGAAATTCCACACGGCAACAAAAATATCCCACGTTTAGTCGCGCTAGAACAGGTGTACGTAAATTAATTATTCACCTGCAAATCTAATTAAATTAGTTTGAACTATGAAGGTTGAAACTACAAAATTGAATTTGGTACAATGTTTTTGATTCGACTCAGCATAATGGAATTTATATTCGGCTTGCATAAATGTTTAAAAGTTTAATTGATATTGTTTTGGGGTACCTTAATTTTTAAGTCAATTAAAAAAGTCATATCGTAATCCTTTCGGTTATCTATGAAGGTGTTTTTCTACACTATCGAGCAAAATTATGAAATCACTTACTCCGCTTCCGCGCGTACTTGAATAGGTACAGAGAGAGGAGCTCGTGGCTAAATAATAACAGCCGCACAGGTCGATCTTCCGGGTTAAACCACGCTTGATGAGGTTGGCCTGTGGATGGGTGACCATCTGTCATAGCGAGTTTCCTCCGTACCTCGGAAAGCACGTAAAGCCGTTGGTCCCGGCTGTCATTTGTAGATAGTCGTTACTGATAGGTAGCTCTAAAAGTCTGACAACCAGTCTAACCATAGGGTATCGTATTACCCAGTTACTGTGTTGTGGAGGTCCGATAGCAGTCGCTCCATGTAAAATACTGATATTCAGCTGCATCCGGTTTGACTGGAAGCCGACCCCAATATAATTGGGAAAAGGCTAGATAGATGATGGCAGATCTTGATGTAAGTACTTAACTTAATAAATACTAGTTAAGAATAAAACCATTTTAAAGGTTTAACTGTAAATAAATTGATACCAAAATCATTCAAATCACGCCATCCCAGTTCAATTTCAAGTTAGTGATTCCATACTTTTTCTCGCTAATGTAGTTGTATTTGCTAGTGATTGACAGACCATAAGAACTCGTTCCATGTGAAATGGCATTGTGGTGGACCAGCCAGTGTTACGCCTTCCACTTAAGGGAGGCACCTCTTTAGCCTTTTTACCACTGCAGTCAGGTTTAGCATCTCAGTAAGTGGGTTTAGATGCTGATGATGGTGGGCTCGGCGCGCCTTGTTTTTTAACGTTGTAAAATCATCAAATGAGTCCACCCACCCCGGGCACGGCGGGAGGGACTGTCAGACTTATACTGACTAAAATCCACGGTGTCCTTCAATAGCCCTTTATGTTCCGGGGTCACGGTGATGGAATAAGTCCCGCGACCCTGGCAGGCTCTGGCCCTCTGAGAGGGGGAAGACGCGCCTTGTGTTGCTTTTAACATTGCTCGATTTCAGAGGCAAACGATGCCATTTGCAAATAGTCATAGATTTCGTCGTTCCGAGCAAACCAAGTTGTATCTACAATTTTTTAATATTTGATTTTTAAATTTTTGCAGGCAGAGTATGTTGGTTTTATTGACAACGCCCAACTATGAAGACGATTCTACTTTGTTCGGCTCTGATTTGGGTAGATAAATAACTATAGTTAATCGAATCCTGATTCCTAGAAAGCTGAATACAGTAAACTTAAACAAACGAAAACAAGATCAATAAACAATGCCTACTAATTGGTGTTCTCACCCTAAATAATTCACACAAATAAATGTTCTTGTTATGGCTAGAGGCTAACGCCTAATGAAATTGTGATTGTCATTTAACAATAATGTCTTAATGTGATACTGAGTCTGTGTAGGAACTTTTTTAACTAGTTTTGTGTTTCGTACTTTTTTTATCGTTGTAAAATCATCAAATCAGTCCTGGGTTCCCACCCAACTACATTGCGGCTGGGCTGTAAGGTGGATGCTGTCGTCTGAATCACGCGTCCCACCTCCTCTTTCGCTAACATCACTGCTTCGCAGGAGGAAACCACCGCTTCGCATTCCGTCTCTCCCCGCAGCTTGGCCTCGACCAATGCCCCTATCGCCGTCGTGAGCGTGGTGCGAGAGAGGTGACACCCAGGCGTTTCCTCTCTCCTTATCGTTTCCATGTCCGGACCTGCGTCAGGCGGTAGATCACGCCGTGACGCCTAACCAGCCACTCCTCAAAGAGGGGTCATACCGCCGCGATTGCGGCGTGCCCGTGTTTCGGACTCGATTATCTTTTTGTCCTATTAGATACACGTTTGGCAATTCCTTAATCCTTCTCGAAAAAGAAAAATCGTAAAAGACCTTCAATTACATTGTAAGGACGACACCTCAACCAATCCTCCAGGAAAACTCCTGGAAAACTCTTTATAGTAAATTACGCTAGACGCTCCTTCAAAATACAATTAATCCTGCTAAACCCGTCCAGCTGAACGCCGCCCTCCTTGCATTTATATTAAATCCAGAGACATCCAAGTTTTTCACGTAATTAACATTCAGAAAAAAATACGAAAATACGACAAGGAAACGGGAAACAACTTTACTTTTAATTTTGCTCTAGTAAAAAAATATAAGCAGAGAAATGAGGAAAACATTTGCGGGATAAACTTAAAAGCCAAGAAGGAACACTTTGAATGTGGGTGAGTTTTTGATGGAAATATACTTAAAGATGCTGATGTTCTCATCAGGTTTTTCCTGACGCTAGTGTAAGCGACAAGAAATACCTCATGCTGTGGAGCCGTACATTGCTGTAATCACGAATTAAATGATGGAGTTCGATAGTAAACGAATTTGCTTTTCCTGGGGTTTGCTGTACCCAACGTTTGAGAAAAGAATTTCAGGGTTTACAAAAACACATGTCTACATACATATCTAAATAGTTTTCGGTATTATGAGGTAGTTCCAGTTATAAGTACATATACGAGTACTTACTATAACAAAGGTAAATTAAATCTGTCTGTTTTATCCTCAAGCCCCCGTCAACCACAGCATTTTCATCAAAACTGAATTAATAAAATCTTGGCTCGCTCTAGAGACTGCACCTTTGTAATCTGTGGCAATATTTCTAGAGCAGTCGAGTACACAGTGGCCCAGGCTGGACGGAGATAAATGGCTGCGTGGTCAAGTTCCAAGGGGACAAGGTGGATATGTAAGGAAAACTATTTTATTAACAACCACAAGTTCAGAATCTCTGCGAAGTCCTCCCGTATATCATTTTACTCCTTTTCCGTAAGTACTTTGTTTTCTTTTGCGGTTTTATTTTTTGGGTAGATCATGTGATACTTCTATGTTTGATTAGATTTGTTTATGCTATAAAACATTAGCTATATAAAACTAATCGTATTGTATATTAATGTACAATCAGCAAAGTGGAATCATGACCGATTTTGACTATAAATCGTTTGAATCAGTCAAAATAACAAAGATCACAGTTGTTACCATGGCCATGGATACGTGGTATGTAATTTATACGCGAATGTAGACCTAATTGTATTTGAATGTCTAAAAGAAAATAAGCTTATGGTGGGTCATAATTCATCATGTACATTACTACTTGCCAGGTACTTAGTCGGCGACTCTGGCAGGGCAGGTGAAACTAAATACCTAGTGATACGTAAAAAGAAAAACAAAACGATTCTTCAAATATAATACTTACACAATTCATAAAAAACATACTTGGGTACCAACTAAAGATAACAAAATTAAGTGATTTAAAATTCAAAATTCTATCACAATTAAAGGTGCATTCATGCATTAAAGATGGTATAATAATTAGACGAGTTGAATTAGACCATTATTATCGTCAATAAACATTTATATTGATCAAGTTATGAGCCGTAAAAACAAAGAAGAGCATTGTTTCCGATCAAATTAGATCATAAAAACCTATTATGGAATTGTTATGAATTTTTACCGTGTTTCACAATATTAATAGGAAGAAGCTTATCCTATAGAGAGAGAGAATTTCAAAAACAAACTATATACATAATAGGTATTTTAGGTATATACGTTATAGTAGGGGAGCTGAGGATGCTAAATTTGCAGTTACTCGAGCGTCATGGAGACCTATTGGATTTGAAAGATTATGTTCTAAAAAGAAAAAAAGTTTCTGACAAGTTTTCTTTTTTAGTGAGGGGGAGAGCTTGTAAAGAGCTTTGAAACTGTAAAAAAAAACAGTTGTACAGAAGTACTCGAGCGCGTCAGGTATTTATAGTGTAAACGCGCTTTACTTTTCTGATAACCAATACATTTTAATCTGACGATTAACTCGAGGGGGCTGTCCGTGGCAAGCGGTTGAAAATCCAAATAAAAAAAAGTTACTCGAGCGCGTCAGATATTCAAAGTGTATGTAAAGTAAACCCTAAAAAGTGTCGTATTAAAATGTCTGACGATTTGGATGTTGCGCAAAGTAATAATTCATATTTCTATCTGTAAAAAAAAAACGTAATCTCGAGATACTCGAGCGCGTCAGATTTTTATGCCGGAGGTTCAAATTGATATCATAGTCCTCCTGAATAATAATCTGACAATTATACGGAGGGATATCGCTATTCTGAGCATCTTAAAATAAATTTATAAAGAAGATAACTGCATTCACGCATAAAAAAAGTATAAAATTAAATTAAATGTAGTAATTACAAATAGAAACTCGTCTACATCATTAAAATCCTATCAAAAACATAAATGTCAAATGAGAGCCAAGTTCAATTATGATATATGCCTTGGTTTACGACTTCACGGACAAAATAAGTGAAATCTAAATAGGTGCCAAGTTCAGTGGTCAGAGGGCCAAAGCCTGCCAGGGTCACGGGACTTATTCCATCACCGTGACCCCGGAACATAAAGGGCTATTGAAAGACACCGTTGATTTTAGTCAGTACGAGTCTGACAGTCCCTCCCGCCCTGCGCCGCGCTGGAACCCAGCACTGATAATGCTCGACTCTACGCTGGATCTGTTGGAACCGAAACCTGAAGCCATATTGCTCGTCAGGAATGAGGCTCTTTACAACAGCGTAATTTTTGAGTCGCTTATAAATAAGTCTCTCTAAGATTTTTCGGCGAACATTCAGGAAACTGATAGGACGGTAACTCATGGACTCGGACTTGGGCTTGCCTGACTGATGACCAATAGCAATGGCCTCTTTCCATGCCTGGCATGCCATATTATTGCTCGGAACGCCACATACATTAAATCACGACCGATAGTAGCGAACTAACTGGTAATTCACCTTTTCTTCACGATTCTACCGACTTCGCCCCATGGAAAACGTCAGATTATTAGTGAGTATGATTTTTACAGTGTAACCTTCAATAAAACAAAAAAATGAAACGCGCTCGAGTATTTCAAAATGACGTTTTTTTTTTACAACTTCAGTACTCGCTCATTTCCTAATGCCACGCTCAAATTGTCAGATTATTGAAATATACACTCTTCTGAACGTAATTAATCTACCTTTTCTTAATCTGACGCGCTCGAGTATTTCTGCGGATCGATTTTTTTTTACTAATCTGACGGGTTCTCCCAGACAAACCCCACCAGATAAAGGGTTGATATTTGGTACAGGTACATTAAAGGGTGCAAGGATTCTCCCTTATAATAATCTGACGCGCTGGAGTAACAGCAAAAATCCCTTCCTGGGCTCCCCAACTATTATGATCGCCATAGTCAATGAAATAAAAAACAAAGCCACCGAATTCCGAAAAAAAAGTTATTTTGCAGTTTTTTTTTGTATTTAGTTTTGATGTTCGTACTTTTTTATAAAGTTTTATGTGTTTCGTTTTGAACTCGGTTCCCATTTTTCAAAAAAAAAAATAATTTAATAATGACTAGGAAGAGTGGAAGGTTATAGGGGAGACCTTTGCCCAGCAGTGGGACAATACACGTTAAAATAAATGACTAGCTAAAACAGTTGTTGTTATTAACCTTTGCCTAACTCTTTCTCTTTAGTCTCTTGATTGTTACTCTTACCTGAAATATTTCCTGGTGAATGCGTCGCAGTCGACGATGAGGAATCTTCTCCCGAGGATGAAGATGGTAGCGCCCACAATCAGATCCTTGGGGCAGTAGTACTCCGTAGTTACCTCCTCTTCAGTCGTCTCCAATACGCAGGAAGGGAATGATACTGGGAAAATTAATTTATATTATTTTGATGAATATTATTGAGCTTAGAAATTAATAACACGAATAGTTTATTTCCATAAAAAATGGTTCCCTAAGCCCCTTCGTACACTAGGCGACGCAAGTCTCCGATGCCTTACGATTTTGGTATTCATTGACGTGTGCTTTTGTTCGTACCTCTATTGGGTTTGCATTGCGACAGCCGCTTGGATACCGAAGTCGTAAGGTATCGGAAACTTGAATCGCCTTGTGTACGAAGGGCCTAATATGTAAGTCTATAGGAAATTAGGAACAAATTAATTAATTAACCTTCACGAATAATGTTTGCCAAACTCAGTCGCTTTGAATTGAGAATCGGTTTTATAAAGACCTCTCAATAGGCCGGAATTATGTAAAATGTATACATTGAATGTACACAAGTGCCTGGATTTTTACTAGAAACCAAGCCTAACCAATATAGAACGGTTAGGTACAATCGACAAAGTTGTTTTTTTTTTTAATATAATATTCCACAACCATCACACAACGCCCTCTAGTCCCAAGCTAAGCAGAGCTTGTGTTATGGGTACTAGACAACTGATACACATACTTATATATTTCTAAATACATACATATTATAGATAAATTTGACCCACCATACGCTTATTTTAGAACAGACATTCAAATACAATTAGGTCCACATTCACGTAAATATATAATATCCATGGTAACGACTTTGATCTTTATCAATTTGACGGATTCAAACGATTTTTTGTCAAAATGGCTCATGATGACATAGACAAATAATAATAACAAATATGCCTCAATCTTTCCCATCCAATTATGAAGAAATACAAGTGAATGTCAACCAAATTCCCTACAAAACGATCACCGAGATGTTTTTTTCTATTGTAAACAGGTATTTTCGCTGTAAAAATACATACAATATGTGAAACTACGTACCCATTGTCACCGCCTATGTCACCTATCGTTTACTTCACTATGAATAAACTACCCTAATCGCAAAGGTTAACTTTTTACACGAAAATTCAGCAGTGAGAAGGGTTGTGACCTTCAGTGGCATAAAGACGTTGAATAAGCTACATCGATATTCAATATTGGATTATACAAATCATTTTTACCTTACATATTCACAACCGAGATTGTACCTATACACTATTTTAAGTGGATACGAAAGCTTTTAGAGGCAAAATAAACTTATTCTAAAATCAAAATCAAATCGTTTATTTCAAATAGGCCAGTTACAGGCACTTTTGAATTGTCAATAGACAAAATTAAAATAAAATAGTTTAAAAAATAGTTACGGTGCTACAGTCCCAGTCACAAGACATAAAAACTGTGAAAGTACTGTAGATGCCCATTCCAAAGCGTAGGTCTCTATGGAGAAGAACGGGCAAGAAACTCCATGGACACTCTTTTTCAATCGCCAAAATTATAACAAAATTAAATCTAAACTAATATACAAAAGAGATTCAGAGAAATTATTATATAGATTTGCTTTTTTAAATGCCTGGATATAAATTGTACTCTTCACTGCTTTAGGGTGCTTGTACACGGCGCGTGTAACCCGCGCAAGTAAAGGTACGGGTTACCCGCGCGAGTAACATGCGCAAGCTACTTAATCGAGTTACTCGCGGGGTGCTTGTACACGGCGCATGTAGCTTGAGCATGTTGAGGCACTTGCGCGGGTTACATGCGCCGTGTACAAGCACCCTTAGAGCAAGTAATTTGCTAGCAAGCAGGTAATTAGCAGTTTGCAACAAAGCATTACTAACAACTAGTGGTTTCAAGGTTTTGAAACCTCTCACGGCAAATCCGAGCAAAGGTGCCAGTATACGCTCATAATATTCTTGAAAAGTATGGTAATATAATACGCCTCAATACTCATGCCTTCCGTGTCTTAAGCCTGCTCTACACTACTCGCGAAGTTGCCTCGACGAAGGACTCGTCGAAGTTGGTCGAAGTCCCGAAGTATGTGACTAATACACTACTCGCGAAGTTGCCTGTGTCATCATTGTGCCCTTTGACTCGGTCGTAAAAACCGACAACAAATGGAAGTCGCCCGAAGTGAATCGAAGTTGCACGAAGTGAAGCGAAGTGCCCTTCTACACTATTGTAATTCGGTCAACTTCGACCAACTTCGCGAGTAGTGTTAGAACAGGCTTCAGATGAAGTATCCAACGCCTTTGACATAAACTAACTGGATAACGGAATACCGTTCCAACTTTGTCAATAAACATACCATACTGATTTGCCTCAGAACAGCAAGATAAAGTTATTAATAATAATTGAAGAGGCATAAGGGTTGAACTACATCTGGCAGCACGGAATCGCCTTTTTCGTCGCCCTTTCTCTTTCTGTCGCTTAGAACTGCCATTTGCTAGGCCGAGATAGAAAGCATAATGCGATAGCACGCGGCGGAATCCTCGAGGCGGCCGCGTGCTATCACATTGTCTCGGTCTTGCAAATGGCAGTTCTAAGCGACAGAAAGAGAAAAGGCGACGGAAAAAGGCGATTCCGTGCTGTCAGATGTGGTTGAACCCTAAAATAGAAAATAGGTCGCTAGACTAGCAAATAACCCCACTTTTCTTATATTGCTGACACGGCAAGGAACATTCGAGTCGTTTGTCTACCTGTGCGACACTGTACCTCTCGTTTTACAACCTTTTATTATCCTTATCCTACCCTGCAGTTATTTAGTGGGTGAAAGCACACGTAGCTAATAAATTTGTATTAAGAAAGTTACGGGTTAATAAGGTTCAAGTAACTTTGTTACTAGATAACGTAGACTTGTTGTGTGGGTCATGTCGCTTACTTTAATACTTTTGATATTTCTAAATTTTTTGGCCGCGTTTTTAAGTTACCGTTACATTAAAATACTAACCAAATCATAGCCTTTCTACTCTAGTGTCTCTTCTCTCGTTTTTATAGGTACAACCAAGTTGGATATGCTATAGTCACTGGAATATCGTTCTAGAAAGCCATTGAGAGAACCGCTGTAGCTGAAACCAGCAATCTGTTAAAAAGATAGAATATTCTTTTTAACAGATAGCAGACTTTTTTTATTCTTGCCATAAGGTGACATAATGGGCGATCTTATCGCCAAAAGCTATCTTTTCAAGACATTTCACCAACTTCACGGTGCAATTCAGTAGGTAATCTGCTCTCATAATAATAAAAGTTTACCACTGGATAAATAGTTTTATTTACAAAATACAGAGCATAAAATACATTGCACATTAATCTGTGGTATCATTAATTTTAATCCATGACTGCATCCACTGTACTTATTGACTATTAAGTAAAATATATTACCACTTTCAGGCAATAAAGGCAAATTGCGAGGAAGGCCATAGCTAGGTCAATAAATCTGCAGCCTAACAGCTAGGTGGTACCTGCCGCATGGGACTATTGCACAGATGAAAAACGAGGTAAGCTACCAATTGGATATATTGAGTTGAGAGCATTCATCCCAGCCTGACATTCGATTAAGTCCTGTAGAAACAAGTGGCGCAATATAACACCCTGTATTTACAAAGTTTGTTTGATAGAGAAATGGGGACGAGGTGGCTTTATTTTAAATTCATCAGCATTGTTTTTAAACGTTGCCCCAGATCAGGATTTCTACTTTATCGTGGGTGCATTTACAAACATTTAAACTCACATTCTCAAAAACCCCCAGACTTGGAATAACTTGCAGATCATATAATTATTTGTTCTGTGCGGGAATCGGGCCCGCGACAAGGTGTGCACCAGTCGATCGCTCAGTGACTAGCCAACCGTACCGTCAAATTCATTGTTTTGCTCTTGTTGACTTCAAAATTAATATTGGCATGAAATTATATTGTGTCTACCTCGATGTTCTAGTCACTCTAGTGTGTACAAATCACAAAACCCTGCAACGCAGCGCTAGGGTTTGAAGCCGACTATCCAGTGTATCAGAGATATTTGAAGTCACTATATGAATCCTTCGATACAAGCATTGGCTGCATGCTGTATTTTGGCTAGGGAAAACTTCAGTTAATATCTTCTGGTCTACTCAAAAAAAGACACCTTCGCGTCGATTTTTGGATTGAGGCACTACCATGACCTTCCACGTTTTTGTGACTTTACGTCATCGTAAATGAGATCTATGAAAGTCGTTTGATGAAAAAATTTGTTCCTACTTTCTACTTCTCTTATATCTACTCTTAATCTCTCCTATATCTACTCTCTGATATCTACTCCTGGAGGAGCTCGTGGCTAAATAATCACAGCCGCACAGGCCGATCTTCCGGGTTAAGCCGCGCTTGCCGAGGTTGGTCTGTAGATGGGTGAGCATCTGTCATAGCGAGTTTCCTCGGTGCCTCGGAAAGCACGTAAAGCCGATGGTCCCGGTTGTCATTTGTAGATCTGACAGTCGTTACTGTTAGTCAAAAGCTCTAAAGTCTGACAACCAGTCTTACCATGGGGTATCGTATTACCCAGTTACTGGGTTGTAGAGGTCCGACAGGCAGTCGCTCTATGTAAAATACTGATATCCAGCTGCATCTGGTTCGACTGGAAGCCGACCCCAACATAGTTGGGAAAAGGCTAGGCAGATGATGAGGCGCTTTTTCAAATGAAAAGAAGTATTTACGAATACTGCAATAGGGAAATTTTGTGCTTATAACCGGAGACCGAAGACAGGAGACCGCTACATTTCTTAACATTAGGCGTTGACAAGTGTCGCAGTCTCTTGTCGCGGCGCGAACAGCTCCATCTATGCAGAAGAGGCTGTCCAGCGCGCGACCGGCAACTTAACTGTTTAAAGAACTACTTTTCAATTATTTACTATAAATATTTAAATTATAATCTGGCATACATATAAGCCGCCTACGTGACATTTATCAAGGCAAAGAGGCTTTAGGTCGACCTATAGACTTTAGTAACGAGGGTTAAAGGTTGATTGGGGAAACTTTTAGGTCTAAAACGGTCACTTCGACAGAGATAATTGCAATAAAATGTGTAAGGATTGTGTTCATTTCTATTTCTTGTTTTGGCTAGCAACAGAATAGGAAAAAGTAATTCATATTTTTATGGCAATTCATTATTATTATTCTGATAAAGTGATCTAGTAATGAGATCATAATTATGACAACTCTAATTATTGATTGATTGTTTATGTTTAACTAGCACTTCCCCCGCGACTTCGTCCGCGCTTATTTAGAGCTTTGCTTTCTGTGAATTTCTTCTCCCTTTACCCTCTTTATGCAATACTTTTAGAAAATCTAAATCAAATAAAATTATATTCTCTCTCATTCGACCACAAATATCCCTTTAACAGTCGGTTTTCGCAACATCCCAGCTCTACATCCTAAATATATACCCCTGGAATAATTTGAGACTCGTAGTACTTGTAGTAACGAATTTTCATACAAACTCTGAAGCTAAAAAGTACCCCGTAGGGGGGGAATTACACGTCATAGTCCCGCCTTAAGTAGCACCTACGTCGTAAAAGAACCTTCCGGTGAAACATTAAAAACTCCTAGTACTTGTAGTAATAAAGTTTCATACAAACTATCAACCCCAAAAACAGCCCTTTAGAAGTGAAATTTAACTAAGTCCCATCATTGTGACCACCTACGTCCTTCTAAGAATCCCCATGCAAAATTTGAAACCTGTATCTAACAACATCAAACACAACCCCTTAGAGTTCAAATTTTGAATCACCCCGTCATAGTATGCATCGAAGTCCTAAAAATAAACCTCATACAAAATTTGAGACTTCTAGCACTTGTAGTAACGAAGTTACATGCAACCTATCAACCTCAAAAACAACCCCTTAGGGGTGAAATTTCACAAAATCCCATCTTAGTGAGCACCTACGTCCTAAAAGAATCCCTTTGCAAAATTTTAAACCTGTATCTACCAACATCAAAAACAACCCCTTAGGGGTGAAATTTCACAAAATCCCATCTTAGTGGGCACCTACGTCCTAAAAGAATCCCTTTGCAAAATTTTAAACCTATATCTACCATAGATATGAGCGCCGCGCCGGCGCGCCGCCGCCGCCGTGATATTTCCCGCGCCGCCGCCGCCGTCCACAGGCGCCGGCGCGCCGAACCCGAGCGGGCGCACAGGCCGAACTTTCGGATTAAGCCGCGCTTGCCGAGGTTGGTCTGTGGATGGGTAGCATCTGTCATAGCGAGTTTCCCCCGTGCCTCGGAAAGCACGTAAAGCCGTTGGTCCCGGCTGTCATTTATAGATCTTTGACAGTCGTTACTGTTAGTCAGAAGCTGTAAAGTCTGACAACCAGTCTTACGACGGAGTATCGTATCACCCAGTTACTAGGTTGTGGAGGTCCGACAGGCAGTCGCTCCGTGTAAAATACTGATATTCAGCTGCATCAGTTTCGACTAGAAGCCGACCCCAATGTAGTTCGGAAAAGGCTAGGCTAGGATGATGAGCAGTCATCAAGGCTTCTTTTTTTTTGCGTGGTAAAATCGTCTAATGAGTTTTCCCACCCCGGGCAGGGCGGGAGGGACTGTCAGACTCGTACTGACTTCCACGGTGTCCTGCAATAACCCTTTATGTCCCGGCAGGCTTTGGCCCTCTAGAGGGGGACCCCGTCATCATGCTGACACTCTATGAGTCGCGCGAGGAACACAACGCGCCGACCACCCGGCCATGGTCCGTGGTCGGACAGCGAGTTGCCCTGTACTGGCCACCCGCATGCCCGCGCCTACGGTGGCCGGAGATCGTCTTGCGATGTCCGTTGCCGTGGGCGTCCATCACTGGAACGGAGAGGACGCTGTCTTTTCCCTCACGCGGCCCACCTCCTCCTTCGCAAGCATGACTGCCTTGAAGAAGCAGCATGCCGGGTGCGAGAGGTCTCCACCCATCGCCGCCGTGAGGACACGTCGGTGCTCTGCCCAAGAGGGGCAGTTTTGCACCGTATGCTCTACTGTGTCCTCCGGGTGATCCTCGCAGTGGTGACAACTAGGCGTTTCCTCCTTCCTCATCAGACACAGGTTCCTCCCGAAACTTCCGTTTCCGGTGAGGAACTGCGTCATGCGGTCGGACGCCGTGACGCCTGTCCAGCCACTCCCCCAAGAGGTGTCTTACCGACAGTCGTCCCTCCATGCTGCCCTGAGATCGCACCCGAGCTCTTCCCACCGTGCCTCGACCTCTCGAGGCAGCGGGGATACGCCCCGGCGCTGCGCCACCATCACCATTCAAGACGCGCTGGAAGGTAGTCGCCTCCAGATCCTAGGGCAGCAATCCGGCAGATCCGGAGATTAGCTGATTCGCCGGCGATCGTGCGGTATCCCCGAATCATCCGGACAGCCAAGGCTTACAGTAAAAATCTAGCCACCAGCAATTTTTACTGTTAATTTTGTTTGTTTTCTTTTTTTTTAATTTATCTTGCCAATTCAATTTGTCTCATCAAAATTATAATAAATCTTTAATTATACGTAAAACGTTGTTCTAATTCTTCTCTTAAAATAATTAATTAAAGTAGTTAAATAAAAGTCACGCCGCGCCGCCGACGCCGCCGCCGTCGACTCCAAAAAGTCGGCGCGCCGCCGCCGACTGATTGACCATCGGCGCTCATATCTAATCTACCAACATCAAAAACAACCCCACAGGGGTTGAATTTCCAGAATTCCCGTCTAAGGTAGTGTGTACGTCCTAAAACAAACCCCATGAAAAATTTGAGACTCTAAGCACGTGTAATAACGAAGTTTTCAAACAAACTTTCAACACCAAAAACAACCCCTTAAGGGTCGAATTTCGAAAAACCCTTTTCTAAAGTAGAACCTACGTCCTAAAAAAACCCGCATGCAAAATTTGAAGCTCCTAGTACTTGTAGCAAAAAGTTTCATACAAACTGTCAACCCCAAAAACAACCCCTTAAGGGCGTTATATCGCAAAAACCCTTCTTGGTGTACACCTACGTCTTTAAAAGCATCCCCATGCAAAATTTGAGATCTCTCTCTATCAACACCTAAAACAACCCCACAGGGGTTGAATTTCGTGAAACCCCGTCTAAGGTAGTGCGTACGTCCTAAAACAAATCCCATGCAAAATTTGAGTTTCCCAGCACTTGTAGTAACGAAAGTTTCATACAAACTACCATCACCAAAAACAACCCCTTAGGAATCGAATTTCGAACAACCCCTGTCGTAGGTAGCACTTACTTCCTACAAAAAACCCGCATGCAACATTTTAAACTTCTAGTAGGTACTTGTAATAACAAAGTTTCATACAACCTATCAACCCCAAAACAACCCCTTAGAGGTGAAATTTCGCAAAATCCTGTCTTAGTGAGCACCTACGTCCGTAAAAGAAGCCCCATGCAAAATTTGAGACCTCTATCTATCAACACCTAAAACAACCCTTTAGGGGTTGAATTCCAAAAAACCCCGTTGAGGGTAGTGCGTACGTCTTAAAAACAAACCCCATGCAAAATTTGAGACTCCTAGCACGTGTAATAACGAAGTTTCAAACAAACTTTCAACACCAAAAACAACCCCTTAGGGGTCGAATTTCGAAAAACCCTTTTCTAAAGTAGCACCTACGTCTTAAAAAGAACCCGCATGCAAAGTTTGAAACTCCTAGTACTTGTAGCAAAAAAGTTTCATACAAACTGTCAACCCCAAAAACAACCCCTTAGGGGCGTAATATCGCAAAATCCGTTCTTAGCGGGTACCTACGTCCTAAAAAGAACCCCTGTGCAAAATTTTGAACCCTTAGCACTGGTAGTTTCCGAGCTTTCGTGTCCTATGAGTGAGTGACCTTTTGCTTTTATATATATAGATTTGGAAAAGAGAAAAGGAATTTATAAGGTAGAGGTGTGTGGAAACGCCGGGAAGAGACGCCCTAGGAAGACCTACACTGATCTTATTGGGGAAGTGCTTCAGAAAGGTCGAGGCGTGCGCGTGCGCAGATTTATTAAGGAAGCTCCCTCACCGTGAGCATTCACCTACAATGTAACGTTACAGATTCGAACATTCGAAGCTAATAGACCGTCAAATTGCGCACTTTTATGTTACATTACAAGAGAATGCTCGCGGTGAGGGAGCGCCTTAATGTAGATGAGGCGAAAGGAGTATGGAGGGATATTTGGCATTTTACAATGCATTTCTCATCTTCTTCCTCAAAGGTTGGGCAGAAATGGACTTAAGACTTAGTCATGGTTAAGTTTTATATGATATGGGTGCGAGCCCATTGTCATCAGTATTGTACACAAATCCAAATCCCTGGCTTGTATGATAAACAATGCTGTTGGAAAAATAAAACATCGTCTAAAGTAGTCATGGAACTTAAGAACTTATTCCTATACAGAAGCTTGTGCGGTCATTGGACCAAATGGGCGGTCAACTTTTTTCACGATAACTTTTACCCGAAATTTAATATCAACCGGATCGTTTAATCTTATTAACCCAAAAACCCGGGCCTATATTTATCGCTCGCTATTTAAGTATATCGGTTACCCTGTTCATTAAATTAATTCTTGGAAATTCATAAACAACAAATTACAAAGGCTTCCCGGCCTTTACTTAGTCTGCAATAATTCATAATCTCTCCGCCAAAGAAGTCGAACTTGGAACGGCGCGCAACTTCTCAAACTTTCATAGCTTAATCTCCTTTAAAGCTATTAATATAAAGTGAGGTATCCCTGTTTGTTCGCTTCCAAAATTACTAATAATTCAATCAAATTTTGTAATTAACTGTGCCGACTTTATTAATTATGTCCACTAGCTTTCTGAAGCTGTATCTTCTATATTAAGTAAACCACGATCTACCTAATTAAAATTATGTCATCTTTAGAAATCTAAAATATGTCTACAAAATGAAAATGATTTGCCTAGCTAAGTATGTATAAGTAGATTATCTCAGTACTAATTCTTAAATGATGAAAATTACTTTGTTTGTAAAACAGCAAAAGATAAATGGTTTAGGCTAAATGCCTGAAGGGATTAAGCGAGCGCTTGGGCGCGCTGCAGCTTTGCCCCGACACAATGGAACATCGGAATGCTATTTGCGATGTTAAAAACGCGGAAACGAATCTTGTTTGAAAATGGAAAACGTTTTACTCGATATTTTTTTCATCCCATACATTTAGAAACAGCAAAAGTGAGCAAAAAATGTACATTTTATCTTTAAGTAGTCCGATCCCAATAATTATCCCGACAGTAAATACGAAAATTGGCCCAGTGGGAAGTGATAATGCAGTTGACGAATACAGGCTGATAATAATGATGAAGTAAATTATACAGGCTTAAAAATACTTATTAATAATGATACCGCAATAATAATGATGTTACCGTCATACCTATTTAGAAACTATTAGATAAATATTATCGCAGCTTGGCGTGGGAGATAAAGAATCATATTGCAGCTATAATTTTGCCTATTCGGATGAATGGCCCCGAGATACCGTTCCAATTTCGAACGTTTAAAGATGTTCATTAGGTATCTCATTCAGAATCTACGATCATTTACATACTTTAAAACAAATGAATTAATTCTGCGGTCACTTGGGTGAATTGAGCTCGTGAACGTAACAGAATAGCACCACCAATGGCCAAAAGCCTCGACGAATATAATTCGATGGTCTGGTTAAACATTTTTATCAATGGTCAGATTCAGAAGGTATAGCTTGGCAAAAAACAATAGAAAACCGGAAGTCGTCACTGTGCTCTTGCTACCAGCACTTTGAATGATTTTATTTTATTTATTTTCACTTATTATGTTACTTTTATGGCACAATAACAAATCTAACAAACCTGCGTCTTTGTTTACATAAAATATCAATCATTTTAAAACGTTGTCAGCAAAAATAAAGATTAGTTCCGTTTCAAGACGTTCTGGCCAAGCTGTAGTAGGTACTTCTCGATTCAGCTCGTAGTGTGCGTAGGTTTCTCTCCGGAGCCCTAATCATCCATCTTTTATCGTAAATAAAAGTAAAGAAAATGAATGAAGAAATTACGAATTTATTTCACCCGTCCCTTATAAAATTCCAATATTAACATCCACAGTACAATCATAATAAAGGCAGTCGTTTCTCAGCCTTCCCAGCATTCTGATTGAGTCATTACCGTGACGGAATTCAATATAGCTATGTGACTCACCCCCAGCCACATATCATTACCACATCACTTTTTATCGGCATTTTGCCCGCAGCTAACCGTAGCTAACAAGCACCATTGAAAGAACATTAAACGGTTTTTGTCCTCGTATAACTTCGGGTACCTAAGTTGGGTAGTAGTCCGGAGTTACGATCCGTTCTTGATCACTTGCCACTTACGGATAGTTGCTGTTACATTATCTTTACATGTAATAAAATTGTAACATGCTGATGTTATTAAATATGTCAAAGAAAAACTAAAATATACATATTTTCTAAGGACATTTTGTCCATTTGTCTGTGTCTGTGCGTTTGTGCACACGTTACGCAAAAACGACTGCATGGAACTAAATGCAGTTTTCACTCGATGTATTGCTAAAGGTCTAAATTAAAATATAGACTCCATTTTAAAGCAGGAAAATATCTAACTCGCACAAAAATAAAGAAAACTGATTCTAAATTCTACACGTTCGATAAGAAGTCGCGGGCAAAAGCTAGATAAGTAATAAAACTCAAGTTTGCAGACGGTCCTATTTTAAAGTTCTACCGTATTTAGAACATGTTACTCACTCGGCTTTTCCTTCCATTTCTTAGGCAGCTTAGTTTTCTTCAGAAGCATTGGGAATGGATCCTTTCCGCCCTTCCCGTCGTGGATTTCCTGAGTGAATACAGATAATACTTAACGGAAGGAAACAACATTATCTTCTAGAAACATTAGGAAGTGTAATACTTACTCTATTTCTGTGGTAATAGGTTTGAGTTTGATGTAACTAATGAAGCATTAATTATTTAGTATCGGGATAAGTGCCCACACGTGTGCGGACGGCGAGGAATTGTTATTGAGCGTCCGTAATTGGAATGCGTCCTCGAGGACCCACATAAATATTCATTGCTCTGATTTTCCAAGGCCGTTTGTTTTTAAATTAAACCCTAAAACCGTCGCTTATTGAATGCTTTTACGTTACGAGTTTTGTGTTGGCAGTCGCATAAAACTTTTAATGGTAAATATTTATTTGCTTAGCAAGTTTGAGGCCCGGGTCAAATTCCTGCTGCTGTCGCAGGATTTTCTTAATAAGTTGCAGTAGCCCTTAAAAGCAAAGGGTTTTTGGAAGAGCAGGGTGTTCCTATGTCAGTAAGAGTCTCACAGCCCTTCCACGCTACCCACAGCTGGAGGCTAATTACATGATGGGACCTCGAAGAAAAGATTTAAACAACATGTAACGTAATTAACGCACACCCCAGGCACCCCAATTAGAATATTATGTTATAATCATAATATATTGAATTTTTAATTTAACATGTTAATGCATTATTATTAACTAAATTAGTTATTTTGCAGTAAGATTTATTTTTCTTTATTTTGTATTGAATGACGAAATTTGTATTACCTAATACAAATAAAATTGCACTTTTAAGTCTTTTTGCCTTGATTACGGTCTATCTTAGTTTGTTTTGACTGTACAGGGGTAATGTGACTATGATTTCCGTTATTTTAATTATTTTTGTTAAAAAATTACCTATGTTAAAAATTATAGAAATCGATTCAGTAAACGATTCTGAACAAACTAATTTCAGGATGTGCGTTAATTATGTTACACGTTGTATACAACAATGGCTATTTTACCTCTTACTTAGTATTTTTTTGTGATACAATGCACTGTTCATAGCTATGTTAGTTTTAAACGTATTGCTGTAGAAAAATCAACACCGATTCATCACGAGAAGCGATCCATAACCTCTAATGCACTATCTCAGCTTTATAAACGAGTTTCCACTATCCACAAAAGAACAGTTAAGGAGTCAGTAGTGTCAATTTTACACTTCTGGGAGTGATTTTTTCCTGGATACATTACTTTAATTTAGTCTAATATTAGTAAGCGGAGTGGCAGGTGGTGCGAATGAGACATCAATTACTTTGTAAGTACGCGAATAATAAAACGCGCCACTGGTCGCACCTCATGGAGTGTTTCAAACATTTCTATACATTTTGATCTTACCAATAGCGCTCCGTCCCGCGCTAAGTTTCCGCTCATAGCGGAAATGTCGTGAACGGACCACTACGTATACGTATTGTCCATAAGTTTGGACCAAAAATAAATGTTAAAACTCTGCGGAATCATGTGAAAATCCTCATGGACGAATTCATTATAATTGTTAACATTCGATTTGAATTGGTAACGATGCACATATTGTTACAACATAAAATTATACATACCTATAACTTAGATTTTCTTTTGCAAACTTATGGAAATTCATATGCTATTAGTTACCTTGATCGCAATAGTATCATCTTGCAGAAAGTAGAGCAGCTTGTAATCCTTCAGCTCACCAAAAGCTGAATCTCGGTCATCCCAAACGACGTCGAAACTGTAAAAAAAGTAACATAAATTAGATTCCACCGTGTGGCTTCCTCAAAGAGTACCTCGCCACATTTCCCCGTAACTGCGGACACAGACGGCTTAGAGGTCGTATATTATCAGGTAGATGTGCCCATCTCGTTTGTACAATGATAACATCTCACCAGGAAACTATGATTTCCCTGAGGGTAGTGGAGGTCAGAGGGCAGCAGAAAAATCTACCACACTGTATAATTAATGAAGGAGCTAGTCATGCAATACTACCACAAGAACTTATTTTAGCTAAATTGAAACGTGGAATACGAAATTATGCTAAGTAAAGAAACATTGTATTAGTTAATGAAAAGATTTTATGTGAAGACAAACCAACTTTTTCATAAGCTTTAAGAATAGCTTTATTATCCTTCAGCCAAGTCTGGGGCTTCAGAGCAGGCCGTCCTAGCTTGCGTATCTATTGGGCTATAAAGAAGAGGCCGATGTCCGAAAATAGCCTCCCTATAAAAAGAAAATGACCGCTACCATAAATAAAATGGAAGGGATTTATTCCATCCGAAAATATAATGCGGATGTGGGACCATCGGGCTGAGTTTAGCCTGTGAATTTAATTCTTATTGCAAACATACCTTTGTTATGGACAATTTTGGATGTCAAATCAAATAAAGTATGTTACAAGTTTAAAAGCGGACGTGAACGTATATGTGCATGAAATATAGGTGTTACCACGTGACCAGATGCCGCCAATTCAATCAATCAATCCTGCTAACGCTTTGTGCCTACAGCAGTTACTAACTCATATTGACATGCGGTAAATTAGTGATATGTGCATATCTAAACGGCCTAGCTTTGCTCCACTAAGGTATCGAATATAAATCCGAATATATAATATATCCTTATCATTTTTACGATAATATTAGTAGGTATCCTAATTTCGGAGGACCCCAACTATGTTAATTTTAATTTATTTGCACAAATATGTATATGGGCAAACATATAACTTTTTTAATAGGTAGTTTGTTTAGTATGATTACTTATTTAGGCATGGGTCGGACATCAGATTTGAGTAAAAAAAGAGCCCGTACAGCCCTCTGATGCTTCTACGATATAAGAATATACAGTGTGTCCGGGCACGAGTTAGCGATATTTGAAGAGGATATTCTAGACTCACTTTCATCGACAAAAATGCTTTAAAAAAAATCTTACTCCAAAACTTCGCGAATGGCAGCCATTTCAAATGTTTGATCTGTCGAACTGGGGTGTGTACAATAAAATGCAAATATCTTTGAATCCAAGAGACCTAGATTCATGCAGATGACTTTACTGTAAAGTTAAATGTTGAGGCTTATCAAAAACTTAGGAAAGTTTTCTAAATAATATGTAAAAATAGCCAAAAAACATGGGCAAACATGAAATTGTACACAAAAATTACTGAATAATTTCACATTTTTAACTGTAGCTCGATGAGTACCCCTGAATTTTGCTAGGGTTTTTGCATTAATTTAAAAGTGTTTGAGTCAGGCTATAAAATGATATCGAAATTATCACTCTACGTTAAGTATCTTAGGAGTTATTCTCAATTGAACATCAACCTTCCGTCCCGCTCCTCAGCAATAAATCTAAGAAACTGTACTATTTCAGTTTAAGGATGGTTACTTGGGGATCATTTACGCGGTGGTCAATAATGCCAGCTCATAAATATTCGTTGGAACGATTTAGCTCACCCAAAGAATGCGACACCTGTAATATTGGGGTACATGCGCTAAGGAAGGGTGATGTTCAAGTGAGAATAACTCCTAAGACACTTAATGTAGAGTGATAATTTTGACATCATTTTATAGCCTGACTCAAATACTTTTAATTTAATGCAAAAACCCTATCAAAATTCAGGGGTACTTACCAAGCTAGAGTTAAAAATGTGAAATTATTCAGTAATTTTTGTGTACAATTTCGTGTTTGCCCATGTTTTTTGGTTATTTTTACATATTATTTGAAAACTTTCCTAAGTTTTTGATAAGCCGCAACATTTAACTTTGCAATAAAGTCATTTGCATGAATGTTGGGCTCTTGGATTCAAAGATATTTGCATTTTATTGTACACACAGATCAAAAAATTAAAATGGCTGCCATTCGCGAAGTTTTGGAGTAAGAATTTTTTTTAAAGCATTTTTGTCGATGAAAGTGAGTCTAGAATATCCTCTTCAAATATCGCTAACTCGTGCCCGGACACACTGTATAACCTCAACGTAAGTACTTACTGCTGATACGTCAGAATCTATAATTTCTACAAGCAACGCATATATAGATATATGTTCGATACACTTGTCGCTACGCGTTACGTGAATTATCTTGTAAACAATAAGCCCTCGGGTATTTTCCCGCTAATTACATTTCGGAACCGATTTACACCCTTCTGAACAATATAATAAATTGATTTATGAATCCAACAGTCCGACACATACCTAAATCGGGGGAGTTAATCTCTCGGTATTGGCATGTGTTTGACTGTGAATGATTAAGTACCAAATTCACAGTATAATACCAAAATTGTTTACCAATTATCCATTCAAGAACCGATAAGGTAACGTTTATAATGAATTCGTAAATCTCACGTGATGGGTCTGAAAGCATAAGGTGCGTAGTTTTTCATGTTAGACGTAATCGAACTCGGCCAACTAACATACATTACGGGTGAGGTTACATCGTTAGTAAAGCGGTAGCGAAAAGACGAACGGCAAGCACACATCATGTTGAAGTTGATCAATAAATTACTTGACACTGTTTTTTTATTGTCGTTGACTAAAAGGGGTTTGAAGATTTTTGTTTGGAGGTTTTTTTTTTATGTGAGATGGGCTTGCTCTTAACCTTATTCTAGGTCAGGAATGGCTAAGACAAGGTCGGCGGTGGAGCGAGCTTACCCAGAAGAAGCCTGTTCACTCTAACTTTGAAGAGATTAGGGTTGTATGCGTTCGGAAACACAGACGCAGGCAGAGAGTTCCACTCTTTCACTGTCCGCATTATAAAAGACGTCTGAAAACGCTTAGTGCGAATTGACAGTATAGCAATAAAGTAAGGATGGTAATTGGCCGTGCGTCTGATGTTCGATGATAGAAAGGGGCTGGTGGGATGAGATCGTGGAGTTAGGTACCATACATGATATAATAAATGTTGTAATAATTGAATGTGCATACCTTACAGGGTTCGGATAAGACCCAATCGAGTTCAGTTTTTATATGGCCAAATATGGCTAGGTTAAAACTGAAGTGGCTAACATAAGCCCACCAGTCAACTCATTGATTTTAATACTCTTTACATTCAAGACCAAGGAGCAGGTGTTATTATAAGGCGCTCTCTCACCGCGAGCATTCACCTGTAATGTAGCATAAAAGAGCGCTATTTGATGCTCTTTAGTGTTCGAATGTTTGAATCTGTAACGTTATATTACAGGTGAATGCTCGCGGTGAGAAATCGCCTTTAGAGAAACGAAGGCGACCCGGTATTTGATTAAACCCAAAACTATCCTATATTTTGCACTCTGAGTAAGGATTGTTGCTATGAAAACGTGCAGATGTAGTTTCTTAGAAAAGCTCTCTGTTACTACAAGAACTCGACCAAGAGTGGAATTCAATAAAACCTCAGCCTTACAAATCGCGACATAGAACCGCTTTTGCATTGCCTGCAGGCTTGCTTTACTGGCTAGTGGCTAGGACGACATCACAACACGATTTATTATTATCGATTGATGTGGTCAAACGTGAAGCGGTTGTGTAGACGACAAATGGACATTGGATATACTGATATATTGATATTACATACAAGATGAAGTGTTGAAGATTCTGTAAGTCTTGCAAGTCGATGCATTCACCGGAGAAAAGCGCATAGCTCAGCCCATGTTACAGAAGAATGATTGTTCTAAAACTTTTGGAAAAAAAAATGGTTTTTCATACAAAATGAGAATTGATCGGGCCCATCAGTTTGAAAAATATTTTTTTTTTTGCAAATTTTCAAAAGTCTTAGAACAAAAATTGTTCAGTAACATGGGCGGGAGTTACCCCACGAGAGGTTTTGCGCATTAACCGTTACACGTTGTATAAATCCTTTGTATAAAAGAGCAAGAAAATATCACGTGTCAGAATTAAGCCTGAAAATATAAACTTTCAGTATGAAAGACAATATCAAGCTTTTCATTGCGTAGCACTTGTAGCGTTTCATGGCGTAGCACTCGTAGACTCGTAGCAGTTCATATTTCATGTAGCCGAGAGATTCAATTAAGTTCTTGGGATTGCAATCAAGATCCTGTATTTCATTCTACATAGATGTATTTAGTGTCAATTCTAGAAAGATGTCCATCTTATTTCTGACAAATATTTTAAAAGATGTTTACTTCACACAAAAATTACTGAACGCATTTAGATGAAGTTTGGTATACAGATAGTTTATAACCTGGACACAAGATTTTCAACCCGATTTTATCTGCCCATGGGATAATATTTTCGAGTAGTAACTGCCAACCGCTAGTTATACGTATATTCACAACGTCAAATTTAAAACATCTTTTCAAGTACTTCTCACGACAACGATGACACAAAATACAATAGTATTTAAGAGTCTTGAGAAGAAACAAAGAGGGTTAAGAGGTTATACGAAATTGTGAGGATATTTTTAGCCAGTCGTGGAATCATTAGAGTTTACGAAGCATGCCAGTTTCTCAGAAGCGCTGGGCCGTGGCGTGGGAGGCCGCCTACGCTTCGACTCGCGCTTCTAAACCTTATTTATTTGGAAGGCACATTATTTACTAATCTTTATTACATAGCTTCGAATGAAGTCACCATCGTAAATATTTTTGAGATAACGGGTACTTTCATCACGACTATATCATAATGACAACAACATACTTAATGTAATGGATCTCTGCTAAATTTCCGTTAACAACGTTATTTTTTGTTTATGTGAAACCCGATATACCTGTCTAGTATTTTTGTGTAAACAATCTATGTACAGTCGACAAAGTTGAATCATAACCCACTGGTCACACAAGCGCACTGGTTATAAATATAACGCACTAGAATTGTGCCATAAGCTGAGCAAATTGATTGAGTAACACAATGATTTTAAAATTAATTATTTATATAAAGATTGGCTAATCGATAGGTGGGAGGCTAAAGGCTTTCAAAACTAAATCCTAATAATAAACTACCCACATAAATCAAAAGAAGAATCTTGTAGTACCAACCTAAATAAAACCCATTTTAAGTTCTAGGCAATATTTCCCCAGCGAAATGTCTAAAACAAAAATTCTCAATGGTCCACTTTCTCTAAAGCATGTATGAAAACTAATAAATTATGACTCGTCTGCAAGGACCAAAGATACCAGCAACAAAAATGGAAAAGTGGAAAGTCTGACACTTCTGTCCTAGTTCCGGAACACCCGTGATTTATGGACATAACTCCGGGAGTTGTGTTTATTATTACGAGCCGAGATAATATAAATAAATAGCCATTAATAAGGTAAATTTATATAACGAGAAAGTGGAAGGAAGATAGGAAGTCCGTGAGTCTCAATGTGTTAAAAATACAAAATTATAAATATGAATTATAATCGAAATAAAGTATTTGTGTGAAGAACTGAACCTGCATAATTTTGGCCCGTATAATGCAAATAATTAAGAATTCATTTATAATAACGTAACAACAAGTCCGTTATCCTTCTATTCTGACAGTGGTTTACCTTAATTCGTCAGAAGTAGATATTTAATTTTCTTGTGCGTAATATTTAATTTTCTACGAGTTAATGGCAATAGACCATCAACTGGGTACGAATTTGAATTTTATGGGCTGCAATGGAACTAAGAAATTTTTTTGGGAAACTTAATAACATTGCCTGACCTGAAAAAACCAGTAGTGTTCACCAGGTTTATGTAACAAAACTGACCCTTATTCTACTTCCCTTCTTTTATTGTAGGAGCCGACTATCAAACAATCCAATAATTTTGTGGAACGCTGACTATAAGCCATTCCCAAGTTGTTTCAAAAAGTAAACGCGCCTTCTGCGTCCCGTCATTGTTCCCAGCTGTTTCCTTTAAGCCTTCTCATCGTCTAGTCCGAACCATACAACGTATAGGTACCTACTTTCATTGAAATCCTCTTACGTTCGTTTTAAAAGCAGCATGTAGGAATAACATGACGAAACCTAAAAGGAGAGATTTACCAAAAACACACACTATTCGGCGCGGAATTAGAACTGTTGAAATACCGCCATGCATGCACATTCCCCCATTTCGGTCGTTCCTTTGACTATGTTTCACAACTCAAATCCTCACATTTCACGTTAGTAGCGAGCAAATGTATGTTTTATGCTTCGTCTGCAAGAAAGGAAGGAACAATTTTCGTTCAAAAACAACATTAACTCGTTATAGATCGGCCGTTCAGCAGTATTTGTTATTTGGCATAGAAATAAATAACAGAAAGTAATAAAACGATTAAAGCAACGTTCGGCCTGAGTAACAGTAAAGTTGCGAGTCATAAACAAGGAACAGATGGGTGGTTAGGGGCGAAACCGCGCGCCACGCGCCTCGTGGCCTCGCGCCTAAAGCCGAAAACCGAAAGCCGAGCCGTTGTGGTCGCCTCCTACCAAGTCTTGACACAAATGTGAAACTACGGCCTGGCTATTTATAAGCCTCACTGTCTACGTCTTTAACAAAGTAGAGATTATCCTTATACACAAAAGTGATGCGTCCAAGTTTCATTAACAGCATTAACCCATTCTCAGTACTATTGGCTTACGTCACCGACTCACGCTTAAGCCTGCAGTTGTAAAGTGAAAGCTAGCGTATTTTTTAGCGTAATATAATCATCAAATGATCCAATGATGCCCACCCAGGGCAGGGCGCCTGGCAGGAGGGACTGCCAGACTTGCACTGACTAACAGCTCGTTAGTTCGCGACCCCAGCAGGCTTGGCCCTCTAAGGAGGCCCCGTCATTGTGCTATCAGCTCATTGAGGCGCGCATGGTACACAACGCGCCGTCGACCCGGACATTGTGCATGGTCGGACAGCAAGTCGCCTATTACTTGCCGCCCACATACCCGCGCCTTCAGTGGCCGGAGATTGTCCTGCGACGTCCTTAGCCTTGTGTGTCTCCCACTGCGGCTGTGTCGTGAGGTGGACGATGTCCTTTCTCACACACATCCCCCGCATCCCTCCTTCACTAGCATGACTGCTTCACAGAAGGAGACAACCGCTTCGCATTCCTTCTCGCTCCACAGCATGGCCTCAACCAGCACGGGCGCGAGAGGTCGCCTCCGTGAGGAAGTTTACTGCCCAAGCGGAACAATTCTGCACCATGTTCTCCACCGTATCCTCCAGGCGATTCTCGTAATGGTGACACCAAGGCGTTTCTTCCTTCCCCATCCGACACAGGAATCTCCCGAAACTTTCGTGTCCAGTGAAGACCTGCGTCAAGCAGACGGTAAAGACGCCGTGATGCCTATCCAGCCACTCCTCAAAGAGAGGTCATATCGCCGCAATCCGGCGTGGCCATCCTAGGTTGTAAACTGGGTTTATATTTAGGACATTTTAAACTACACGTGGACGCAATTTTTTATTTTTGCATGGATTCAACTATATTTATTGATCCGCATAATCTTTATAAAATAAGTAAGGTAGGTATTTAAAAACTCTATGCCTAAAAAAACTATGATTGTCTTCGGAAGCGTTGATTACTTCGCTCATCATATTCATTGTAGGATCTCAAATAAATCCTCAGCAAGTTAATAAACAAAAGGAGATTAAAAGTAATGGCCATATCATAACGAAGACGAATATTAAAAGAATATTAAACGAAGCTTCTCCGTTCCACTTAAACATTCAATACACCACAAGAAGTACCTATAAAAGTGGTTGATATGCCTTCCATAACTTACACACACACACACACACATGACGCATGCCTGAATTCCAATTTGAGTGCGTAATAAAGAATTAAACGAGTCTCACGCACTGAACTGCTTTACTCCGAGGGAGTAACAAGGATATAAGTTTCCGAGCTCCTGACACCTACATTTTACAGCAAGCGACTACAAACAGCTTCATGAAACACTGCATCTGTTACGGCTAAGCTTATTTTATACCCTCTATTTCTCACCACAAAATTACAAGTCAGTTAGCGGTATTGATGAAAAGGCTAATTCCTGGAAATTATCTCTTCTACCGCAAAGCTATGAAAAGAAATATGGTTTATGGTAATGTTATATTATGAACTTAATTATTGCATTAAAAGATTCAAATACAATCCCATAATGAGAACCCCGGGCTCGGATTGTGACAGAAAATAATGTGAGGCCAGATAATAAAATGACAAGTGGCACCGACATTCATTTTAAGTGTTTTCATTATAAAGAAGTTGTTATTTATTACGTACTTAGAATAAAAAATCTACGGAGTGTATGGCTTCTTGTTTATGGCTCATAAAAGGCTGAGAGTGAGACCAAGTGAGGCGAAGGAACTCTCTTATAATTCACGACGTAATGATTCCGACGTAGAATATTGATGAAAAGAAAATTGGAAAACAAGTGCACTTTTCTTGAGTCAGATGGTTATTATAAGCCAAGACGAAGAAGGGTCGTATTTTTGAGAGCGACCACGACCAATATTATACAGTTGGGAACTGTTTAAAAGTACTGAGAGTTGGCCTATGTAAGTAGGCAATTTCTTTAACGTACCACGTGATCGTTTCAAATATGTACGCACACTACGCAATATTTATAGCATGACCTTATTTCTCTGAGAGCAGAAAGCAATGTTTGTATAAACTTCTGAATAATAAACATTCAATTAAGGAAATCATAATAAATAACTCGAGATGCACGGTAAAACTATAGAATATGAGCGGGGATCGAAAAGTGAACACGAAACTTAAAAAAAAAAGAAAAAATCTTATAAGAATAGAGAATTGATTTGATTCAAAAATGGCGTATTCAGCTAGAGTATTTAGCATAAAACTTGAGACCTACTCATACTCAGTGCTCAAGTTTCAAACGTTGCTGAATCGCCTGTTGTTAGTTTTTGGGCCTTTTTGGAAACTGAAAGCGGGCCCTGGTCTTGTCTGAAATTTTTAATGTATTAACTGTACTCAGCTTTCAAGTTTCTTCAGAACAAGTTCTCTGTAAAACCGTTTGGACTCGTTATAGCTACCGTAAAGAAAACATCTGCGTACATGCGAATAAATACATTCGTCCTTCCCTCATTCAATCATTGCCAAAAGCCTATTTTGTTCATATAAACCTAACCAGGCAACCTCAATAGGCGACCTTCATTTGCACACACGTTACGGGTCCTCCATTAAGTTTTCCATGTTTTCCTAAGTTTGTGCATTTAAAACACGGACCTCATTTAGGTTAGTTCAATTGTCATTAACTCTTGCCCCTTTTGATTTTAATTAATGTTAATAGGGCGGGATTCGGGCTGTAGGTTCGTCAGATGACTAGTGGTCACGTAACCGAAGAAATAGAGGACAAAGTAATCCGGAACATAACGAGAACCAGATTCCGACGCGGAATGATCGATGAGATAAAACTTCAGCTCAGTATCCACTCCTCAGTTTACGATTTGTGTGCTCGAGACTCAAGAGTAACGAATATAAAGGAGTAGGCCAATAACTTTCTAAACTATGCCAGATACAAAATAAGCTCCCAATCAACTGAAAAAGCTCTGAAGTACTACTGAGTTTTACTATCCAAAAACTAACTGTAGGTAGATGAGCCGTCGTCATACACACTGCTACGAATCAAGCTATACAAAACCAATTTATCGCGGTCTCACTTTGTATGATCTTTCCGCACATTCAACGGTCAGATTACACTGGTTTTGTATAGCTCGATGTGTAGCCGTGTGTACTACAAAAAACGTAAAGTTCTGTTGAACACTTGTCTAAAAAAAATGTCACTGCAAAAAACCTTATATCAAAGTGAAATGTCGATTTGATATTGACAGTTTTTTTGGACAAGTTTTGAACAGATGTTTAATTAATTCTTTTGAGGTAAGACGGTAACCGTCTTATTCCAAAACGCCGACTAAATATAGTACTGGGATTAGTTCTAGGTTTAAACCATGGACTAAGAAAAACCTTATTATAAAATGAAGTTTATCACTAATCCTTGTACTATCTATGGTACTAAAGATAAACCCGCGAGACCCCTAGTCCAAGGTCTAACTTTGGTACTACTGTCAAATGTCAATTTCTACAAAAAGTTGAGGGTATTGTGGCTGTAAATTTCTGTGTTTATTGTTTTTATAGCGTTAAAAAATGGATATTAAAATGATTGACTTGATTGTTAAATATAATAGAAATACATGAAGAAAAAAGATAGTTTTATTTTACGCCACAAACTTCAAAGTTATAAACAAGAGTGTTGCCTAGCAACATAGGAAGTCCATATAGTTTTTACTATGTACTCCGTTTCACGTTCTTTGATAAAAATTTAACTTGATAAAAAAAACGCGATATGTGTGTTTGTTGCGCTCGTTCAAGAGGATGGAACTTGGACATGAAATTAAATGGTTTGTTTGTTAGGACTTAGGAATAAAGAGTTATTATACATTTCAAGTATTTAATATCAACATTAGTAAAAACGGAATGTCATATTGAATGAAGCCAGTGTAAAAGAATGAATGATTGTCCTTTTTTCATTTTTTATCTGTGTAAACCATGGATGATCTTTGGACTAACTGATCTTCAGTTGGTCTTAGATTTGTAATATGATCACATTTTAAGCCTGGTACTAACTTTAATACCGTAACAATCCTAGACTATTTAGTCCGGGTTTAAACCAGTACTAACTCAAACTTTTGTAATAAGACGGTAAAGGTTTATAATTTCCTTTCTTTACTAAGTAAATTCATCAAATGAGTTCTCCCACAAAAGGCGGAAAAAAGGATACTGCCAGCCTCGTACTGACTAAAATCCTCGTTGTCCTTCAATAGCCCTTTACATTCCGGGTTCCTGGTTTTCCAATAAGACTGTCCCGCAACCCCGGTGTATAATTATCTAATGCCAGATTTATTCGGCAGCCTTCTAGTATAATATCTATTTGTAAACCAAATAAAGCCAAAGTCTTCATTAAAATCACAATAGAATCTGTTATAATAAGGCCGGAACCTTGCTCGGAGCAGTAAGCGGCGAGAGTACGTAATTAAACCTTGCAATTAACATGGACGTAATTCTTGCTGAGCGGACTCTCGGTTCCCCGGCCAGCTGGCAAGTAAATGCTCGTTTTCCTTTGAAATAATATGCTATTCGTATCTGTGTTCACTTTTATAGTTTGGATGAGCTATTCAAGTTCACGTCTCCGATTTAGGAACTTGTCTGTTAGACCAACTATTACATTGTTTCGATTTAGAAGACATGTAGGGCTTCACACACAGCAGCTATAATGTAAAGATGTACATTAAGTTTAGCAAAATACATCTCATTACATATTTCCATAGAAATCGTCAAGAGACCACACACAACAGCTATGATGTATATTTTTACATCTTCGAATCTCTATGGAAAGATGTAATGAGATGTATCGTGCTATAATGTATGTATATTGTACATCTATACATTATAGCTGCGGTGTGTGAAGTCCTTGAGAATTGCAATAAATCCGCGCAACTCTATTTCAGGTTCTCAGTGGGCGACCAACTTCAATTTTCCACAGTTTGCTTTGACGGAAGTACGGGGTTCAAGAAAAGGGATGAACCGCAGGGGTATAGGGTCAGAGAGGCTATAATGTGTAATAATTCAACTCTAACAACGTTATGAAATAGATGTTCCTTTTACAAAAGCTAACGAATCGCATAGACAATAGGCTAGTTGCCTAAAAAAATGTAATTAGTCCGTCTTTTAGATTATTCAAAAATAAGGGACACGTATTTTTTTATTTGTAAATTAGACCAAAAATGACAAAGATGTAAGTTAAAGTTACGTATGACGTCACGACGCGTGGCATTTTTCGCGCAGAGTGACGTCACAGGTAACTTAAATAGGCTATTATCTTTGTTCTTTTTTGTTTAATCGAAAAAAGAAAAAATACGTGTCCAATATTTTTTTATAATCTAAAATACGAACTAAATAGAATGTAATTATTTTGACCCTGGAAACTACCCTATTAAAATGAATTAAAAACTTATAATATTAAATACTCAAATTCCGTGTAGGTAACAGAGAGAAAGTCTATCAAGCGGTCACATATTTTTATAGTCTGTGGTATGTCCTATACTTACTCTATTCGGAGATAATATTAATCCAGTATTATTCTAGCAGTGGATTAGAACTGAACTCATCTAAACATTTGCAATCCAAAATCTTCACGTCGTTACGAGTTTTCACGTTTTTGTGAAGTAGAGTAAACGGGTCTATGACGTTAATTGGATGCATAAAATTAATTGGAGGCGCTTTTTCATTTTCCATACAATTTACGTCATAATAAGTACTTCCAAGTACGACGTACGACCAAATACATCAAATTCATGGTAGGGCCTCTGTACAGCATCCAGTAATCTGTACCCTTCCTTAGCACGAGCTTTCGCACTCTTTTACTTTACAGCGTCTTTCCAGTATTTACAGCGTTACTTGTATGAAAAAATGGAACAGCGCCTCTGGTGTGCGAAGAAGGAACAATTTTTTCCTTGAAATTGTCAAAGTTCCAGTTTACTTCGAATAGTACGTTTAAATCAATCCATTGAAACTCCAAACCTCCTTTTACCTACGACATTTCTGGAACAATTTTTTTTTCAATCAATTTTATTGAAACCTGCACTCTAATAAAAAAAAAACTGATATCTAAACACTATTTCGTTTTTTATGGAACTCACTTTATGAATTGTGAAATGTAATCTTATTAAGTTACACTTACATAAAAGTGAATTTCAAATAAATCTCTGACCAACATACTCGTAATATCAAAGTTCACGTTGAGTCTCTCTTCAAACAAAATCATTTGTTACATTAAACTGACTGTTATATTAAATTATGGTAAACAAGCTGGACTCGCGTCGCTGCCCGCAGGAAATATTTTTAGCCAGCCGAGAATTAAAACGCTAATCTTAAACTGTTTTCTACTTTAAAGTCGCTTTTACAGCGTTTTTTCAGTACAAATACCACGCTTTTCGTTTATATATTAGAACGTTAAGCTCACATGCATTAGGTAGTTAGCTATTTAAGACTAAAACCATTTTAATTTCACGCTTTGAATTCAGATTTCAGAGTAGACACCCTTAACCATAATATCCTTCTATTGGTGACGTGCCGTCAATTTGACACCTATTAACTAAAACCACTGAATATGTGTCGAACAACTGTTTCCCCTCACCTGCACTTCTCAGTAGCTGCATTTAGCTCAGTTTGACGTCCGATTTAACAAAAATTGGTAATTGCAAACGCACAGATGATGAGATATAGGATACCCGACGTCAATTTGACGTCACGTCACCAATAGTGTCCGTAATTTATACTATTATCAAGTTGCAATTTTTCCCTGAAAATTAATCCAAATGACGAAGATTACGATTATTAACACTGAGATTTTAAAACAAAATAGCAGTAATGAGTTTGAACAGAATCACTGAGTGGAATCTGATCGTAACACGAAAAGTGACCAGAAAGTCCAGAACCTGACACGGACTCCGAGGATGAGTTTTTTAGTAATTTGAAAAATGATAGGGTTTTGTTGATCAATAAGTGCCGCAAAAAATAAAAAAAGAACATCACATCTATACAAGTAGTGCAATAATCCTGCCTTTATTACCTAAAATAAAACCCACTCCTCACCAAAATTTATCTTTTTTTTTTCCACTGTAGTAGTATGTTAAATCATTTTTTTTCGTTACTTATTAAAGTATCAATAAGAACTGATCGTTGGATTTCATTTTGATTTACTAATTTAATTTAATCTTCATTGATTTCAATATCTACAAAAATGCAACGTGAATATTAATACTAAGTTTGTGTTAATAATATACGTAAAATTTTCTATTGTTATAATATATAAAAAGTGTTTCATTTATGAAAGTAAGATATCTACTTGTAAATAAAGCCATTTGTTTCATCTCCATGCACTTAGTTGTCCTGAAATTCGACTTTGCAGAAGTACGTCAAAATGACGGTACGTCACCAATACTGTTACTCAATCTGACGTCACCAGTAGAAGGATATTGTACAATATGGCGCTTTGGTCAGCTACATGTGGAAACTGGTTGATTCTACGCATCTAATTGAACATCTGACGCTGGGAAATTCATATCCGATTAGTAAGCGTCTTCCGGCCACTGGCAGACATGCCGATGTCGAGTGAAGGGCGACTCGCCGTCCTACCATGGACCATGTCGACAGCACGTTGTGTTCCACGCGCGCTTCAAAGAGTGTTAGCAAGATGAAGACGGGGCTGCCTTTAGATGGCCATAGCCAGCCGGGGTCGCGGAACTTACGAATTACCGTGAACCCGGAACGTAAAGGGCTATTGAAGGACACTGTGGATTTTAGTCAGTACGGGTCTGACAGTCGCTTCTGCTCTGCTCAGGGTGGGAAGGACTTATTTGATAATTTGACCACGATAAAAAAGGGTATTTCTGTTTTAATTGTTGAAGGATGCATGCAGGTGATTAAACTGCGACCCTGTTTAACATAATAGATTTATTCCAAATGTCTGTCGGGCCAACATGAGTGCGACAGACACTAGTCGCTCCTCACAAGTGCATTGTTTCCACTATAACTTTCTACTTGCACAGGTAATCCAATAGAACGGCACTGAGTGACGTTTAAAGACAAACCCGAGTTGGATGGCCCCCCCGAGACGACTCGCGCCAGTAGCTCGCAGCTAGCAAGTTTAACTAGTTGCCAGTTTAAACCGAGTTCTGATTAGATAGACTCGTTGTATTTAATTACTTACAGTTCCAAGTGCTGGTTCAAATGTGTATTTGTGGTGCCACTGAGTTTTGAGATTACGAAAATAAATTGGATTTTGAGAATCACAATGGTAACTTGGTCGTTTGATGTTGCGACTGTTCGTATGTGTTGGAAGTGTAACGCTGGCCATCTAGAACATGACAGCGGATTCAAATGTAATAGCTGGTGTTCGTTCCTTAAGTCACTCGGCAACTATTTTTCCTATGTAAACATGTCATGTGTGATTTTTATAATAATATATTAAATATTTCACTTATTTCCAACTGTGTTTACCTCTCTACTCTGCAATAAAAATAGCAGGTTATGTGCTACATGTGTGAAGTGTAAATATTTTGTGAAAATATTATTATTTTACTCGAAATATGGATGAGTATACTAATTCGAAAGTTACGATGGAAAAGCTAAAAGGTACCATCAACTATCGCGATTGGGCATTTCAAATGCAAAATATACTAGTATTCGAGGATTTGTGGCAATGTATTACTGGAAAATGCGAAACCTCAGGTGAGAAGACTGACAAATTAGCTCGTAGAGAGGAGAAAGCTCGAGCGAGGCTATGTTTGAGTGTTGAAAAATCGTGCTATTCTCACATTCTGCAGGCGAAAACTGCGAAGGATGTATGGGATGCCTTGCAGAAGGCTTACGATGATACCGGGTTGCAAAGGAGATTGTCGTGTCTGCGAACTTTATGCTCGATTAAGCTAGAACAGTTCGATAGCATGGAGATTTATGTCAACGAGATCTTGACACTTGCTGAACAACTCAATAACATGAAGAAACCACTTGATGATGAGTTTGTGGCTACTATTATGCTCCAAGGGTTACCTCAAGATTATGACCCAATGATAATGGCTCTGGAGCATTCTAGGATAGACATAACTACAGATATGGTAAAAACGAAACTTCTCCAAGATAAGAGATGGAAAGGGAGCGCCACTGATAATGGCGATGGCTGCTTATTTACACGGAATCGTAGTAATGAAAAGGCTAGCTCTCGAGGCGAGAAGAAGAATGCCTCAAGTACATCAAAACACGCTAGTACCTCGTCAAGTACGAACAAGTTGTGGTGTTGGAAGTGTCGATCTAAAGGACATGTCAAGAAGGATTGTCCTCAATTGGATCGTAATGGAGCAACATCGACTTCCATGGTGTTGTCTGCACTTAACACTAACAGTTCGTGGATTATTGATTCTGGAGCGACAGATAATATGTCAGGACGCCAAGAATGGTTTCAAGCTCTTGATGAGTCGACGACGAAGGAGGTTTGTGTTGCTAACGGAAAGAAGTTAGTTGTGAATGGGAAAGGTGAAGTGCATTTTACGGTTAACTCTTGTGGACATACAATAGATACTACTTTAAAAGATGTATTGCTAGTACCTGAACTTACAGTTAATTTAATGTCTGTGTCTACTCTTGCCGAAAAGGGATATAAATTTTTTTTTGATAAAAATGGATGTGACATACTTAAAGCTGGTAAAGTAGTTTTACATGCTAGTAAAGTTGGGAGAGTTTACATGCTTCAATCTGTGGGTAAAGTCAATCTGACAACGTCATCTACGTCTAAGGATATGATGTTATGGCATCAACGTTTAGCTCATCTGAATTTTGACAGCTTAGCATCACTTAGGAAGGTAGCTAATGACATTGATTTTCAGGTTAATTCGCAGAAGAAATTTTGTGATGTGTGTCTTAAGGGTAAGCAATCCCGCGCTCCTTTTGTGACCAATCATAACAAAAAAGTAGCCGAGGCGCGGCTGGCACTCATTCACAGTGACGTCATGGGGCCGATGCCGACTACTTCTCTCGGAGGCAAGAACTACGTCCTCACGTTTCTAGACGACTACTCCAGGAAGGTGTTCGTCTATCCCATTGCAAAGAAGATTGAAGTGTGTAAGTACACTAAAGATTTTATTAGACTGGTAGAAAATCAGTGTAGTGCTAAAGTCAAGGTAATGAGAACAGATAATGGCTCTGAGTACGTTAATACTGAGTTGACGGATTTTCTTAAAAAGAAAGGCATTGTACATCAGCTGACGGTACCCTATTCTAGTCAGCAGAATGGATCCGCGGAGCGTGTGAATCGTTCTTTACTTGATAAGGTCAGATGTCTACTGTATAATGCAAATCTCGATGACAAGATGTGGGCAGAGGCTGTAAACACTGCGGCATTTCTGATCAACAGATCGCCAAGCTCGAGACTTTCTGGTAAATTACCAGAGGAAGTGTGGAGTGGTAAGAAAGTGAGCCTTAAAAATCTGCGTGTCTTTGGTTGCGAGGCATTTGCTCATGTAGATGACTGTAAACGTAAAAAGTTAGACCCCAAAAGTAGAAGGGTAATTTTTTTTTTAGGTTACTGTGATAACGTCAAAGGATATCGTTTGTTCAACCCTGATGACAATAAGATCGTTATATCACGTGATGTGGTGTTCAATGAATCTGTGTTTCCAGGGAGAAATTCTAAAATAGGGCCAAAACGTTTGTTTGAACCTATTTATCTTACAGGAGGTGATGATGAGAGGGAGATGCTTGAGACTACGTCGGTTGAGGCGGAGTCAGAGTACCTGTTGCCTGAGTCGTCAGATTATCCACCACTTGAGGCGGAGCCAGATGCAGTTCCTGCAGAATCACCAGATCATCCTGTTGAGTTGGAGTGTGAACGCGAGGCTAGTAAAGATTCGGTAACGTCACCTGAATTGGCGCAAGACTCTACTAGTAGACGATATAACCTACGTCCACGTATGCCTAAGACAACCTGTAACATAACTAATGTGTGTAATGTGACAGAGCCCACAGAGCCACGTACTGTCAAAGAAGCTTTGAAATGTGAAGATAAAGAGTTATGGCAGAAGGCCATGAAAGAGGAAATTGATTCTTTTATCTTACACGGAGCTTGGGAGCTGACTGATAAACCGGTTGACAAGAACATCGTTAAAAATAAGTGGATTTTTACCCTTAAACGAGACTCGGAAGGGAACATTACACGTTATAAGGCAAGATTGGTAGCTAAGGGCTATACTCAAAGATATGGTGAAGATTTCCAAGAAACTTTTTCACCGGTCGTTCGTCATTGTTCTATACGATTGTTGCTATCTCTGGCAGTAGAAATGAACCTTAAGATTGATCATTTAGACGTGCAAACAGCATTCCTGAATGGAAATTTACAGGAGGAGATCTTTATGCAACAACCAGAAGGTTTCATATGCCCTGGGAGTGAGAACAAAGTCTATAGATTACGAAAGGCTGTTTATGGGTTGAAGCAAGCATCACGATCGTGGTACCAAAAGGTAAAAGATGTTTTATTATCTTTGGGATACAGACAGTGTAAACAAGAGGACTGCATCTTCACTAAGAGATCAGGTCAGTTGATTGTTTTTATCGCTCTGTATGTCGACGATTTTTTCGTGTTCTATAATGACAAACACCTGGCTGAGACATTAAAAAGTTCTTTGTCAAATGTTTTTAAACTCAAAGACTTAGGCCCGGTACGAAACATGTTAGGTATAAAGGTAGAACGTGATGCAACTTCCATCAAACTTAGTCAAGAAAAGCGGATTGATAATATGTTAGATCGTTTTGGCATGACAGACTGTAAGCCTGTAAAGTCTCCCATGATTACTAATGTTAGTTCGGTAATTGAGAGTTCTAATAATGCTACAAATAACGTTGTATCGAAGTTTCCGTATCAAGAGTTGATTGGTAGTCTTATGTATTTATGTGTAACTACACGACCTGACATTTCGTTTGCCGTGTCATATTTAAGTAAATTTAACAATTGTTATACGGAATTCCATTGGAATCTAGCTAAGCGTGTACTGCGATATCTTAAAGGTACTAAGCAAAAGGCCTTGGTATTTAAGAAGTCGAATGTAAATCACGTTCTTGAGGGTTATTCTGACGCAGATTGGGCGGCAGATCCTGACCGTAAGTCGTACACGGGGTATGTGTTTAAATATGGCGGTAATTCGGTATCTTGGGCTACCTACAAACAGTCCTGCATATCGCTTTCGTCCACCGAGGCGGAGTATTGCAGCTTGAGCGAAGCGAGTAGAGAAGCGGTGTTCCTACAAGCTTTAATTAAGGAATTGCTAATGATGACTAGTTGTAAAATAATAATGTATTGTGACAATCAATCTGCTATACAGCTTGCTATCAATGATACTCATCACAGACGGAGCAAGCATATAGAAATAAGATTTCATTACGTTAGAGATATGATAGATAGGTTTAACGTAGAAATTGTATACATCCCTACGGATGAGATGTTAGCAGATATATTCACTAAGCCCCTGGGCTGTGTCAAGCACGATGTGTTCACTCGTCAGCTTGGTGTGGCATGAATCCACATGATGCCCACGTTATCGGGGGGTGTTGGAAGTGTAACGCTGGCCATCTAGAACATGACAGCGGATTCAAATGTAATAGCTGGTGTTCGTTCCTTAAGTCACTCGGCAACTATTTTTCCTATGTAAACATGTCATGTGTGATTTTTATAATAATATATTAAATATTTCACTTATTTCCAACTGTGTTTACCTCTCTACTCTGCAATAAAAATAGCAGTATGTGCCAATGCCATGTCAAAATACATTAATCTTTTTCATCGAAAATATCTAACATTAGTTATGTTACCCCAGAGGTTGCGTTGAGGTAAATATAAGGCAACTACGGAACCCTAGACTCAAGGGTGTCGCCAGCTAAAGGCCTTATTAGACCACCCAATTTTAAGGGACCCTAACCCTAACTAAGAGTGGTGTAATAAGACTTAGGGAGTTAGGGTCCCGAATAAGATAAGGTAATAAGCACTGCACTAACTAGGGCACACGCCCACCCTGGATGCAGGGCCCTTCATATCGGGTGGTGTAATAAGCGTTTAATGATGAAGGGGGCAATGGGGCTGAATTATTCTGAATATTGAAATTATTCAGAATATTTCTATACTTTCTACAATTTAAACATTTTATTGTCATGCGATGCGTAATGAAATCAATTGCTCGCACTTTGGTCGCTTTGCGGTTAGCTACATTTGATATCTCCCCCCTGCCCCTTGGTGACGCCTTTGCCTAGCCCTAGACTACTACTGCAGTCCAAAACTGTAGCCAACTGAAATGGCAGTGGGCTGGTCATAGTGGTCTACCGACGAGCGAAGGAGTAAAAAGGTTTTCGCGCCCAAGACCACGCGTTGATAAACGTAGTGACGGACGCCTCGGAAAAATGGATCGATAACCTGAAGAAGGTAGCTGGGAGTGGCTGGATAAAAAAGAGAGCATTGTGTGCTATAGTGCTTCTTGGAGGAGGCCCATGTCCAGCAGTGATTGCAATAAGTTGAAATAATGACGGACCCTACATTGCGCGTGACCCCGACACGCACTTAGTCACTTATTACTTTCCGCCCTAGGGCTTTTCTAGCTATATTATTACCCTAGAGCGCTAATTAGTAACCTACAAGCCTCATTTGGGGGTAATAGGACCTACTTACCGAATATGAGAGATGTAAAACAAAATTTAAAAAGTACACAAGTAAAAATTTTAAATTGGAATTTTATTTATTTCAGACCGAAGTGGCCAGTTATAAAAACCGCCAATTTAGAGACAGCCAAGTGCAAGCTGAGCATCACGGTTCCACAACTTTTCATGTCTCAATTTGTCAAGAATCTTACCTGAACTTTTGTAATAGAAAAACAAACATGGCGTCTAGTTTGTAGCCATTTTCTTTGTAGCTTAACTTCCACTTTGTAAAGTGCGGAGAAGCAGTGTAAGCGTCTCATTAAATCTGGTTTGCCACTTTGTAACGTAACAAAGTTGCGAGCACATTTATATTTCAGTGAACATTCTTGGTTCATAAACACTTTCTTGGTTTATCATGCGATAGATAAAAGGGGGCATGATTCACGATATGAGGTTTTAAAATAGGTTGTATTATCCTTTCCTTCCTACTTACATTATAAACGAGAAAGTTTGTTAGAATGGATGGATGTTGAACCACGTAGGGATATGAATTGCCCTTGTAATAATTTGGTTATAAAAAGACAGGATGAAAATAAACTAACCTAACCTAAAGCAAAGACCATGAACCTACCCCAATCTGTATTTTTTCCCAATCGAACATGAACCTCGTAACGTTTTTTTTTTCTTTATTTCTTCTTTGGCAATGAGCCGCTTGATCACTTTGCCAGTGTCACGTGGCGAACCTTCTAATATTGTGATGAAGTTTAAGGGGGCATAACCAGAATGTTGGCAACGGCGCAAATGGCTATTCAAATATTTACAAGTTTTAATTAATTTGGCAATGTTAGTGTATGAAAATCTATACTAATATTATAAAGAGGTAACATTTGTTTGTAAGTTTGTAAGTTTGTATGTAGGGGGTAATCTCCGGAAGTAATGAACCGATTTTAAAAATTGTTTCATTGGTAGAAAGCTACATTATCCGTGAGTGCTATAGGCTATAAATTATAAAGATATCATGCATATTAGCCGAAATATCTCAATTTTTTATCAAGCAGGGCGGAAAAAAATTGCTCTTCCAACACAGTTATTAGCATGCGCTGCCTTAACAGTTGGATATAATTGAAAACAATGTATGGCAAAAATGTTCGCATTGAATAGTTCTACAATAAAGTCCGCGACACCATATTTTTATCTTTTATATTTTAGCAGATATAGCAGCTTTTATGAGTTAAAAAAAGTTTTTTTCGATGTACTTGCCTTTGGACGATTTTTTACACAACAAAACACTAAACCTTATCGAAAAAAATATTATTATGATCACAATAACATCATAGAGATATGATTTTCACAAAAAAAGTATGTCAATTGGTTAAATAGTTTCGAAGATAACATAAAATTACTAAATCGCAAAATGCCGCCGTCCATTCACGAACCGCGTTAGAACACGCTTTGTACGCACGTTTTATCTATCTACCTACAGATGGCGTTGTGCAATTACGTATGAACAAAACCGTCCTGTTGGCAGACAGGAAAAAAAAATCATAGCACTAAGTATGGAAACCTAGGTGCTATGTCAGGAAACCTCCATGTGCGCCCGTGGGCTGGAGTTCCGTCCGGGGAGAAGACCAGTTTTTCGGGCCGGTGCACCCTGGGATGCGGGCAAAAACTCTTCCTTAGGCACTATGTGCCTAAGGGGTCTCTTTGCCCGTATGCAAATAGCCTGTCGTGTGGACGCTCCAACGCGTGTCCCTTTGATTAGCAGAGGGCACAGCGGCGGAGCGGGCTTGCGAACGGTGAGTAATGGGTAGCTCGCCGTCCGACTAAGGACCAAGCCCGGGTCAGTCACGCGTCGTGTTTCGCGCCAAATGCCTGCTGGGGTCGCGGGTTTTTTCTTAACCCAGGACACCGTGGCCCCGGAACGTAAAGGGCATAGGAAGGAACACGGGTGGATTTTAGTCAGTAAGAGTCTGACAGTCCCTTCCGCCCCACCCAGGGCGGGAGGACTCATTTGATGACCTTACCACATTATAAAAAAGCACTAAGTATTAACCAAACCATGCACACTCATAATTTCATCACAAGTTAAAATATTAATGCCCAACGAAGTGGGCACGGGTCAGCTAGTAAGAAATATGGCTATGTAGTGCACTAAAACATTCATATAGGAATGCAATAAAAACACTGACTTGGATGTTGTAACCGTTTCAGGTGTATAAAAGGCATTTGTAAAGTTCCGAAATGCCTTTTTTTCCGTCTAAAACTATATATTTGGTGTTACGAAATTCATTATTACATTCCTTTAACTATGTTTTAGTACACTACAGAGCCATTTTTCTTATTTCCATACAGTAACATTGCTAAATTAATTAAAACTTGTTAATATTTGACAACTATTTGCGACGTTGCCAACTTTCAGAATATGCGCTCTTAAAATGTATCAAACAAATTTTACATGGAGTAGGATGTTGTGCTAGCGTCAGTAATATGTAAGCAAGACTCACTTACCAGAGAACCTTTCCATCGTACTGGAGGAACCGCAACAGTCGATCGTCTTGAACCCTGGACCTCTTCGGCGGCATAACATTCTTCCACCTCTCCTTCTCGGTAAATGCGTCCACAGGAAGCTCTTCCTCCTTGGATATCTCCATACCTTGTGACTCCATCCATTCCTGCACCAAACAAATTCATTAAGCCAAATTAAAGCAATCGTGGCGATAGCGCTCTCTAGTTTTCTGAACAAATTAGTGATATTTGACGACAAGGTTGGCTCAGTGCCTGTGGCTGAGCGATCGACTACGCAGCGCGTCATGTTGTGTTCGATACCCGCACGGAACTACAGCTTGGAAAATTAGAGTAGAAAACAGGAATTCGCCACTGTGCTCTCGCTACCAGCACTTTGAATGTTTTTTTTTTTTCACTTATTACGTTGGTTTTATGGCACAATAATAAATCTAACAAACCTGCGTTCTTTGTTTACATCAAATATTAATTTAAAAAAAAAAGAAAAGATTAAAGCTTAGTTCACACAGATCGATTAAATCCAATGATTAAATAAAAAGAGGAAGATATCGCACTAGCACCTAGCACGCACAAATTGTTGAGGGCAAAGTAAGACAATTGTTGCTCTTTGCTATCTGCTATCTCTTTCTATCTTATACGTTCCGCATTATCTATCGCTGTCGTAGTTTTAAATTACTATAATAACAACGCAACGATATCTGAACGCCATTCAGTATGAACATGGTGTATCTTTCCTTTTAATATCATTGATTAAATCGCTACAAAAGCCTAGCCTACTTGCTGTTTGTGGCAGGCTATTCGCATTCGCAGCGAATACTCGCCGCGGTTTGAATGAGCATGTCCTTGTTCTATTTTACTTTCAGCGATTACACTCGTAGTTATTCGTCGCTGTGTGTCACCGAAGCTTTAGGAACGCAGCGATCGTGCATTCATGCAACCGATCACTTTCGAGAAATTTATTTTCAGCAATATCAATGAATCATCTCTGCTAGGGAATAATATTTTTATGCCTGTAAATTCTAATTACAGATCTGGCATCATCAAAATACATTAGTGTCTACTACGGCCTTAAGAATTACGTACTCGATGGCAGTAGTTGTAACCAACTCTTTGAAAACGGTCACTTCGTCGCCGTAGTTTCGAGTGTGTTTCTTCGATCTAGTCAAAAACGAGAAGGCAGGTAAGTACCTACGTAATTTTCATAGTTATTACGATGACATACGAGCCACGGAGGCAATTAGAATACATGCCTACATTAATACCGTAATTGTTTTTAAATTACAACCAACACTCAATAAACAGTTCCGTTATATTGATATTGAAAATACTTCAATGTCGTTTGGAGGAGTTATTAGTGTCGTTCAATTATCAATGTTTACGTCGAAATACCAAGAAACAAATACCTATGTAATCGATTTCAAGGTTTGCTGTGTGTTGTGTGTTACATTTGTCACCTTTATAGATAAGATGGACGTGGTGCGTAATTTCGAGCGAGTTGTCAGAAGCCTCCGTGGCGCAATTGGCTAGCGCGTTCGGCTGTTAACCGAAAGGTTGGTGGTTCGAGCCCACCCGGGGGCGTTTCTTTTGTTCTTAATTGTTCTAGCCTAGCCATTCCTGATCTGAATACTCAATCGAGAAAAACACAGTTTGATTCTTCATTTAGTTTTATATTTTCAATCAAATATTTTTTAAATAATTGTGTTTACTGAAATGTTGCTATTTAATTCCACAAGGCGCTTCACGATATTAATTTGTCTTCACGCAAATAACACTCTATTTATAAAAAACCAGCTTTGACATTGATTTATGCGAATCGTGATTACTTCAGTAGACGGTACGGCAAATCACTCAAATAGAATTAAAGTAGGTAGGTGATTGACCCGATTTCGTCCTAATAAAATAAAAGGATACCAAAACATGTCAAGTACGTAATGTGGCAACAAATCAAATTAGGGGAAAGCGCTAAGAGATATGAGCATAATAAAAGTGGGGCATAAGAAATTGGAACGATTCATAATGTAGGTTAAGATTTCCTTACAGATACGTTACCTAAAAATACTGATAGATATCGTGACGACAATTAAAAGTAAAATACAACAACCATACTTATATATTTACTTCTGATAAAAGTAAATATAAGCGTGACTGTTGTTTAGTTATTTATTTGGTAAACACGAGCATTTTTAGGGTTCCGTAGTCAACAAGGAACCCTTATAGTTTCGCCATGTCCGTCCGTCCGTCCGTCCGTCCGTCCGTCTGTCCGCAGTATAGCTCAGAGACGCACAGTACTAGAGAGCTGTAATTTGGTGTAAATATACGGATTTGTTGTGCCAAAAAAGTGGTAAAATAAAATCTCGTAAAATATTTTTTTTTAGGGTACCTCAAGAACTTACACGTAAAGTGAGGATTTTTTTTTTCTCGCGTACCCCTTAGTGTGGGGTATCATTAAATAGGCCTTTAAAAAATAATGATAGTTTCCATTAACAATTTTTTGATAAAAAATTCTTATGTGAAATATTAAGCTTTAAAGTGCTAAATTTTGCTCGATTCGAGTGTCCCCCCCCTCTACCAGCTAAACGGTTATGTTTGGGGGTGTGAAAAAATTCACAATAGTAGTACATATAACGAAGTTTAAAAGAAAATTATCATGACTAAGAAGGCTTTACAACTTTACGAGTAATAGTCGACCAACTTATAAAATGTACTTGATATCATATTTTCTTAAACAAAATGTATCGGAGACAACTGCAAATGTAAGTTTGTCAACTTTATTTTTACAGCTTTTATAGGTATGTTTTTTGGGGATAGGTAGGTTTTTATCGTCAACTATTTTTAACTAACTTCAAAAAAAGGAGGAGGTTTTAAATTCGTTGTAATCTTTTTTCTTATGTATTTTCCCCGATTTCTCAAAGACTCCTGGACCGATTTTGAAAATTCTTCTTTTTAAAATTAAATTCAGCGAATCAGTTTAGTTAGTTAGCATAAGTATTTTGATGGGCAACTACGGAACCCTACACTGTGCGTGGCCCGACACGCACTTGGCCGGTTTTTTTTTCTTCTTGAATTGATGAGTTCGTTTCGGGACCGGACAGGCTTGCACGAAGCTTTGGTAATGGCAGTCGGTGGAAATGAATTATAGCCAGGAAATGAATACGTAATTAGAATAATTAATGTCATCACATTTATTTTGTATTTAATATTTGAATGAAATGTAAGGTAAATCAGCAATCATCCGTTTTTCGTATCTTGCAGATTAATTGATATGTTGATCATCTATAGGTATCTAAAACGGAGGTATTTTAGATTTATAAGATATACATATATACTAGCTGTTACTACCCACGACGTGTTGTTCGCGTGATATTCGTAACTACGAGTACAGCTTGACAAAAAACTGTAGAAAACCGGAAGTCGCTACTGTCTTCGCGCTACCAGCACTTTGAATGATTTTATTTTATTTTTATTTCACTTAATACGTTAGTTTTATGGCACAATAATAAATCTAACAAACCTGCGGTCTTTTTTTACATCAAATATCAAAGATTTTAAAATGTTGTCAGAAACAAAAATATTAGTTCTGTTTCAATCCGTTCTGGCCAAGCTGTAAGAGAACTCCAAAGCCTCCTTGTAACTCAAGCTTGTAAAAAGTAGATAATGTTGCTTCTTGAAGGTCTAAAATTACCTCAAAACTATTCACCTTTATTTTTATATCATTTCGTGTAGATTTCGCTACGATTGTAACACATGCACGTACGAATCGCGTGCCGTTGTCGCATTGCCATGAGGGAGTCGACAGGCACTTGTTAGTTACACTGACCTCGGTCCAGATCTCGTGTTTACTGTCTGGACAGTAACTGTGTAAACAGAATCGGGACTCAGAACGATGTCTAGCACAGATGGCTTGTATGCACGAAAGAGGCATGCTCGGCAATCTACTACGTATTGAATAGACCGATCTAACGATTTTAGAGAAAATGTTTGATTAACTTCTAGTACCTAATTAAAATATTTTTGTAAAGAATGTATTAGACAACTATTGAGCAAATTGCTGCTTTCCCGTTTAGGTTCACCTAGACATTTAGTTCAAAATTCCGAGATAGGTAGGTTTTATTGGTACCGGTTTTATTTTCAGTGGTGAAGTTTGACCATTGTTTTCAATATTTTTGTTTCTCAGGTATGTACTTGAGAAACAAAAGATTCGTCTGACGAAAAGTTGTAACCAATTAAAAAATAAAGTATACTGTGTAGTCCAGTGCAGTCACATTACTGTGCGTTTAATAAATCCACGCAAAAACATCGTGGACTAATTTTCAAGATACGTAATAATTCAACAAGATAACAACTCAGCGTTGCCCACAAGCAAACATTGATAAAGTATTTTTATTCGAAAATATGATCGTTTTAATTTCCTGCAAAGGAAAGTACTTAGATACAATTTTTAAATAGGCTATTCCCATATTTTAACAGCTCATTGGATTCTTCGGTTGGGCAATCAAAGGTGTACAAACGACTCCATATTTTTATAGCACTCTAGCAATGAAACCATCCAAATAGAAAATGATCTAAGTATAAAAAGTTTACTACATTTTAAAAGACTTGCTCCATGGATTAATTTGGAATAAAAGTTACATAAGCCATTTCTGACACGTACCTACGGAAAATCGGCTAAAATCATATCAAAAATATTTAGATGTACATAGTTATAGTATACCATTATTTTCGGTAAAATAAATAATAAAATATAATATTTCAAAAATTTACACAATTTCAATCTAAGGTCATTTATACTGCGCTAAGCTAAGGTGAATGTAATGTTACTACCAGCGATCTTTGAACTTGAAATCATTAAATGAACGCTGCTGAAGGTAAAAAATGCACGCTTTCTATACATTCCGCCTTTCAGTTGAGCGTATCTTGCGTTGTATCATATCTCCGGAACAATGTATATCGTTCGGAAGTATAAACTCGTTAACTGTGATCATGCATGCATGGTCATAATACCGACGTGAAGTTGTTCGTAAGCCCGACTTGACGACGACCGGTCAGTGGTCACCGGTGGCTTGTTATGTTATTCGTGCGGTGTTTTACGAAGTGTGCGTACTAAGTAAAATTGTGTTGTGCTCCCCCGTGAAACTAACAAAAATAAAATTCAAAATGGTTGCGTTAACAGTGTCCAACCCTTTGGTGCAGACTTACATATTGTATACTGCGATATTAGCCCTCAAAATATTGGTAATGTCGCCAATGACCGGCATGATGCGGATGATGCGCGGTGTATTCGCCAACCCAGAGGACGCGAAGACGGTGAAGGGAGGCAAGGTGAAGTTCGACGACCCCATCATTGAGAGGATCAGGCGTGCGCACCTCAACGACCTGGAGAACATCCCAGCATTCTGGGTGCTGTCTGCTCTGTACATAACAACGGGCCCAGTGGCCGCCTGGGCCACGCTCCTGTTCCGCGTCTTCACACTGGGCAGGATCATCCACACCATTGTGTACGCGGTGGTCCCACTGCCACAGCCATCCCGAGCCATCGCCTTCGTAGTTCCTATGCTCGTCTCTGTCTATATGGCTGCTCAAGTTATATTGTACTACATCACTGCCTTGTAAAAGGCAATGAAAGACTTTCTACAATTCTACATGGTTTTTTTTAGGGTTTAGTTTTGTTATTAAATGTTTGTACGGTAAAGTTATCTAGATGTGTTTTATTTTACACACGTGTTTAGTGATGTAACGAATGTTTGTTTTTTACATTCGCAAATGCGAAAATTGACTTTAAGATAAAACGCACTCAAAATGATAGATAGGTTTGACATTTCATGTCAGACATATTTATACCGAATATTACCAAGTCGATTTAGTTGAATTAATGTAACTTCATTCATTCAACACATAAAATTTATTCAACACATTTAATTCAAAGTGGAGGGTTTCTTTATAAACTACACCGGCACAGGCATGGATAAAGAACTTGTAATTTTTGAGTAGGTACATATTGTAAGTAATTTGATTGCAAGGCAATTAAAACAAATTTATCTTGTTTTTTATCAATAAAATTATTAAAAAAACATTTATTACTTTTATTTACAATTTTCTAAGGAAATAAAGTCATGCATTTAGTGTAACAAAACTTATTTCACTTATTTGACTTAGACAATGGTTGATGAAATTTATTAATTTTAATGGACATTTCAACCTTTTTTTTCTCATATTTGTGCATAATTATGTAGTAGATTTTTTAATGAAAGTTGTTGGTAGGACTTATTTGATTTTATCACGTTAAAAAGGACTTTTGTCATTTTTATTGCGATTTTGTTAAAATTTTAATTGGACCAACAGAACTACCTATTTCAATTTACTTGTCTACTTCAAGACTATTTGTTACATATACTTACGTTTCCATATTTAAATCAAAGTAGTAAATTAACAAATAGTTTTTAAGAAATATTCGCAAACATTCGCATGGATTCATACGGAAGCGAACGCGGATAATTATCAAAAAACATACGAATTACATCACTACTTCAGACCTTCGCGTCTAATGAGATTTATAAAAAAGAAAAAAAAGTTATACATGTAAATGGATTTCAATACACCACTTATTTTAAAGCAAAGCCTCTTTTTTGTCCTCATTGACTGGATTATGAATAGATATGCAATGTTGCTGACAGCAATCTTCAAACTTGAAATTATTAAATGAACGCTGCTGCTGAAGGTAAAAAATATACGCGCTGTTTATATTCTGCATTTTAGTTGGGCGTTTATCGTGTTAATGTTTATCGTGCGAAAGTACAAAAACCGATAAAATAAATAAACTGATACACAACATGATACTACAGTATAAATATCTGTCAATACCGTGGCGAAGTTGTTCATCGGCCCTACTTGACGTCGACCGGTGGCTTGATATTCGTGCGGTGCGTTACGAAGTGCGCGTACTAATTTAATAGTGTGCTGCTCCCCGTGATACTGTATTCAAAATGGTTACGTTAACAGTGTCCAACCCTTTGGTGCAGACTTACATACTGTATTCTGCGATATTGGCCCTCAAAATATTGGTTATGGCGCCACTGACCGGCTTTTTCCGGAGGACCCGCCTTGTATTCGCCAATCCAGAGGACGCGGCGGTGTTGAAAGGAGGCAAAGTGAAGTTTGACGACCCCGTCGTTGAGAGGGTCAGGCGTGCACACCTCAACGACCTGGAGAACATCCCAGCATTCTGGGTGCTGGCTGCTCTGTACATAACAACGGACCCAGTGGCCGCCTGGGCCACGCTCCTGTTCCGCGTCTACACACTGGGCAGGATCCTCCACACCATTGTGTACGCAGTGGTCCCACTGCCACAGCCATCCCGAGCCATCGCCTTCGGAATTCCCATGCTCATAACTTTCTATATGTCTGCTCAAATTATATTGTACTACATCACTGCCTTGTAAGTCAACGAAAGACTTTCTTCAATTCTATGTGTTTTATAATGAGTTTTAGTTTTATCATTAAATTTTTATTCGGTTAAATTAACTAAATGCGTTTAATTTAAACATGTGTAATATCAACCTTAAAGCCTCCTTCAGCTATAATAATGCAAACGTATGGAAACAGGTTTAAGTGATCGTTAGCTCCCGGATTCAAATTTTCAATCAATTTAATTGATAAAAGGTCAAATTGTTTGTGAATAAACATTCAAGCTAATAATTTCTGAAACCTGGTCAGGGCCGTATAACCAGAAAGTTGGCAACGTCGCTAATAGCTGTCAAATATTTACCAGTTTTAATTAATTTGACAATGTTACTGTATGGAAAGAAGAAATATGGCTCTGTAGTGCATTAATAGTACATTACTGCCGCGGCCTTTATTGGCTACTTTGCTGGTCGCGCTGATGATGGCCGACAGCGCAGCCTAGCGCAGCTCCAGGCCGACACAGCGCGGTCAGCATGCACCACTTGATGGACGAGCTGAGATAAAGGCCGAGGCCGGAGGCCGAGGCCTTTACAGTGAGGACAGCAAGGGCTGCATGATGGCCAAGCTGGAAGGCCTAGAGCGTAGCTAGGCTAGCTCGAGGCAATCATACCGTGACCAGCGAAGAGTCATAATGGGCCAAGGCTTGTATAGTGCTTTACTCAAAAATGCAAGTACCTAACCTAAATAAAACCAGCAAGTGATTTAAATAAAATACATATAGGTATTAACTAGAAAATTAATTAAAATAACAATATGAAAAGTACAGTTACTAAAATTCAACACCGGGTTTCCGGGTTTCATATTACTTACTAATAGTTTGCGATAATTTTAATGCGGTGTTTGACTGTTAGGGATATTTTCTTCACTTACAGCAAAAAAAAAGTCACTAAATAAAAATTTAAATTTCGCTGAACCGCGCTTTTGTTACTTCTTTGTATTTTTTTTTTAAATATGGAATACAATCTTTTTGTGCCTACCTCTTTATATACAAACAGCTGTGTTTTAAATAATAGTACATTACTGCCGCGGCCTATAATGGCTACTTTGCTGGTCGCGCTGATGATGGCCGACAGCGCAGCCTAGCGCAGCTCCAGGCCGACACAGCGCGGTCAGCATGCACCACTTGATGGACGAGCTGAGATAAAGGCCGAGGCCGGAGGCCGAGGCCTTTACAGTGAGGACAGCAAGGGCTGCATGATGGCCAAGCTGGAAGGCCTAGAGCGTAGCTAGGCTAGCTCGAGGCAATCATAGCGTGACCAGCGAAGAGTCATAATGGGCCAAGGCTTGTATAGTGCTTTACTCAAAAATGCAAGTACCTAACCTAAATAAAACCAGCAAGTGATTTAAATAAAATACATATAGGTATTAACTAGAAAATTAATTACAATAACAATATGAAAAGTACTGTTACTAAAATTCAACACCGGGTTTCCGGGTTTCATATTACTTACTAATAGATAGTTTGCGATAATTTTAATGCGGTGTTTGACTGTTAGGTATATTTTCTTCACTTACTTAAAGCAAAAAAAAAGTCACTAAATAAAAATTAAAATTTCGCTGAACCGCGCTTTTGTTACTTCTTTGTATTTTTTTTTTAAATATGGAATACAATCTTTTTGTGCCTACCTCTTTATATACAAACAGCTGTGTTTTAAATAAAATCTTTTTGCATTTGTCTTTTTAAAACGTTGAAACGTCAAAATAGCGGCCGGCAATGTATTACCGACCTGTAGAGCGGACAGTAAAAACATTACTGGCCGCTCCTTGAAACACTCCGGCAAAGGCGACTTTGCTCAAACAAGGTTGTCAAAATAATGACCACATTACATGCATTTTTGAGTAAAATCTTTTTGCATTTGTCTTTTTAAAACGTTGAAACGTCAAAATAGCGGCCGGCAATGTATTACCGACCTGTAGAGCGGCCAGCAAAAACATTACTGGCCGCTCCTTGAAACACTCCGGCAAAGGCGACTTTGCTCAAACAAGGTTGTCAAAATAATGACCACATTACATGCATTTTTGAGTAAAACACTGAATTTGATGTTGTAACCGTTACAGGTGTATAAAAAGCATTTGGAATGTTTCCAAATGATTTTTTACGTCGAAAACTATTTATTCGGTATTACGATAGGTATTAATGATTGTTCCCTAATCAATTTATTAGACCTACTTTCATACAGTAAATTTGTTAAATTACTTAATTAAAACTTGTAAATATTTGACAGCCATTTGCGACGTTGCCAACTTTCAGAATATGCGCTCATAATCTGAACTATACATTTTAATGACGTAAAGTTTGCAAGTTCATTTGTAAGAAGAAATCTCTGGAACCGGTTTTTTTATTCTTTTAGCAGAAGAAATTATTTCGCCATTACAATTCCTTCTCATTTTCTTTATTTTTTTTTAGAATTCCTAGATTGAGTCCTTTGATTAGGAACTAAGAATTCAAAACACAATGATGACCGGTACGGTAATTAAAATTACAGGCACCCAGTGGCGGCCTTAGGGGCGGGCGAATAGGGCACCCGCCCGGGGCCTCGCGCTTGCAGGGGGCCTCGCGCAACAAAGCAAGCAAAAGTAGTAATAGTAATTTTTATTAATTGAAAACTTTTGATTTATTAATTAATTAGTTTTAATTCAATCATAACGGCAAAATTAAATAAGATTTTAGTTTAGAAAAAATCAAACCATCTATTTTTTTTATTTATCATCTCAGAGTTGGTTAATTTTGTAAATATTTATTTAGTACAATAATTTTGTCGCCTGAACGTACGGCTAGTTTAGGTTAAATTCGGTAGTTCAGACTTGTTTATGATGTTGGCCCAATCAGTGACGTAGCGAGACCGAATTTTGGAGGGGGCAAGACGTATTTGCGAGGCCCTTTTCTTTGATGGAGGATCAAAAATATCGCGCGGATTTCTGATTCTTTTTAAGCCCGTCGTGTGGATCAACGCGTGCGAGGCCTCCTTTTTTTTTGATGACTTGATGATAAGATCGCTTTGCGAGGCCTCTTTGCCTCTTTTTGTTCACAGTTAGAAATAAAAAGTAAACAAGTTATCATGCAACTACGGGGCCTCGCGCGAAAAGCGGAATTGCTAGACATAAATATGATCGTCGGCGCCATCAGATTTTGCTCTATCAGTTCTCAGTTAGAAATAGTAGTAGAAGTTAAATTATACTGCTTTACTGAGTGGTAACAAAGTTGAGATTGCCGTTGTCAATTTTTTTTTTTATTTTTTTATTCTAGCTAGGGTCCACTAAGCCCGCGCCTAGCTACGCTACTAGGCCCAATGAATAATCAAAGTTTGAGACCTCAAACACTTCGGTGTTTGAGGTCTCAAACTTTGATTATTTTGTAAAAAATTACTACTTTGTAAAAAAATTAAAAAAAAAAACTCGAAAATTCCGTTCTTTCTTGAAAATTTTGCGTTTATGACCATAAAGGACTAGTTCTTGATAATAACTTTTCAGAACGGTTTCAAAGATGCCTTTTGTTTAGACCCAGTAGTTTCAGAGTTGAGCTCGACGGAAGTTTTGGGAGGTTCCTGTGTCTTTTAGGGAGGAAAGAAACGCCCTGGTGTCGTCACTGCGAAGATTGCCTGGAGGACACAGACGTGTCCTCACGGCGGCGATACGTGGAGACCTCTCACGCCCGGCTTTGGTTCCGGCCATGCTGCGGGGTGAGACGGAGTGGGAGGCGGTCACCTCCTTCTGCGAAGCAGTAATGCTCGTAAAAGAAGAGGCGATCCGTGAGAGAGGGAGGACAGTGTCCTCCCTCGATTGAAGACACTGGATTTTATTCGGTACAAGGCTGACAGTCCCTCCCGCCGTGTCCGGGGTGGGAGGACTCATTTGATAATTTTACCATGCTAAAAAAAAGGGGCATGAATTCACGCCATTAAAAACCGCAGCGGTTTAACCGTAGTGCGGCCTAAACCCCTTAGAAGTTCTTTTTCGAAAAAAGTTATAAAATTGGAAAACATTCCAACTGAAGACATGATATCAGATGCCTCTTTCACATTTGTTGTAAAAAAACGTTGATTTCAGATACTTTTGAAAAGCGCTAACTCGGAAGCTTTTGGGTTTACAGAAACCATTTTAGTCTCATAATGTAGTAAATTCTACTTCAAAAAACCGTCGTGCTTAAGTTTCATCAAAGTAGTAAACTAAGACTTTATGATAATAATCGCCAAAAAGGCAAACAAAGTCTGCAAAAATCAGAACTACTCCATTTTACGCAAACACGGATGTTCAAAGTTCCTGTATGAACTGTAGAATGTTTTAAAACTCAAATTACATTTAGTTAATTGTATAACTTTAGCATTTGTCCTCAAACATGACAGCCAAACCTACTTTCGCATCACATACTTTTTATAAAGGGCAAGGGGCCTCGCAAAGACTTGCCGCCCGGGGCCTCGCAATGGGTAAGGCCGCCTCTGCAGGCACCATTCTAGTGTGAAATTAGTCTCGATTCGATACTCATCTAAATCGACGAAGCGGAATCGAAAATTATGTTGCTCACTAAGATATACTTAGTAAGAACTAGAAGTGCAGTAACTTAATGCACATTGCATGCATCAGGTAGCAATTAATACTTTGTATTTGAGGCGATATTCCGGATTGTATTTTAGGTTATAGGTACTGATTACAAATACACACGAACCAGTCAGCAGTTGTCCGATCTACCAATGCATGCCTCGCGCTGGTAAATACTATCAGTTTATGAGATAACAAGCCACGGAGCGCCGTATCATCGTGACGGCGCAACTCCGACACTATTACCGTTCGAGCCCGCCGCGCCGCGCCCATTCCGCCGCCGAGTTTCGACCCGACAACAACGCGACAGATTATTATTTTAAAATGGCCTCCATATCGTTAGACGACCCGGCAGTACAATCGTACTTACTGTACTCCGGTATCCTGGGCCTCAAGGTGTTGGGCATGTCCTTTTTGACAGCCAAGCAGCGCCATACTAAGAAAGTGTTCGCGAACCCAGAAGATGCTAAGTTGGGAGGAAAAGTGAAGTTCGACGATCCCGATGTGGAGCGAGTGAGGCGTGCGCACCTCAACGATTTGGAGAATATCCCTGCGTTCTGGATCCTGGGGGCTCTGTTCGTGACTACCGGCCCTTCGGCGGCGCTGGCCACCAACCTGTTCCGGGCGTACACCGTCGGCCGGGTCCTGCACACGTTTGTTTACGCCGTCAAGCCGCTGCCACAACCCTCCCGTGGCATCGCATTCGGCATTCCATTCATCATCTCCATCTACATGGGTGTCGTTGTCGTCAAGCACTACTTCGGTGCTCTGTGATTTGTGACCAAGAACTCTGTCTTAATTGTTTAGTTATAAAATGTGAATTAGGTATTTATAACATATCGTAAATCGAATGTAAACCAATGTCTTATCGAACTGTAAAGCGGGTGATTGATAAGTATTTTTTAATAAAATAAAGACTTGTTTCTATGTTTTAACTTTGTTGTTTTTGTCTTTTATAAGTAGTGCAGTTTTGCTTTTCATTAATTATATGAATTTATATGACTATAAAGTTGAATAAATCGCTGTTACTATGTAGGTAATCGTATTATAAAGTTCCTACGTAGGATAAAAGATTATATCAATCCCACTATCGGATTTTTATCATTGTTTACCCAAATAAGATAATTTTGCAGCTAAACATGTACAAAAAGCTATAGATAAACTTAACATAATTACAAGTAGGTATTCATAGACAAGGTCTACATTAAACACTATCTCCCTAATGCATGCACACCTAAACTCCATTTTTCTCCCATGGGAAAGGAAACCACAGCACGCAACCAATTAAGTGCCTAGTGTTCCTTACATATTCATTTTCTTGTCTAAGCCTGCCGATTATCAGTTCACTCCTTAAAAATTGCATTAAAAACACGAAATATCTTGCGAAAATATATTAATAACAAACATTTATTTACAAGCAAGGTTTGATATTGCGAAACATCGCGATAACAGCTGTCGAATATGAGCACGATGAAACGGGAAAACAAAACTGACATTTTATAACAAACATAATATTAATATGTATTGCATCATTCAGAGCTTGTAAAATTACGGATATGTTTTAAACAATAGACAGGAAGGTACGCAATTTGAATCACAGAGTAGTTGATGAATGTTGGAACATTGAATATCCAGGTATGAATTGATAGGAAGTCAACGATTTGAGATGTAAAACTACGGGTATTAAACACTTTTCATGAAAAGTATTTACGATAAAGAACAAATGTGCAAAGTTCTTTTGTTTGATTAACTAGTTACCAACCTGAAATCTAGTTGGTCTATTAGTGATTAATGAAAAATTTGTTTAGAACAAAGACATTAAAGTATGTACGAGCAGTAGACGGGACGTCACGAATAGATTTGTGATCCAAATTTTTTTACCAATAGGTAAAAAGTCTCTTAGTCTAGTAGTCGCGTTGCTACGCAACGCTAAAGATAGTGCTACTGACACACGGCATCAATAATTTTGTATGACAGTTTTCCCAATGCCCGTTCTATAGGTTCTTTTAAATCTCTTTAGTTTAAAACAAACATCTTCTCAACCTCCTTTTCTGATCACTTTCCCAGGAAAGGTAAGCACATCCCCATTTAACGGCGACAGGTCGGTAAATCCAGAGATTCGATATACGAAACTAATTGTGTGCAAAGAACATAAAGGGTGTGTATCAGTTTACTGGGCAGCCAGTGTAGTTTCACCGACCCGGGGGAGAGGGACAAGTCCACTTCCCTCTTTCGTTAAGCCTCCAAAACCTCCCTTCGGCTTTATTCGGAAAGCCATTCGGTGGGTTTACGGTGGCCATTCGTTTCACATTATTGCTCTGTTATTGCAGAAAACGCATTTTGAAATTTAAAATGTGAAGATAATTACGTTTGAAGTCTCAATATTGCGGCGTCGTAACTCTCTTTTCCGATGATGGGCTGAATTAGTGACGTTTACCAAAAAGCAGTCAAGTTGGTATCGTATCTTGTTACTATACTTATGGTCAGTGTGTAAGACGATTATGTTACTTATGCCCTTGAGTTTAAGATTCATCAATTCAAGCTACTAGTAAATATTGTTACAGTTCCTGGCATATTTGAAAATAATATAATATTCCACAACTATCACACAACGCTATTTAGTCCCAAGCTAAGTTAGGAGCTTGTGTTATGGGTACTAGTACTAGACAACTGATAAACATACTTATATGTATATTTCTAAATACATACATATTATAGATAAATTACACCCAGACACAGAACAAATGATCATGCTCATCACACAAACATTTGTCATGAGTGGGAATCGAACCCACGACCTCCGGCAAAGCAGTCACTAACCACTAGACCAACAGGCCAGTCAATATGTTTTAATTGCAACATAATTATGTACAGCAAGGGTATTTTATTACCCAGTAATAACTTGATGGTTGTATATTATAGGCAGTTGCGCCATGTAAAATGCTGGTATTGGTATGAATCTGTATAGACTGGAAGCCTACCCCAAGACGTGGCAGCGCTCATGATTGTTATTGTTTTTTTTTAAATTGTATCGATCGTATATTTTAAATACCGTAGTAATTCTCCCCTCAGTAGTTGATTTTTAATTATAATAAACTAGCGAACCCGGCGAATTCCGTTTCGCCACCAGATAGCTTCGTTTTCTTTGCTATAAAACTCACGGAGCCCGAGACCTTTCCAAAGAATGCAAAACCGTAGAAATCGGTTCGTGCGTTCTGGAGTTATAGCGTCAGGAAGGAAAACCCGACTTATTTTTATATAGTAGATGATTATACCGTACGACATACTTTAGAAGCGTTAATGACGATAAATCGGAGGAATCACTGATTGATCAGAAAATCAGGGGTTGAAAAACAAACTGTGCTTAAAAAAAAGATCGAAAATGACTATGCACGTGAAGACGAGAAAGTTCTAAATGCAAAAAAAAACCAACAGAATTTTTATCGAGTCCAGTCTAACAAAACCCACTTAGTTGCAACATGTTTCATCATTGTACAAGTTCACCTTGATGTAGTAGGATGACACGGCAAATATTATTTTCGGATTATCTATAATAACCACACGTAAATGAGTAATGACTAGCAAATATGTGCCCAACCGGGGGCGTATCGGCTTAAAGTTTACGAAAATAATCATGACAACAACATAAATACATTATTGAACTAGAATTTTCACGATATCTAATAGTAGCTGTACGTATTTTGAACAAATAGGTAAATGCTTAATTATGTAGTTTGATGGACAATAAGCATACCAATAAGACTTATTTGTCAATGATGCCTCCATCATTTGACATCGACCCTAATTTCGTATACGGTGGATTTAAATATAAAGTACAGAAACAGTTGAGAGCGTTTGAGAGAGAGCGTTAATTGTGGTGTGTTGTTTTTTTTTTAGCGTGTAAATCATCAAATGAGTCCTCCGGCCCCGGGCAGGGCGGGAGGGACTGTCAGACTTCTACTGACTAAAATCCACGGTGTCCTTCAATAGCCTGTTATGTTCTGGGGTCACGGTAAGGAAATAATCCCGCGACCCCGGCAGGCTTTGGCCCTCTGAGAGGGGGGCCCCGTCATTATACTGACGCTCTTTCAGGCTCGCGTGGGACACAACGCGCCGTCGACCCGGGCATGGTCCATGGTCGGGCAGCGAGTTGTCCTTTACTCGCTGCCCGCATGCCCGCGAATTCTGGACCTTAAACCTACTTCAGGGCCTACTCAACCAAAATTGGCGAAAAAGAAGACCTAGGTAACGCTATCTTGTTCTCGTATAAATGAGAATGTCATGTTAGCGTGTCGATAGGAATCTAAATTGAGATGGTCACCTTCAAAAGCGTCTGTTGAATCAAATCGTATTTAAAGCATTCAAACCAACGCTGAAAGCAATTATCCTTGTTTGAGTGAAGCAAGGAATTAAAATGACCGAGTCTTGGACTCAATAGCTCACCCGAGTTATTACCTACTAACTAGTAAAAATCAAAATAAAATAAAATAATATTTTGTTTATTTGTTATCCCCAAAGACGAATATTGAAGCTGCTTAGATATTATTTGATGAAAAAGTACAAGGGACCATCGCAGTATCAACATTCAGCTCAAAAGGAATGAGGTTTTCAGGATGTCCGGTAAATCGCACCAGTACCCCCTTTGGCACATTCAGCTGGAACACGAAATCACGGTACCGTGCTACCATTAGTAATTGAACCTACGAACCTACCAAACATCATAGATAGGTAGGTCTAGGTAATGTGTTTCTATGAACAGCTGTCTTAAACACAAAATAGTGTTTAGATGTGTTTATTCTAAACTCCGAAACTCATATTTATTTTAAGCACGGATTCAGCATGACTGTCCAGTGTCCAAACGTTTGTGGCAAGGCCAAGGTTTTGTACTTTGACCAATTTATAACAAATAAGTAGTAACTCTCTTGAGAACACGCAAAAAAAACAACAAAAAAAACTCCGTAAGGATAAAAAAACATAAGGAAAATACTGATATGAGTTTTCAAATTTATGACCCCAAAGGTTGGAAAAACAATTTTCGAGGAACTGTAGCAAGCTTGATTTTAATACAATTGCAGCTTAGTAAATAATGTAAATAGGTACCTATTTACTTTTTACGTGTGCCATCTATGAAGTACATAATTCTAGTTTGCTTGTGTTAAATAAAGCCATTTTAGAAACTAATACAAAATACAGTAAGAGTTATGAAAGACATTTGTTTTATTTCAATACTTTTACTAAAAGTTTTAATAAATAGAAGTAGAATCGTCTATTTGATTCCCAAGGTAAGTATATTTGTGTTTCATTAATCTATTAGATCAAGTGCAAGTGCACAACTAGCACGAGGTACTCAAACTACTCAAGCCAGGCACACATTCCAATAAAAGTCACTCATATAGCGTTACTTACTAAAATTGAACTACGCCCCTTGAAAACCACTTTACTTTGAAGCTTCAGAATTCCTCAGAGTGGAGTTCTAATCCTCAGACAATAAATTCTATAGCTGGAAACACGGACTTTTACGGAGGCGAAAATGAAAATTAAAACGAGGCATCTAAATATTTTACAAAGAGTTACGGTTATTAGATTATTCCGCCTTTAAAAATAACCGGGAGACTGGGAAAACATAATTTGCGAGACCCGCTATTACGTGAAAACATTGTAAAACATACAGAACATGATACAATAGACGACCTATGATCTTTTATAATCCGCGAGTAGCGAGTCGCCCCCTGCCCCGTGCCCGCGACCAACGCTCAACCACGACCTTGTCGGCGCGAACACAAATTAAAATAACCTAAAAATAGTTCGACGCGTTGTTCACATCCCGATTTCCTGGCGAATTACGTTCCTGCATCGACGTTTACCGCGTGAGAGGGTGAGATTTATTGCATTATTATCATTTTTGTATGTAGATAGCACTGTATTTTGAGTGTATGATTTTTATTTTGCTTGTGGGTGTCTACAGCTTGCCACTTAATGAGTAACAACGAGACCTTGGTTGAAGTTGAACGAGTAGGTCTGTGCGCGAGTGAGACAGCAAGTGGGTTTATTGCCCGTCTAGTTGCTATTGCCGATCTGTAGTGTGTGTGTGTGTTGTTAGTGTTGTATCACTTTGTTGTGTACCATTCAATCGCATAAGCGGTCATCGTGTTAGGTAAACAGGTAAACATTGGCACAACAGTTCAGTGCTATTGAACTTTTGAAAATATTTTGCACGAAACGATGGAACTTTTGCATAGTTTAAGATATTTGTGGTCACAAACACAATATAAAATTTGAATAACTTGTAGCTTAGGTTTGGAATTTTTAAAACTTGTGTATTCTATGGAGTTTACTTTATCTCTCGATAATATGAACAGTGTTGAACGTAAACAAACTATCGTATTTTTAATCCACGTGTAGCATTACCTCATGTTACGATGACGTCACCTTCATGAAGCATGTAGTTCTTTAAGAATTGCCTTCTCAACGTTGTCATGTTTAAATCAAATATTTACTTCTTATTTATTACAGTGTTCATTTTGTTCCAGTTACGCGATAGCTAAGGCATTAATAAAAATTATAATTACGTTTGATTAGAAAATTGTTTGATGTCATGATGACGGTTTTCTGCACAGTTTTCATTATCAATTCTATTATGTAATAATACCTATTTCAACAAGCTCAACAAGTGTCTAATGTAGAAGTTTTTTGTTTATAAAACCTTGAGTCTCAGTATAACTATTACGACTTTATCAGGAAACCAATTCGCGAGGTCACAGCCAATACTAAGAGTTATCTAACAATGTTATTTCTATACTTTATTTGCACGTTTTCGCCCACATTGAGTGTCCCATCAATTGATTAATCCCCGTTTTTTTTTCAATGTGGTAAAATCATGAAATGAGTCCTCCCACCCCGGGCAGGGTGGGAGGGACTGTCAGACTTGTACTGACTAAAATCCACGGTGTCCTTCAATAGCCCTTTATGTTTAGGGGTCACGGTGATGGAATAAGTCCCGCGACCAATGATGATTAATCCCCAAAGTCAGTAATTATCACCCCAATATCGTCACAAGCATAACAATTAACCAATATTTACACGTACCTTTCTTCAGAAATCAATGCGTGAAAAGGATAACAGACAGACAAACACACCGAAAAGGAGGCCTTGAGAATCTCTCCTAATTGATAAATTCTTTCAAAGGTTAACATACGCTTGTCGAGGTCAGTCTATGGATGGGCTACTCTCACATATCGAAACTCCTCCGTTCCTCAAAAAGTCGTTGATCACAGCCGTAAGCAAATCTTTTACGATTGTTAGAAATCGAAGGGTTGAAAGTCTGACATTATTTACCTTAGTGAAAAGGTCGCAGGAGACAGTGTGGAAGACCTTCCCGTAGATACAGATGTCCTTGCCGACGTCCAGGTCCTTCCAGTGCCAGTACTCGCCGGCATCGTTCTTGGGTATCTTGCCTCTCTTCACCAGCCGCCCTTGCCACAGTCCCGAATTCTGGAACCAAATATCGACGTTTTAACTAGAATAATGTACTCTATTATTCTTTTCATTAATTGATTTACCTTGGCAACTGGTTCATGTATTATTCTCTCTCTTATCAAAATACTGGTTTAGAGAGAATATAGTAAAATCTGCTATGTAGCTGCATCAGGTTTGACTTGAAGCCGATCCCAACATAGTTGGGAGATGGTAAGGCAGATGATGATAATGAAATCAAAACACTCGATTGAAATTCGAATCTTAATATCTGGAACATCGTTAAAGATCCCTAAAAACCCCGCCACTGACATAATTAGCCTAATTAATATTCAAATGCAAAAACATCCTTATAATCAAACATTTACTTCTGTTAATTGTCTTAGTTGTCTCATAACAACTTATAATTACACAGTCCTTCACAAAACGCTTAACAAAACTATGAGTAATACTGAATTATAACTTCGAAACTATTCCACTTTCTGACAAAGCATTAAGGAGCGCTTATTAACCTTGTAAGAGAAAAAATATATAGGAGAGATAAATCTCCTGGCGTAAGGAAAGTCGGGAGTGTTATTACCGCAATCGTTATTAATAATAATAATCGGTTTATTACTGAGGGATGAGCGGAGACGGTTATGAAGGAAGACGGCCCACTTTACTCTGAAACTCGACTTCCTTCCCAACTCGAATGTTCCATTAAAAGAACACTGACGGTTTTATACAAAGTGATTGACGTTTCTTTGTGTTAGGCGGAACAGACTTTTTAGGAATGGTTTTCATAAATGTAGATTGTCAATACTTTATTATTTTTAGTGTTTACGCAGCGCAGTTTTTTTCACTGTTTACCATGATTGTCCCACCCAGGGCAGGGCAGGAGGAACTGTCATACTTGTACTGATTAAAATCCACAGTGTCCTTCAATAATTTAGCCCTTTACGTTCCGGTATCACGGTATTCGTTCGTCCCGCGACCTGCGTCAGGCGTTAGGTCTGGACGCCGTGACTCCCATCCAGGTACTCCTCAAAAAGGGGTTTTACCGCCGCGACTGCGGCGTGCCCGGTTTTCTTTTATTTACAATGATAACGACTAAGAAAGCCCTGGACTTTGGACTAGACATCTAACTACTCGTTAAGGCTCAAAACGTGTTACACTGGTTTTTAATCAAAATGGGTTTCTCTATTTTTTTCTAACGTTTACTTAATTTTTATGTAGATTAATTTCTTTAATGCCAGTATTCTGAAGCAAAAATATCATTGCATCAAAATCCACCGAAAAAAATACCGGTCAAGTGCAATGGTATTGGCTGTGGACAATTCACTAAAACAAAAAAAAAAACTCTTTTTTATACATAAGTTCCTTACTGTTCCAAAAATCAAGCATCACGAGTAGTTGCCGTAAAGAGCAAGGAGGTTGGAAGTAATTATAGTGGGGCACCAAAAGATAAGATTTAACACCGAAGAAACATTTTGGACATTTTTTTAAACAATTTTAATAGACATAAACTAAGAATATGTCTGTAATTAATGGTAGTCTTAAAAGTTGATCAATTGATTAAAAAAACCGTTTTTAATGTTACTTAATTCCTCACACTTAAAACTCTGTAGCTCCTCTCAGACTGAAATTCTAGAGACGTCGTTATTATAGAAAAAAATATACATATTCGAAATAAGAAAATGTTTTGATTGGCACCTACTATAACCCCATTGGCCTCTGGAGCAATTTTCACCATTCTCCAAATTAGCGTACCTCAAACGCCTACCCAAAAATTGCATGTAGTTCTCGGAATTGCTGTCTGTCAACTATAAAAAAACTGTTACAACAATATACAGCTTGACAAAAAACTAGAAAACCAGAAGTCGCCACTGTCTTCGCGTTACCAGCACTTTGAATGATTTTATTTTATTTTATTTCACTTATTACATTTATTTTGTTCTATGGCACAATAATAAATCTAACAAACCTGCGGTCTTTGTTTACATCAAATATCAAAGATTTTAAAACGTTGTCAGAAACAAAAAGATTAGCTCCGTTTCAATCCGTTCTGGCCAAGCTGTACATACTCTGTATCACACGTCTGTGAAGATAAAATGATTTTTGTGTGAATAATAGCGGGTGGCCATTCTCGTCGCGAGCCTGCGGAACAAAGCGCCTGCAACTGCCGCCGCGACGCATTCATACCGAGACAAATGCGTGCTCATTTGCTAGCTCCGTTTCAGATCCGTTCACAATTGCAACAGAATCCCATTCGCCCATTCCATACGTAAGGAAAAAGAAAAATGCAGATAGATTTTCAGTTTACTTGACGTATTGCGATTGTTTTCTTGTTTTCGTGGGTTTTTAAACAAAGTTTTAAAAGGCAGCTTTTAAATTTAAAATACTCATTCGTTTTCGGTAACCTCATTCACGGAACAGCTCACTATCCTATAGTATATGGCGTCAAAAATATATTCAATGAAATACACCATTACACATAAAATAGGAAAGTTACAAAAATCATTTTTCGGTGGGTTTTAACTGAAAGAGCGCAATTACTTTTGATATGCGATTAGATAATGATAATTGAGTGTTGTAGATAACGCACCCACACCAATATGACGTAATTGTGGTTTTTTTTTTACGGGCGCTGCGCTGTCCCTTTGCGGTACAATGCGGTAATGCTACGTCTGAGCTACGACAGTGCTACGACCGCGCTACGACTGTGCTACGACAGTGCTACGGCCGCGCTACGTCTGTGCTACGACAGTGCTACGACCGCGCTACGACTGTGCTACGACAGTGCTATGACCGCGCTACGACTGTACTACGACAGTACTATGACATACCTACGACAGTGCTACTTTTGGAGGGAGCTACATAATTTTGTAAAAAATTGCCCTTTTTTTTAACGTGGTAAAATCATCAAATGAGTCCTCCAACCCCGGGCAGGGCGGGGGGACTGTCAGACTTGTACTGACTAAAATCGATGGTGTCTAAATAGCCCTTTATGTTGCGGGGTCACGGTGATGGAATATGTCCCGCGACCACAAAATTGCCCTTGACATCATTTGATTTTAATGAAAATCTTACGAGATATCGTAGTTTCTTCAAAAGCAGGTGTTGGGAAGCAGCCCAAATACGGCGGCTCAGTGTATTTTTCCATTACTAATCCGTCTTGCACGGTGCCAATAACAGTGCTACAACATCGTCACGCCAGGATATCACGATTACGTTACGTTGCGGCGAGTTTGTTATAGGCGTAAACAGATATATACATAGGAGGGTGGGTTAAAATATTATCATTTTTGCCCAAAATAAAATAACCAGAACACCTTTAAACGACTTTCCCACGTTGTGTATCATAAACCCACGCAACCACAACTTTACTGGAACACGGTTAAATGCAGTTGGACCACAATACTGTTTTATATAAAGTTAAATAAAGGCTTTTACTGAAAAAAGGCTTGCGAGCGCCGCATATGAAAGTGGCGAAATACTTTAGTAGGGTCGTGTCGACGGGATTGGGCATGCTAAATATAATACTGTTCCACAAACATGCGGTGTCGCAATGACCGCTTAGAATAGCAAATAAGAAAAATAAAATCGATACGTACAGTCACGACCACTTACATGGATACACTTAGCAAAACTACAAACATGGACCCATCAAACACTGTAAAGCTATTTTCTCGTGTAATAATGACTGGACTTTAGGTGACACCTAATTCCAACATAGATTAGAATATTAATAAAAACACAACTATTTCACAAAATTAATGGCGGTTTGATTTTGATACTCAATATAATATTCTACAACTACTTTTCTTTCGAAAGTTTAAACTTTATTTTTTGTTTCAATGACTTTTTGTCACCGACTTTCGCCGACTAAACGCGCGACTGCATCGTTACAAAAAGTCGCCGTGGGCGTGGGGCCTTACAATTCTTACAAATTCAAACACTATAAAAAACTGTACTTCAAAAGTAAAAGTTCCTAGTGCACACATAGTGCTCATGACTGTACACACAAGTGCTTCAGTATCTTATTGTGATATTATGTAGCTAATACAAGCGCAGACAGTTAAATTGCATTGCCCCAGCTTTGTACGCAGGTATCCACCACGTGTATTAGAAAAAACAGAGAGGCTTTAGGATCTCATTTACATAATTATTCAAATGCGTCTGCAAACATCCTATAAAAATTTGACAATAGAAATATGTGGTAATTTTCTGTAATAAGTATTGGAGAAAATTACAAGAGAAGAAGGATTATATTTAATGTGTAAAAAATTTCATGTATTGACAGGAGGAGCTAGACACACAGACAAACAGTCACCGTTCCATATTGGCTATGGATCGAAGAATTTGGAAATCATGAGGATAATATAACTCTTCTTACTACAATTATAATTGTAGCTCTTGTTCAAATACTAAGAATTCCGATTTCAAAAGCGTGATTTTCAATTATCATTGAGAATTAGAATACAGGTGTCATCATCATCATCAGCCTATTAATGTTCCCACTGCTGGGACACAGGCCTCCTCTCTGTGAGAGGGAGTGGGCCATAATACACCACACGGGCCCAAGGCGGATTGGTGGATGTCACATGTCCTCGAATTATTGGTTCTAGGACATGCCGGTTTCCTCACGATGTTTTCCTTCACCGTTTTGAGAGCAGTGGTGATGAAATAAATTACACAAAGTAATGCGTCTATTACTCCGGCAAATAGATAAGATACGTAAGCTAAAACAGTCGAAGATACAACGATTTTAAAATTGAAAATACGTCTCTTCTAGATGTAGTTCAAAGGTGTGATATCTTTATTCATTGTAAATACTCATTGATTAAAAAAAAACTGAAACCATATGACTATGTTCTCCGAACTATTTAAAATATACAATAGAAGTTTGATAAACTGTAAACCATTAACTCGGAATAAATTACTGGTAACGATACAATCAAAACTAGCAGTACGTAGTAAGTACTTCATATGAACATCCGATTATGACTGATCAAAATGTAGGTACAGTAACAACTGTACTCTAAGAATGAAGTCTGCCAAACAATAGGAAATTATAGGCTAAAGTAACTTTTACCCCAACGATCTCTGTATCAAAATTCATCAAACCGGTTCAGTCACATGCAAATAACTTTCTCATTAGTATCTAATATGTTCCAGTGTTAATATCTGTTTTTTTGTTTTTGGCCCTCATCGGTCATGGCGTTATAGATGGCGCTTCTTACAACGCGGTTTTTAAAATGTCTATATCATGGGAACCGAGCTTTTCTCGAACCTCGAACGGATAAATCGATTCCTTGAACCGAAAAACCCCTAATCTGTAACTTTCATGAAAATCCTTGGAGCCGTTTCCGATATCCTGATTATATACATATACAAGAATTGCTCGTTAAAGATATAAGGTATTGTTAAGAATTACCTTAACTCGGGGTTCCATGACAGTCAGAGAGTCATCTTCAAGGAAGTAGACGATGTTTACGATCCTGACTCGTGACTTCTCGTCAGGATCATCAAACACCGGCTGTTTGAAGAACGCCGTGAAGTTGAGGCACCGTTTGTCGTAGTGCACCCAGTGAGGGACCACCGCTGGGAGGGCTGGCTGTTTCACTCGACCGTATGTCAGCGAGGGATCGTAGCTGTAACGACAAATTCAAGTTAAGAAAAAGCTTTGAAGAGCTTCTGTTTCGATATTCATTTTTGTAAAGGTGCGTATAGACCATGTAACATGTTATACAACATGTGTTAATAACACTACAACACTATTTAAAATGTTAAATAACAATGTCATATAACATGACCACACTATGAAAAATGATAAATAAAATGTTATATTATAATTATAGTTTGAAGGCGCCGTAACAGAAACTAAGATTGAATGCATCTTTAATTTTTCACACTAGGAATATTCCCGATTCGTCGGTGTGTTTACAAACATTCAAAGTCACACAGGTACACAAAATCTAGACGAGATGAGTGCTAAAATACAAAATGAAAGAATCAATGATCGAACCCGTGACATGTAGCGCAGCAATCAGTCGCTCAATCATTACGCCAACCGTGCCGTGAGTCGTCTGCTCTTTTAAAATAGATTTATTAAAAAGGCACTTCTTGTACGAAATTAATTTTACCTAAAAATGTCTACCAAAGACACGTAACCATCGCGATATACGCATCATAGTAAAATAGGTACACAACATTAAATAAGGCACATCGAATTTTACATTTTGAAAAGTAATCGACTAAGTAGATCCCGAATCTTGTGAGTCATATCTTTGCAAAAATATTTTTCAAGAACTAGATGTAGGTAGGTACAATCGGTACCATTTCAAGTTCTGTTCAACACTTGAATTACTTCCACTAGGTATGCAAAACCCCCAGATAAGGAACTAACATTCACAAGTCATGCAAATGTTTTATTCCTTGCGGGGTTCAAACTTGCGACTGCAGAAAGCCAAGCGCTGAGTCACTGCATCCATCAAGGTCGTGAAAATACCCCTTTGTCTTCAGCAAGCGTAGGTACAATTTTCTCCTTCTAATAGTCCATTATATGGTCGCAATGCAGGGCATAGCGAGTGTGAGGGGCAATTGCGATTTCAATCCCGGTCTATAATTGAAAATTTCTTGACCGACCTTCGGGCTTGGGTCGCAGAGGTGGAAGAGAGCGGAAGCGATGTATGCTAACGTTGGATATATGGGAATATTCGTGTATGTGAAGTACCTTTTCATTGTTACACCTATATTCGCAGAGCCGCGCTTCTAACTGATAATAAAATGATCTGTTTTATAGAAATTTTACAGAAAACTATTTGTTTTCGAAACTTATTAAGTTTCGAAGATTACGCTTTGTCACTGAACAAAGCGTCGGTTTGAATCTGTTCTAGATCAGACTAATAAAAGGTTTAAAGCGTCTGAGAAGTCATAAATTATTTAAAACTTAACTTACTGCATCAATCTAGATAATAAATGATTAGGTATATTATTATAGGTCATTGACATTAGAAAGTCCGCGTCAGACATTCTTAGGGATGACCCGCGCGAGAGTGACTCCCCGTACTTGATGGATCATTGCCAAGTAATTATGTGTTATCAAAGAATGGGTGTTTGTTGGCACCGACAGCCGACGCATTTTCTTCAGTTCAAACTTAGCGGACAATGCCCTCTGTCTGCTTCGTCGGAATACTTTGTAACTTTTCTAAGCGTTTTGAAAAGTAAAGCAAAAAGATTTTAAAAATAACTTTATTTGACTAGTAAACACATCATTATTTTGATACTTAAATGCATGGAGGCATGCAATGTACTTTCAGTTTTACTACTTTCTGTTAAGTCTACATTAAGTTCATCATCGAACGGAAACCGTTCTATTTTGGTTAAATCTAACTTTTTTAATTATAAATACACACTTCTTGCTTCTCCAATCCATCTCCGTTATTGGCAGAATAGTCGACATCGGCTTTGCTTGCCATAATAAGAAATAGAATAGAATACTTTCTGTTCATATATCTCCACCATTAAAAAAGTTACGTCCAATCATTCCCTTTAACTCCAAAATACGAGACTCTAAAGTGACGTCAAATTCGAAATTAGGACAGATCTACACACGAAATATAAGCGTTGTTGATCTTAAGCAGGAGTTGCTAACTTGACTTACATTACTGAGTCTTCAGGGAGAGCAAAGGCGTTGCTGTCCACATCAGTGGCGGTCCCCCCCGGACCTCGGACCACCGTGTCCGGGAACCTGTGTCCCTGGTAGTAGCGCAGGGTACTTTTTATGTGGTACTGGGTTTTGGTCGGGTCTGAGAATGTCAGACCCGGTAGTTTTGGTAGACCCCAGGCCATTGTGAGATAGATTTATCTGAAATTAGAATGAATTACACAGTAATAGAGTAATTACAGTTAAAATATGTTCGTTTTTTGGGAGGGTCATCATAAAATCAATCCTGGCAGGATTGACTTTGACTCTATTCAGGTTTTTCATGGTTTGAGGCATTTTTATACAAATTAACAACAGAAATACTCTAATTCAAGTACATAAAATCACACATTTGTTAAATTCTCATTTCAATTCACTTCTCTAAAAACCGTTTCCCACGCGATTATTCCTTGCATGTCTAAGTTTAGCTATTCTCAATAGTACCTCTAAGCGAAACCAACAGCGTTGCTAATATTTGCTAAACATTTTCCAGGTTTAGAAACACCCCCGTCTCTAGAACTACCTATTAGATAAATCTACTCCAACAAGAGCTCTGCTTCGCTTTCAAACTATGTCAGAAGTAGTTATACTTAAACAGTCGTATATTCTGATTCTAACTATGAAAACGCACACCTACATGAGGATAATTAGAGGTATTATAATTTTCGTTCAACGTAGAACTGAATGGGTAGAGAGACTGTCTCAAAATTAACCCTGGAACGTAAAGAGCTATTGAAGGAACACCGTGGATTTTAGTCAGTAGGAGTCTAACTGAACCTTCTACTCCATCATGCGCGGGAAGACTGTGACTTGATGACTTAATGAGATGAAATAAAGTATAGAACTGAATGAAATAAATTCAGTAGATGATTATTATTATTTGAATATTTGAATCGTACAAGGCTGTAATCTATACCCAGACTTGCCTTACCTAAACGCTTAGGTGCTTTATCAATTGAATACTAAGTTTTATCCAAAGCTTTGGACTCACACCATGATGTTGACTGTACATTTACTAACCACCCGAAAAACATGTGAAAAGCACCATTATGACATCGATTTTTTTTCTACGGATACAAAGTACCTACATAAATCAGAGGACAAGTACGTAACACGTAAAAAGATAAGCGATGTGTGAGCGACGTGAGCTCTTATAACTTTAGGCAGGAGTATCTCACCCACGCATCATGCAGGAAGCGATACACGCACAAGGAAATGAAGTTACCCTCAATTTTGTGAATATGAGTAACCTGCGTATCATGGACCCGCGTCATAACGACCCGCCTACTTTTTATGCTGGCCTAGTACTGAGAAAGCATAATAAAGGTGTGACAACTAATCGGCCATATTTCCACTTCCGATCGGCCAATCGCGTCGATTAGTCGGCCAAAACGCCCCAGCTCTAATATTGACCAAATGATCGCGTAGCAGAATTAAAAGTTTATACAAGAGTTTGGTAAAAACAACATCATTATTACATACATAACTATTAAAAATGAAGTGAAAGAGACATGTTTAAAAATGGTATCCTAACCGAATACCATGAATACCTAGTCGTTTATTTAGTTATTTTAGTCCATCTTTCACTAGAGCCCTGACTACCGTACAATTTTCAGAGCTTACTAAAATTATTTTCCTTAGAAACTCGCGAAGGTAGGTGGTAAACACCGTCAGAAGCGGATATTACGAGCAAAATAATAAATTCTTACCTAAAATAGAATACAGAAGACGATAACTTGATGTGAATAAATAACGAAGCTTTATAAAAACCCGAACTAAAGAGGAAAATATAAAGAAAAACTCGCTACGAGAGATAAAATGAGCAAATATGACAGTCCCGTTGTCGGGTATACAGCTGTTAAAATTATAAACAATGCGTTGCTAGGTGATGACAACCCTACTCCTTGCGGCATGGAAGGAAACTTTTTGTTTAAATCAATACTATCCTTGTTTTTGGCAATGGTTGGTAACGGGGCAGCGAGGCTTCCAGTTTATTCTATGACTGCACAAGCGCACAAGCACGCTTACCACTTATTTATTACCCTTGGGTTTCAGAAAGCTTGTTCGATAACCGATTCAAATCTCATACGTCCAGTAATTTGACTGCCTGTTGTTATTCCCGACAACCAATCACAGCAGAATTGATATTAGATAAGCTGATTTGATTATCCGATTAGCGTTTAATAACCGTAGGGTTGGGTGAATGCTAAGCTATGTCTATCGAGAAGACTTTCAAACTATTTCAAAAGGGATTTAACCACAAAAAAAGCAATTACTCGTGACGACAGACGGAATTCCGAACTCCACAGAAGTCTAGTCGTAGTCATATATCCAGACTACATTTAGCGTAAGTCTACAGCTGTCTAGATAATACTATAGCCGTCTAGACGTAAAGGACCTGTCACGACTTGCCGCGTTACAAACACTCTCCATGCGAAATATATAAATATTTTTAATTATAACTGGTTAGATAGCATTCCTGGGCTTTTCGACGAATACACGAGCGACGAACGTTTGAATGCTTGCTAATATTCTACTTGAGAGACATAAAAATCTGCCTAGCCTTAGCCTTTTTTGACTAGCCTGTTGGTCTAGCTAGTGGTTACTGACTCTGACTGCTATGCCGGAGGTCGTGGGTTCTATTCCCACCCAGGATAAGTGTTTGTGTGATGAGCACGATTATTTGTTCTGTGTCTGGGTGTAATTTATCGATAATTATAATACGTATGTATTTAGAAATATATAAGTAGGTATGTTTATCAGTTGTTAAGTACCCATAACAAGCTCCGCTTAGCTTGGGACTAGATGGCGTTGTGTGATGGACGTGATAGTTGAAAATATAAAAAAAAGCAGCGATGCTGATTTCGGCTAACTAGCTGTAGCTAGTAGCTGAATACAACAATTTTACATAGAGCGAATGACCATCCGATCTCCACAGACCAACTTTTGGGTGACACCGATATACCGGAAATAATTTGTTCTGTTCGTAGAGGCAGCTTTGCAATTTTCAGTACAATAAACGCAGTAAATACTTCAAGTACCTACGCTGTAAATAAATACAGATATCAATTATAAGGCCTCAGATTTTGATCAAACTCAGAAATGTGATAGATTTCATCCTTGGCAAGGACATAATTATGATATTTTTCATCAGGGAAGCCTATGTTGATTACGGTATAATTATGATAAGTACGGTCAGTGGTCATCATTACTTGACCCACTGTACCAAATTCTGCCGTTTATGATGGGTTACATAATAATTAAACGCACAAACTTTTTAAAACTAAAAGCCATTAGATAATAACCTAGCCTAACAGGTACCAAGTTAATAGAGTTGCTGTGCCCTAAATACATTATCTAAATCCGAACGCCAACGAAGGGACGTATAACGAAGGTGTTATATTAGCCACAATGTCAGGCGTCACAGGTGAGGCGAGGTTCCGAGGACCCCTGTCACACGTTGATTAATGTGCCCCCGACCAGCGATAGATAGATAGCCTTCGTCAAAACTGTCGAACTCCCCTTACTCGGTCCCGACGATGCCCGGCGGTCGTCGGTCGTCAGCCGCCCAGAGCTACTGTAATTGGACATTCATGCATAAATAATTCCCTTTTGTGTCATTCAAATTGCGATTTTATTACACAAGATATTTGTTACGTCTAGGCATTTTACAGATCCTGTAAGCAACGTTGTAACTTATTTATCACGACATTTGCATAAGCTTTGTCTTTCAAAAACAGTAAACACAAACGTGTTCGTTAACGAATGAATTCCTATTCGTGATACAATCGCTGTTAAAAAGTGAACTTAGCTGAAACTACATTTAAGCTTCTGCCCGAGACAGAACGCGCAAAGTCAACAAACAGTCAACGGTTCGCCGGAACCAAATAATAGTCGCTCTCGATTTATCTCGCTCGTTTCCTCTTAAATACCACTTCGATATATTTTTAGCGATCACTAATGAACTGAATTCTATTTTTAGGTATCGAGATGGCTTACCTAGCCAAGTACGTATCGAGAGGTTCACGGCTGACTGCGTTTTATCAGAGGGGGTACGGCACAGCTTCCCCCTTCGTATTTTCTGAAGAGGTTCGCCGAGCCAAGTCGGATGGTAAACCGATTGTCGCTCTAGAATCAACGATTATCACACATGGAATGCCATACCCGCAGAATCTAGAAACTGCTAAGCAAGTCGAGAACATTATCAGAGAGAGGGTTAGTAATGAAATGTTTAAATTATAAAGTTACATTTAGTACACAGCTTCATTTACGATATGATATCTGAACGCTACACTGTCGTAGACCTTTCGTAGCGACGTAATTACTTTCGAGATAAAGTTTGTATTTAGATTTTCCGCAAAAAAAATGTCTCGCAGATTTGTGAAATGTTTTTGAATTAAGAATGCGTGTGCAAAAATATTCTGGATTTTCTTTTACTTTCTTGTTCATTTTGCATCTATTTATTTTCCCGTTTTGTTCATAGGGTGCAGTTCCAGCCACAATAGCGATTCTTAAAGGTCAGCTGACGATAGGTTTATCCCCTGATCAGCTTACCTACCTTGCTCAAGCCGAGGGCGTGGTGAAGGCTTCCCGGAGGGACCTGGCGCCGATAGCCGCTGCTAAGCTGGACGGAGCCACCACCGTCGCCGGCACCATCATAGCGGCACAGCTTGCTGACATACCTGTGTTTGTTACTGGAGGGATAGGTGACGTATTACGAATATATTTATTTACGTACTATTTACACTTAAATGTGGCGAGACTGTTATAGAATTTAAGTAACAAAACAAAATTATAAGAGTGGGTTTTCTGTTTTATCTGTATGCAATCAAATGCAATTCACAAGATTCAGCTGGTGCTTTACCTAAAACTTCGTAAATGACTACTAACCCATTTAGTAAGAGAAAGGAATGAACTAGAATCTTTTTCCACTTACCAGACTCAATTCCAATCTCTGCAAACTGTTTATCAGATAAACCCTAACACTTTAACTCACCCGGGAAATGAACCCCTGATTTAACCCGTTTTTGCAGCAGCACTCGTAATCTAATTATAGAAAAAAGCTTTCCGTAAGCACAACAATTTTCTTCCCGACTCCCCCGGTGTAAAATGAGAAAGTTTTTAAAATATCTCAATTTGAAGCCAGGAAACCGATTTATCAACTTTTCTTGGAATATTTATTCAGAACTATTTGTGGACAATAAAGACGACTACAGTGTTATTATAGAAAGGTAGGAACGTTAAGGAACGAGTCTTGAATTTAAACACAACAAACAGTATAGAACATTAAGATTACTTTAAAAATAGAAAAATTAATGTACTTAATTCTCAAACTAGTATTAAGTTAATAAAATCAGCAAGAATACTCTTAGCTATTCACGCAGTTAGCTATTCTAACCCAGTCACCTATTACAGTGCACTCATTAACCCAAGGTATTATCACATTATGTTGCTAACAAGCTAACAGGCTCACAGAAATAGCCGGAAATAGCCACATGTAGCTGCAAACAGCCTCAAACAGCAGACATAAAAAGACCTCAAGTGCATTCTCGCTTGGATAGAAGCACTTGTTAGCAGACGGCATTCCTTGTGTAATAGCGGTCGCCATTACCGCAAAGCCTTGCAATAAGGCAACAATATGCTTATTACTATGTAACAGGATACCATTTTCCTTTGTATTTGTCGTGCAAAGCCGTTTATCGCCCGATATCTTATCGATTCTGTTTAAATGACTGAATAAAATCGAGTAAGTGCCAAATCGACTACGACGATTAATTCGATCTTAAAGACAGTAAAGACCGGTGTCGTCTGACATTAACTCGATTTGATTCAAACATTAACCTTCATACGGTCTTCAAAGTTACTGACGTAGACGGTCTTCGGGTCTGATTTGACCCAGTACTACATTTCAGGAAGATAAAAGTAATGTTTCATGAAATAACCGTTATTAAGTCTTACATTTTAATAAATTATATAATTAGGACAGCTACCGAAATGTATATTTTTTGGAATTTATTACAATTCTTAATTTTTTTACACTTAGTCTACAAAACTTTGCAAGAATAACGTAATTTCAAAATGTGATGGGTTTTTATAGTTAGCACACAAAAGTAATCGTTTTAGAAAGCTGTTTTTTGTCTGTGTTTATTGGCATAATTGATAGAATTCTCTTGGTTGTTTTTTTATCCTGTATCGTTTTTGGTCTGAAAGATTATGATGATATTGAATTATTTTCAGATGTACCTCATATCTTTTGGCAATTTTTAGTGAAATGTTTTTTTTTCTCGTTTGTAAGTCGTGGGTTTGAACTCAGCCAGCCGCATCATCATCATCAGCCTATAAATGCTGGGACTCAGGCCTCCTCTCTGAGAGAGGGAGTGGGCCGTAATTCACCACGGGGGCCCAGTGAGGGTTGGTCAATCGCATTACTTTTTGTAATTTATTTCATCACCACTACCCTCAAAACGGTGAAGGAAAACATCGTGAGGAAACCGGAATGTCCCAGAACTAAAAAGTCGAAGAAATTTGACATCCACCAACATTTATTTGCTACGTAGGGTCAAATTTGACCCGAAGACCGTGCACGTAAATAAATTTGTAGGTCGAAATATATGAGATATTTTGAAAAAAATATTTACTTATTATATTCAGTTCAAAACTTTGTAAAAAGTCATGAAATATCAAATATCAAAGAAAATTAGCTATAGAGAAAACTAAGTTTCATTCCTTAAATGGGTCAAAATTGACCCGAAGGCCGTATGAAGGTTAAAATGTCGGAAGTAAACCGCGGAAAAAGATGATTTTAACGTAATAATAATAATAGCATTTTGAAGTGTAAGTTACGTAGCCGTAGCAGTTGGCGGTTTTATAAGTAAACTGGTTAGACTAACCTCTTAGTAAAAACGCGCGAGCGTGAGCCCATCTTTGTATAACATGTTGAAGGATTTGCGTCTAAAAAGACGCAGTTTTAGGTGCCCAAAAAATACTACTCACCTACTTGTAAATAAGTTGCAATACGTATTTGAGGCCATTTAACCATATTTTGGTGTTCCTCATCCTCAACACACATAGTAGATACACATATATTTTTCTTCAAATGCTAGTCCATAGCACGCCTATTGTCATATCATTGCAACCCGCTACAAGCCCCCGCGAGGCGGCGACGTTACCGTGACTGCTACAACAGAAACTCTTTATTACAACGCGAATCGCATTACAGCGTTAAATTCGAGCCAGGCTCCACGCTTTATGAACCTGTTTACGGCTACCATTTAAATGAAACGACAATCTTAATTAAGCGATCCAAAATCATATGAAACTCAACGATATAATCAACACTCGTTGTATTTTGTTTGGCCATTTCACAAAGCGCCTGCAATTAACGTATTGTTAATGAGTGTTTACAAGATTATGATCACGCTACTCCCGTACAAGGTGGTGCTAAGCCACGACTCGCGAATAGTAGCAATCATCGTGAAAACACCGCAAATACTTGAATTAACTGTGCTCGTGAATTCACAAATGAATTTTAACGATATCACGGTTGAATTCAGCGCTTTGCCGGCGCATTCATTACTGCCAGTCGCATCGCAGCCGTGCCGAACTGGCGATGTAATTAACAACGAATTCCGTGAAACAGAGCGCGATTTATCACCTTCTAGATAAGCATTCGTAGTGCTCGGGTTTGTAACTTATCGTGAGAAACAGTCTTATTCCGTTCCCAGCGATTTGAATTAGCGACTGTCAGGATAAAGCTCGCGAGCAAGGAATACGCAAATGCCTGTGAATACACGAAAGGGTAGATACAAAAGGATTACGCTATATCGGCACTTCCCAACGACAGGGGTTGCCTGGGTGAAGCCAAAATGGCGAATTTCGATGGCCGCGCCGTCGTTATCATGTCGTAGACGATTTATTATAAAGGCATTTCTAAACTAGGAGCTTTGCAAGCGACCTCTTTTGAATGGAACCGCACTAGCTGTGCATAGATTTTATTTTTGGATAAGCTTTCGCAAGTTTGACTTCATTTTAATAACCCGTCTTGAATTCTTGTTCTTTTAAATATAATAGTTTGCAGGAACGTCACTGAGTTTAGCGTACTTCAAGTAACTGAGCTTGCATGTTATAATGGTTAATTAGGTTACTTTCCTAGCTTCCCGCATATAGGTGCGGTGGTGGTAGGTAGGTATGAGTAGGAAAATGGAGCAAACTTGTAAATCTCATCCACCCCTGTACAATAATTGCCATCTCCGTATGGAAATACGACGTCTCATGATTAAATAAGACCGTCTTCCCATTGTTCACATACATAATGTTTGTGAACAATGGGAAGACGCTCAACAATTTATTTTAAGAAAAAAGCTTAAGTTTATTTCTCAGATGTAGACTTTTTTTTAAGCATAGAAATTTTTAAAGAACGATTTAGATAGCGTATCTGTTCAAACGATTGGTTTCTTACTTCATGTTTTGGAAGTAATCGCGGAATGGCGAACGTACCTACCTGCGGAGTTGTGGATGTATAATATACATTGAAAGGAAGTATGTCGGAGCGCGGTCTACCCGCCACGGCGCGGGCGGGGGCCGACTGCGAGCGACTTTCCCCACTAGTGACGTAATAATTCCGCTACCCCTGGCCCGGCCAAAATACTTCGCCGACATTTTATTACACTCACACAATCGAAGATATTTGTAATTTTGACTTTTCAGCATTTTGGCCAATATCGACGCGTTTTATACGGGGAACTTTTATTTTATCGCGTTCTCGCCAACGAACGCCTGTTACAATTCTAGACAAATATTTTCGAACGACAGTTTATCTTTTACGCAATTTTGCAACTAAAATTTAGTTTTTTTTAGTAATCTGATTTTTATTTGAAGTTTCTTTTCAAAAATTCAATTGAGTATTGAAAATTTGGAGTATTTTTGGCAGGTGGTGTGCATCGTCAGGGCGAGAGCTCCCTGGACATCTCAGCTGATCTGAACGAGCTGGGACGGAGCAACACCCTCGTCGTGTGCAGTGGCGTCAAGTCCATATTAGACATCGGACGAACTCTCGAGTACTTGGTAACTACATATTTGCTGTCGCTAAGCTACGTTATTACTTTGAAGGAGAAAACTTTCAAACTTCGTGCTTGATCAGTTTTCTATCTTATGATTTTACAGTATCTGATCTATTTTATGTTTAACGACGCCAGAACAATACCTACAATGTATAAAAATAATTGGAGAACATAAAATACGTTGTCATTTTACGTCGGCGATTCCCACTCGACTGTCCTTTTGTCGATCGCGTGGTGCTCAAGGCGCTTCTTGAATCAAAAGCAGAACATACAGAACAAAGTAAATTCTAGTACCCTCGTATTATTTTAGTATTACTTAGTGAAAGAAAAACATGGAATGAACCGGGTCGATAGGTTACCGCGCAAGTTGTGCGCCCGGGGGAGACTGGTTGCTAAGAAAGTAACTTAGCTGTTTCTAGAAAAGAGAGCTTAGTTGCAATTGTGTACTCAATGAGAATACGCCGAAAGAGCACTTTGATTACATCGGGGACCGCCGAGTGGTTTTACAGAATTGTGGCATTTCATATTTATTACATTTGACTCGAAGAGTGTACACGTAGGTTCCTGAATTTACTGAAAGATTTAGTAGCTTGTGGCTTCTGCTCAGTACAATTGGCTTTTTTGTCTCGTAGCTAAAATGTCTTTATAGCACTCTACGAAAATAATTTTAGGAGCTGTTCTACGAAAAAAACATTTGTAGCGGGTCTACAAAAATATGTTCGTAGCTGTCTACGAGTACAGACATCTCTTCGTAGCAAGTCTACGAAAAAAATATTCGTAGCCTTTTCGTAGCAGTGGAACTTATATCTAGATGTAATGTAACATTTACGTGCAGGAAACGCAAGGTGTATGCGTATGTACATTCGGTGAGACTTCTGACTTCCCCGCGTTCTACACAACGAAGTCGGGCTTTACCGCACCGAACCGTGTTAGTGACGCTCGGCAAGCCGCGCAGCTGCTGCATGCGGCACGTGAACTGCAACTGTCGTCCGGCACTGTCGTTGCCGTCCCGATACCGCAGGAGTATGCTATGGAAGGTAACAATATGTAGATCATTTAAGACCAGGATGAGGCTCATTGATACTTTGGACTTTCTTGACATATTGACGCCAGGATATGCAGATTTGGCTGCAATTTATCCTGTGTATGTATGGAAAAATGCTACCTAAATTAACTTGCTCAGTCTGTTACTTGTATTGATTCCTGGCCACTATTTCTAAGCTCTGTTACCTGCTCGTACATTCCATTACTTATTAACCTTCTTATTTAACATCAAATTGCAGTTTAGCCACCGAAATGGCCAACATTACTCGCAAAACTACAACCACATATTTTTTATTAAAGTAAAATACTACTACTAAAAAACAAAAGGGGAGGCCTATGTTCAGCAGTGGACGTCCTATGGCTGAGATGATGATGATGATGATGAAAATACTAGCTAGGAGTTAGCCGATAGGAACCTAAGTATAGTCTACTCATTACTTAAAAAAATACTTCATCATTACTTAGTTTTCCGAGAAACAATGTAAAAAAAGAATGAAAAGGAAAAGCTCATAAAACTTTTGCAATATTCACAAAGTGCAAACATTCTTTAAATATTCGTCGAGAAATTACTACTGCAATGTTTTAAAGATTTTATCGAGATTATTCAAAAGCTTCTCATTATGCGCTATTCCGATTATGCAGCTCTGAACTACAAAGAGTACAAATTAAATACTTTAGCGAACGGGAAAACTTTTATGATAAACTTTAATTAAAATGACCTGAGCATTCGTAGTAAAAGTTTTACTTACGGTTAAATGCGCTTATGGCTAATCTGATATTTAGGATAACCGAATAAGTTATTAGTCAAGTATATTTATTTCATTTTATGCTTTTCTTATTTTACACAAAGCATACCGAAACAGAATAGAATAAAAACGATCGATCCATCAGATCCTGATTTAAGAATACTCTTTAGATTGCAAAAATTTGAGCAAGTGATGCTACGAGGAAACTTCACATAAACTAACTTAACCCATCCCATTCATTCTTATTTTTATGTCAGTAGGTATTTCTACTTCCTTTGTTATAAATCTGCTATGTTATTTTTGTTACAGAGACAGTAATTGAGGACGCCATTACTCTTGCACTAGAGGAAGCTGAACGAAAAGGCATTTTCGGGAAAGAAGTGACGCCGTTCATTCTTGCTGCTGTTGCCAAGGCTACCGGTGGCGCATCCCTTAGTGCCAGTATCCTTTTCACATAGTATTAAAGAAATAAGTAAATTAAAGCATAGGCAATAAGTTCCAGTTCAATCTATGTCTAACCATGCGTATATTATGTAATGAGTCGTATCTTCCTGTCCATTAATCCACTCATAGCCCTCGAAAGCTTGGTTTTATCTGAATAATTACGACACCATTACAATACTTAATAAGACTTTAGAAAATGCTTAATTCCGTCGTAAATTAAATGTGTTAGAAACGCCAACGGTCTATAAAATGATAGTAGTGAAGCTAATTGCTACAATATCTTTCTTTAACGAGTCACAGACATCGCGCTCATAAAGAACAACGCTAAAGTGGGTGCCGATATTGCAGTGGAGTTTAAAAAGCTAAAGAATGTTGGCAACTCCAAGAATTCGTCTAATATCGGATTGTCAAAGGGCGCTGGGAAAAGTACGTCCAATTCTTTGGGATATTTTCACACTTCGTGCATCCGGCGGTCTGATGAAGCGCCTTTGTTCTCTCCGGGAGCGAATAGTGAGGGGGACGTGCTGGTGATCGGAGGCGCGAACGTCGACCGGATCTACAGGCTGAGAGAAGATAACGTGGAGGTGAGTCAGTGATTACCTGCATACTAACATTGACGGATCACCCATTCATACACGTTCAAGGTCGTTTATGAAGATCTGCAGTTTTTTTTTCAAACTTAAAAGTGAATGGTTTCGGATATACATAGATAAAATAAGACGTTAACTTCCCTTTCCGTAGAATTTAAGAATCGTGATGTTATCACCAGTGTCAGGAATTAATGTCTTCGAAAAATTTTAATATAGGTACCTAGGTATTGCCTGTTGTATTTTTCTATTTTAATATGAATTTATGAAGGATTTATTGGATTAAGAATGTGATAATATCTTAGGGATATTAAGAACAGGGAGTTCCGAATTCGATGTACCATTTTGTAGGAGGAGGTAACTCCGATTACACAAGAGTTGTGCTTTCTTCTTTTTTGAAGTAGTAATCTCATTCAGTTTATTTATATGTAAGTATAATATCTACTACTTTTATTTTAATATCAATTGATGATTACATTTTTCATAATAAGCTTAATGTCTATCTCAAGAGAGAGCAAGCATTAGCATTAGTTCACTTCAACATTAAAGTTTTCCAGATTTGACATCCATCTCTAACGTTCATGTTACTGTTTCAAGATAACAATGTCATCCTTCATTAGCTGTATAAAGGGCTTCACACACAGCAGCTATAATGTAAAGATGTACATTATAGCACGATACATCTCATTACATCTTTCCATAGAGATTCGAAGATGTAAAAATATACATTATAGCTGCAGTGTGTGGTCTCCTGACGATTTCTATGGAAAGTTGTAATGAGATGTATCGTGCTATAATGTACATCTTTACATTATAGCTGCTGTGTGTGAGCCCTTTACACAAGTAATAAGACCTACAAGGATCATTTGGCTCTTCGATATACTCACAGAGGAAAGTTTTGGTAAACAAAAATGTGTTAAAAAAACAATCGCCTTGTTTTCGAATTTGGCCTTGTTCCAAAAGATCCCTGTATAATAAGCCTTACTGACATCATTGCATCTTTGTACATATTTAGCTCTAAGTCGGAGATTTATAAACGTTATTAAGCGCAATTTTACAATCGAAACTGCAAAAGTATAAAGAAGTAGGTATATTATGTACTTTGTGATTAGTCAATAAATGAAAATTGCACTTAGGAGTGTTTAGTCTCGGTCTTAGATGTTACCTATTCATGAGTCATTATGCTGATATCAAAGCCTTTTCTTTTAATCTGTACATGACTGATATTGATAAGAGATTACCTATAACGAATGTTTGAGACTGATACAATGGTATTTCAAAATGTAATTATACTTATTGGATGATTCTAGAAATGTTTGGCAATCAAATAAAAAACCCCAACGTTTTAACAAACTCTTTATTTAATGCATTTATTATGATAATATTAGCTCTCAGTCGCCTAGTGCGTACCTTCGGAAAGTTGTAACAACTCTAGTAATGAAACACTCAACGAAGAAATTATTCAAAATATAGTGACAGTAGAGAATTCAAAAGATTACGTACAGTGTACCATCCAATGTTAACATTATAAACATATACATCGGGAGTTGGGACATCTCACACGTAAATATCAATGACGACGAATTGGTGTTTTATTACATTTATAAAACTTTTTCATCTTTTCATACAATTTTCGTCAAACAGTAGTGAAGAGTGAACGAAAAGTAATGAAATCAGCGTAGTGTAAAGGTTGACAAGGAAACAATACGCAGATTGTTTGCACAGAGTGGCCGAGCGGAGCCACGTAACACAGTCGAGAGTACAGTGTACGTACGAGGACGTCGGAAGGTGTAGGCAGCACATCAGACACGAGCTCGTGTTCACTTCATAATTCATATCCATTAATTTACAATAAACATAACATCAGTTATACATTTTATAAGCCAAGGCACATGTTATTTTAACCGTTTTTTTTTTTGGAAGAAATGCAGGATTTAGATTGGATCCTAGCTACAAATTATTCAACTTTCCGAATATAGGTACAAATTTTTATAAGATTGGTACATTCATGTGACAACAATATTAAAAAACTATTTTTCTGCATAAATTCACAAAATATTATACCTACTCTAAGCGAACATAACTTCGTACTTGTCATTACAATATATCTATAAAGTTAGTTCGTAAAAGTACAAATATGTATGAATGTAGGTAGGTGATCTCGAACGTCGTCCGAGCCGAGAGCGTAGCGCCGCGCGAGCGTACCGCCCTAGCATGCCGCGCGAGCGTACCGCACTGACGCGCGACCGCTCCGGTGAGCAGATTGCTCCACCGTGCATCGGCAGTATGACATCGAATCGTGACAGTTCTACACGGCATGAATAGGTTTTACCTATATTTGACACAGCCATTAATAAAATTTACCTAATTCCTTACACCATGAGATTATTGTAATATTTATATGCGCAGTCTAGATTTATAGCGCGATCTCTTTAAATTTTTAGCAAAACGTCTGTACTCTGTCAAGATGATGATAAATGTAGTACTTACGAAACATTTTAAATTCTTCTGCCATAAAATAAAATGTTATTAAAAGTGCACATTTGTCCACTTTATACTGTTTACAAGCATATAATTGTAGGCACTACGTCGTTTAAGCTCATATCAGTACTATGTATTTTGTCAATCTGTCCATGCACAATTACTCGCATACTACACATGTACAAATTTTGTTTAATATTTACATTTACCGACAACATTAGGTATGTTAATGAGAACTAGATAAATAGACAATGAGCGAGGAAAGTCGCGGCTCACTCTTGTTCGACTCATGTAAGGAAAGCGTCGAAAGGAACGGTGTGTGGCATATACCTAGTGGGACGAGACCCGAGGCGGTGCTCAGAGACCATGCTCTACTCTAACAACTGTCCGGGACATCGTGCTATATGAACGGGGATAGAGGTACTTATAATAAATTAATAATTCTATGGTACAGTTGTAATATCCTACAAAATAAACTGAGTGACAGCAGATATCATCCGTGTAAGCGAATCACTTGATTTTATAATTCATAACATATCGGTATATCAAAATGTAGGATCATCATTCTTGAACAGTGACTTCTGCCATACCTATATTCGGCTCTCAAATTAAATGATTAATGTTATAATTTATGAAGTACATTTATAATATTTATATCTAACTGTTTATAATCTTTTATCTCGTGTTCAGAGTTAAGGAGAGCAGCGGGGCAGTAGTCACTGTACTGAGTGCGTTCGTTGGTATTACAGACTATGGCATTATATTTAAACATATACATACAATTTTTAATTGAAGATAATGAGTAAAATGACATGAAAATTTGTAAAATACATATTACAATAATTATTTCCATAAATCTATTGGTATACAATCAAAAACTGTTATGTCTTAAGGCTAAACAATCATCATAATTAATCTTAAATTGGTTGATTCCCGTTATTTACTGCTATAAATATTAAAATCGTATTCGAGTATACAGATACAATATTATGTAGGATGGATTGACTGCGCTCTCCTAGTAGCCAGAATATGTCGTGATAGTTAGCTGCCGGAGACTGCGTTTCCTCACATGCTGTTCGCGTCACGATACCTCAGGTATCTCTCTCTCTCTCTTGCCACTTCCCTAGGGACCGTAAAGTAAAACATATCTGAGTGTCCTATGCACCTACGAAACGAATATGTAACGGCCAAATTTAGGAACTAAACACAAGCTTTGCTCGAAAATCGATTTCACTTTGTCTAAATTACACAATAATCCTTCGATGCACGTTCATAATATTCATACCTCACAGTTCATAACGTTTTGAACCACATCACTCAACACTTATTTGCATCGCTCGTACAGTTATCAACTCTACCACTATGAACATTACATACAGTTTAGTCCTACCGAAATATCGGTACTCGGAATTGACAGCGCCAATGAATATGTTCGTCGCGACGACCGCCGAGGCTCCTCGTTGGTACGTGCAGCCTCTATCTTACAACTCAAATTCGGAGCGGGTCTGACGGCGCTGGTCCAGGCGCACGCGCGCGCCCGCCGGCACCCGGCGCACCAGCACGGGCGGCGCGCGCGGCGGCTCCAGCTCGCAGCCCGCGCTCGGGAACGAGCGCCAGCGCCGCCCGAACAGCCGCTCCAAGTAACATCTTAGTCAGATTCGAGTCGCCGCACTATCTGCCGCTAAAGGTCTGTAGTCTCCTCGGGCGAGCTCGCGCATCTCACAGTTATTGTTGCCGTTTATTGTTTTGGGACCGAGCGGTTCATCGTGTATGCTCCGCCGCGGGCAGGGCTCCGATGCTCGCCCCAACAGAGCCTCGCGCTCTCCCGCGCGCTCCGGGCTTCCGCCGTGTGCGCGGACTCCTCCGTTAGCGTTCACCGCGTTCACTATTATCGTCTGTGACAGTGGTCCGCCGTGGATGGGACTACCCTCCATCAGCTCGCCCGCTCCGAGCTCAGTTCGTAATATTCTAATTTTTTGAATCATCTCCTTTATTTCGTACCGGAGGATTCCGAGGAAGCACAATTTTAAAAATGCTATAACGCAGTACCCTAACACGAATAACGCGTCTGCGGTTCGTCTGAGCCAAACGAGTAGTCTCTCGGAGCAGGCGGCCGTGTGCGGCGCGCAATGCACCGGAGTGAACGGCGCGGGAGACGTGGCGGACGTGACGGCCAGCAGAGCCGGCGTCACCGATGTCGTATGCGCCGGGATACGACAACAGCTCGCCGGCAATGTCGTTCTGTTAAACGCTGCAAAGTCCGACGGCCCCGTGACGCCGCAGCAGCGCTGTTCTCTCTGGAGCCGGTCCCAAGCCTGTGAGAAGTCTATGTCTGTGTCGTAGTCCTTTGCGAGACGAAGTCGCAGCTGCGGCCGAAGCTCGCGACAAACGCGCTCAAACCGGAACGCCCAGTATACGCCGATAGCTGCGTCCCCAACGAGCAGGGCCAGGAGTGCCAACCAGTAGGCGTTCAGCATCCGTTCGGAAAGTCTCAATGCCGCCAGGCAACCGAGCAGCTGGAGCAGCCCCGCCTGCGCCGGCAGCGCCGCGTACCCGTACAGGAAGCCGGGCTGCGCTACACCGAGCCCGGGCACCAGCGCGCGCCGGTAGTCGGAGAGCGCGCGCCCCGCGGCCGCGCAGAAAGCGAGCGCTCCCAGCAACAGCGCGCCGTTGCACGCGTAGATCCAGATGCGGTAATAGCGCATTGCGCGGTGCGCGGCGGGGTGCGCGGGGCGCGCGGGCGGCGGCAGCGTCATGGTGGCGGGCGCCGCGTCATGGCGCCGCCCGCGCCCGCGCCGCCGCCACGCGCCGCGCCCCACGCCTCTGCAACACCAAACAAACACATATTACTCATCAAAATCATGCATGCCTTTAAGGAAACATAAATTATCTTGAAAAAGGTACAGACATCGTTATGCAGTTTAGACCCTTTTGCGACCTACCTACTTTAACATCAAGAGAAAACTAATCATCAAAAAAAACGCCTAGTCATGCTACAAGAGCGCCCTTAATTGAATTACAGTCACATATTTGCATTTCAGATTCGAGCTCGAATCAACCAATTAGATGTAAATATTCAATTGAAATGTTTCCTCGTAACTTATGAATATTTTCCAATAATAAATAAGCGGAAATTTTCAGATTGTCCTAAGTAGCTCAAATTATTATAACACTAAGGAAATGGATAAAAAGAATAATTTAGGCCTTATTGCCAAGTTTTCTAGGTCGTATAAATAACGAAATAGGCCAACACTGTAACTAGAATAAGATATCATCAGTATACACGTGTCACGCTACGTTGGCGAGTGGAAAATGTTTAAATTATTAATGTCCAAAGTAAATTTTCCGAATCCATACAAAATATTCATTGGATTCAAGTAAAGTTTTGTAAATAGACAAACCCCTGCCAGCGTCACGACGGAAACTTTCATGACTTTCTATTATTGTTTGTTAATTTAGTTATACGCCTGTCATGGCGGGACGGTGTCTAATGTATAGTAGTGTATAGTTTAGTGGGCCTACCACACGCATAAGTAGCTCTACCATGAGTTTTTTTTACGTTTACGGTACAGTAAACGTAAAACAATTTGTATGAGAATCTGTACAGCGCCTCTATTGGCCAGTAGCGGAACTAAAATCCGTACCATGAGTTGAAAACTAAAATTTACTTTACCACATTCGTTTCAGTTTACCGTAGAGAGTTTAGTTTACATAGCGTTTTGCATACAAATCGGTACCATGAGTCACTGATTTGATAGATGTCACAGTAAATTACTGTAACTACTGTGGTTACTTCTCTCACCGATATTTTTATTGTGAGAAGTATTTTTTTTATTGTTTTTCGTTTATAAAAATGTCTGAGCGACAATATTTCACTTGGAGGATGTTTGCCGAAGGCCAAGCGGCACATGAAAACAGATTTTATAGAGGACACGATCCGAATATGCAAAAGCAAGTTGTAATGGACGGACCGGGATTCCGACAGCGCGTCCACTGCAGGGACTTATGTTGTGCACACGTGCCGTGCCTTCGCTGGTGACGCATGCTCCCACGCACCCCTGAATGCGTACGTTTTTGGAAGATTACGGAAATACAATAGGGGGACCACGGACAACGGAAATAATAAAAACACCAATTTGAAGATTCACTTTGAAGGCTTCGGTCTTCTTTTAGTGATGTTTCTTCTTCGCTGGCTCGGCTGCGACTGAACGCAGTGCCGGCCGGTCGTACCGCCCGTCCTTACCTTAAAGAGACACACGTATTTTGAGCCCGTTTTTCCTTGTGATTTTTACTAAGACCGAGGCCTTCGTAGCCTTTATTTTCTTATTAATTTAAACCTTATAACCTGTGTTATAACTATGTAGTGTACCTTTCTGGATTCCTTATTAAGTCTTTTTTATATAAAACAAACAAAATGTACCTATGTCTAAATACAAAAAAATCCTAGAACATAAACTACAAAAATTACACAGGAACAAAAGTTTGATTATACAAAAAGTACAATAACTTAAAAACTACTGATCCGATTTACATGAAACAACTTGTGCAATCATTTTTATAATGAAACACACCCCTTTTAAATTATTTAATTGAAAAATAACCATAAACAAAAAAGTCACTTTTCAACTTACGTAATTATTGAAGAAATTCTAAATTATTTACAATTTCCCTTTTCAAACAACCGGTGACGTTTCTCCGGCAGTAAAGTTTGGCGGCCAAATTTAGAATACGTGTTTTCTTGCACTAAGCAATAGAAAAATAACCTTTTTCATTTTGTCGTATTGCATTCATCTAACTACACTGAAGTTAGCGTTTATTGTAGTCAGTGTGGTTTTTACGTGACAGTAAACGTAAAACCAAGTGAAACCCATGGTACCGATTTAACATTTACTATTGTGGAAACGGATTTTACGGAACGAGATTAGTTACGTCACCCAATTTTACTGTACTAACTCATGGTAGAGGTAAAGCTTCATCACAGTTAAGCTTGCGCAATCTCAGCCTGCGCGGATTTGCCTGTGTGTGTGGTTGAGCGTTCAGTATTGCCGTGCCGTCCGTGCAGTTTTTCCAAGCGAGAAGCCTGCGCAGGCACAACTGTGGTGAAACTTATACGTGTGGTAGGCCCATAAGGTACAATGGTGAGGTCAACTTACAATCCGCCGCCCGTACCGTGTGCTAGTACTCTGGCTAGTCACAGGAGAGGGCGCGCGACCCTCAGTAGTACGCCTACCACGCCGGTGCGGGGCCTGCAACAAAAAAAAACGTAAATAAATAATTTATCAAAATTTTTATAAAACATTCATTCAAGGACTTTAATTCTTTAACATAAGCCGGCCAGGGTCCGTGGACTAACGAAGTACCGTAACCCCGGAACTTAAAGGGCTGTTGAAGGACACCGTGAGTTTTAGTCAGTACAAGTCTGACAGTCCCTCTGCTCTGCCCTGAGTAGGAGCACTCATTTTGATGATTTTAACACGCTAAATAAAAAGGTTCTGAAATTAACACCGTGTTCATAAAACTGCACATATTTTTTTTGTTATTTTCTTACGATACGATAATTATACGTACGTAAATAAGCTGCAAAGAGTTTTTACGAATTTGTTTAAAAAAACAGGCTCAAAATAAGGAAAATTTAAGAAAAACCATAAAGTATATTTTAAAAAAATATTAGAAAAAAACTGTAATGGCATCCCAATATTTTTTTTGACAATGATGCCCAGTATTTGTGAAATACGCGTCCAAAAAGGTACGTTATACAAAAAGGTTATACTTGAGTACTAATTTTGTTGCGTTATTTTATTTTATCAAAACACAGTGCTTGTTTAATAATATAACTATAAGTTATTTAATATGATTTTGAACATATTAAATCATAATTTATAATAATATGCTCCAAAAATATTAATCAGTTGATTCGAGCCGGCTGAATTATCTAAAAAAATTGAAAATACCATTATGTATTTTCAAAAAAGGTAACAGAAAACTTTATGGCGTTTGACATTTTATTTTTTATGGAATCATGCCAGGGTTTTTCGAATACGCACTCTAAAAAGGTTTTATACCACCTAAAAAATGTTATATTAACCTACGAATGATTTCTGATTTTTCATAATAGGTACATTATATTTTTTTAGGAAAACATTGATGTTGATAGGTCACATTTACGTTACCTAACATTAACATTCTGTTAGCAAACGTTAATCATAGTCATGTGGTTAAAACAGACCGGCGTTTGTTCTACGTTATACTCATTTATTTTGGTAATTTTTTTTTTTTTTTTAAACTCCTTGATTCGAATAACGTAATCCATAAACAATGTGTATAACTCTTTTCGAAATCAACGCCATGGAGTGTTCACATTAGACCAGGGGTGCGTTTAAATCCTTCTGCGGTATTTCGCAAAGAAATACCGCAGAAGGAAAGAAAAAAATTAAACTGGCGAGAAAAAAATTAAACTGGCGAGGGTTCGCTGAACGGAGTCATATCTTTTTGTCAATGTTAACTGTCAAATTCAATTGACAGCTCAGTTTATTGAACAAATAATCATTTTGCCGGTGTATATATAAATCCATAATCCAAAAAAAATATTCACTCTCTAAAATAAAAATAATATTCGTTTTTACGGCAAGAATCGAGCAAAACAACGAAACTTAATGTCAATCTGACAGCAGGATAAAATTTTGCGTGGTAAAAAGGTCGCAAAAATTTATTCCTTTCAGTCAAAACATAGACCAGCGGACGACCATAAACGGGGCAGATTAAATTTTAATTGGTATAATTTTTCACCTCGCGGTGTACTTAAACGGGGTGTTTGACATTTAGTCAGTATAAATTTAAACTGGGTAAAGGATTTAAACGCAGCCCAGGGGTCCCCAAACAGTGCGACGCGGGGTAGTGCGTCGTAGATAGTACAGAGGTGCGGATATCTAGTAGATCGGATCCAAGAATATTAAGTATAAAATATCCACCAGAAAGAAGAGGATAGTCTCATTGATCTAGAAACAAAGAAAAAACGTTTATTGGCACACGTCACAAATGCACACAGTCCCTAGTTATCACAAAAAGAAAAACAAAGAAAAATAACTAAAAACTAATCAATTTTTAAAAGTCAATTTATTTCAAAGCCAATTAAAACTCTTTTGCAGATACAAACCCAGATTCGCCAGATCTGATTTCGTGGAGTTTGGAACCAACTATTATTATTTTATTATTCACCTGGTAAACCAGCTAGGGCTCCGAGAAAAAAAAAATTGATTAGACGATAGCTTTAACGACATGACACTGACATATCATTCGCTCTCACTCATTTTCCCTAGAAAATAATGAAAGTACCGATATCGTGTCGTTCCTTAGGTGGAAAGCGCCTATTGTTGTTATGCGAGAACACGGTCATAATGTTGGCACCAACCGAGCTGCCTTGTACCAAGAACATGCTAAAGCTTGCCGCCTGCAATCTGTTACAGTGTACCAATATACAAATAGGGTTGCCGTCTCTATTAAGAAACCAGGACAAGACGCGTGAAAACCTCGGAATTTCGAGTCCAGAAACCGGACATGAGCCGAAGTGCGCACCGAAAGGATGGATGGAAAACCGGAAGGATGGTAACCCTATTAAAATTTTATGTTGTATGTCCGCCAGTTAAGAAAAAAATTAAAATACTGAAAGTTTTGGTTACTGAGAATAAAATTATGGTATAGTTTGTGCAATATCTGTCCAATACTGGCCAACCACGTAGATATTCAAAATAGGTTGACTATTTTGAATAAATATAATAAGGTTGTATTGTGATGTTTATAATAGCCGGGCCATACTAACAGAATTTCCCGTTGATATCTGTCTTTAAACGTTAGTTTAAACGTACAGCAACGTAATAATCAACGGCATTTACCGTTAGTGTGGCCTTCACAACTTACAACACAAGGAGTCCTTAAAAGTCAGGTCAGTAAAATATGAAGCTATTAAAAAGTTACGAGCTTCTAAAGATTCGATTTTTTGCTAATTTTAAAACAACTTTAGGTGTAAATTAGAAGCTAAAGAAGCATCAAATTTCCAAAACCAAGTCCGTACCGACACAGCAAATTTATCGAAGAATTTAATAAATTTTATTTGAAATTAATTGGTGCAGTGGTTTTTTCATAAAACCCCAACAGCCAAAGGCTTTCTCGTATTTTTTTACGCGCGCCTTTTACTCTGAATAATCGTGCATCTCACTGAATAAGTTTTCCCCTGTTTTCTCCACGGGGGGATGACGCTCGCGCACACATGAACAATATATGGCTCGATTTCCGGTGAAATATCATGATTTTTGACCATGCCTGCCAGAGTTCGAGCTCGCGACTAGCGCCGCCTTAAGTTTGGAAATTGAGCTGCAGTGATGGTCCACGTTAGGGTTAAAAAAACTAAACACTCTATGGCACAGCAGTTATTCTCTATTTCAATAAAGTTACGCTACCTCGAAAATGCCACAATATAAAGGAAACAGTCCCGTTTTTCTTTTAAAGGTCGGAAACCTTAAAAAAGTAAAACATAATTTCACAATCTCGTCCCAGTTATGATGTTTTTATACAAAACCCAAAAGCTCATAAAAGCACTAAAAAGCAAACATTACTATACTTTTACTACCTTTTATGTACACGTAATACTTGAAGTGAACATAAAATAATATATGAGTAAACCCAACGACTAAAAAGACATATAGAGCAGTTTAAACTTTATTTCCTTTGAGCACTGAGTGTGATGGAAGTACAAAGGCTGGAACTGACACTCATTTCAAGCTTCGCCGACATCATTGGATAATCCACATCATGTGTACTTAGAGGGGAAATTCCAAACATAATGTTATACGTACAGCAAACTTCTTCATAGCCCGGATAAACTGTACGATATCATTATGCCTTTGTTTTAGCGGTTTGCCTTGCTTTGTATGGTTGATAAAGTTTGAAGCTTACACCATTAATGGAACTGCTACAGGTCAACTTTAATGACACCAATTCACTATGACCAGCCCTGACTCAAATGAAGGACAAATGCTCCACTAAAAATAGGTTTGTATCACCTCGACATTATACCAACATAAAAGCACCAACAACTTGACATTTCACGCCGTCACAGATAATGTAACACCTAACTAGCGAAGGCATTCACCTGACCTAAACCTTCGTTACAATGCTCAAGTCGCTAAAGGTTAACCTTATAAGATTGATAGGTAGACATTCTTCATGCCATTCAAAGTAACTGTAGCAGAAAATTCCTCGCAAATCTTTATTAAACCTGATGTTCTTTCACTTAAAGCTATTATTTTCGAAGTTTAATGAGACGATAACATAAAAATGTATAGGTTTTATTTTTACTTTAAATCTATTATGAGTTTTGTAATAAACTTATAACTTTAATTAATAGAAGTACTAGATCATAATTATGGCCAATCCAGCTTAAGCTCATGCACCTTCCAATTTTCCCACCATTCGTGGAGATTGACAGTTGACATTAATGACAGCTACCTGACTACTTTTCTTTTTTTGGAATGTTTGTGGCATGGCTTCAAGGCCTTTATGCCAATATCTATCTACTCGTTGTTGTGAGATAGTATTGACAGATAGGCTGCAGCTTTTGTGAGCAGTTAGCTCAGTGTTTCCAGTTGAGCTGATTTATAGAATTCGATCAGTTGTTGAAGCATGATAGTGGGTTGAATGGAGCGTATTCGATTCGGGTCACGTACCCGCAAATATGTTCTGTAGGCGATGCAAGTCCGCTGAGCGTGCCAGCGACCGCTAGCAGTAACTGGAACGTTGGTTTTCTTTGCAACGGTCCCTCGCTATTAACTGGCCATTGTAAAAAGCGAGAAGATTGTATTGAAAAGAAAATCCAATCACGGGTGTTATCTCAAGAACATTACAAAACAATTTCTGCAAAAGTATCTAATTATGTAGTTTTTCTTGTAAAAACAAAATACTTTACTAAGCTGGGATTTTCTTAAAACTTTGTTGAGTATTGATTATATTTATTACAGTGTGCCAGTTTTGGTTTACAATAAATTATACTAGTGGTCGTTAAGGGGACGATATTAGACCATCATTCGTTAGCACATTTAACATATAAATATGAACTGTCCACTTTTATTGCTGTAAAGGGGTACCTACAAAGATTTGGCCGTACGTATGTACTCGTATCTAAATAAGTAGGCCGTAAAGTCAGAACCCAGTGTGGCGTAATTGTGTGACGGCTTTGCTCAGCGCCTGGGGTACTTCTATCTAAGCAAAAAGCCGTAACTAACACTAACATTTCTGGCATATCTATTCTATATAACTTACGGACATAATAAGTTAGTGATACATACTAAAAACGGTGACAAAATGATTAGACAGCTGTCCCGACTTACGATATGTTGTCAGATCTTATGAATTCAGAACGAATAAGAAATAGGGTTCATCGGTTCGCACAAAAGATTCGTTCCGGGCCCGTATCTTTGTAGACGGAATTTAAGAGTAGACCTCTGACGTGAGCTGTCTCTAACTCGCCCCGAACGTATTTCGCCTGTTTTCCCAATTTCCGTATTGAGTGGCAACGTTTAGCCTGAGCTGGGTGCGACCTTACTGAACATTTCGATTGGAATTGTTAATTAGTTCCATTTGATGTGGATTATGGCTTGCGTCTATCCAAAAATAGATAGAAGAATAGAGGTACCTACATGTATCGAGCAAGGAAGGATTAACTGACATTTCTAAATTTTTATGCCAGCATTAACGCAAGGCTTTCAATTCGAATTTTTCTTTCCTTAGAAAATCTTTAACTGACACTGTTTCTTTTTTCTTTGGCTTCTTTGTCCCATTCCTACTTAGGTACAGGAACACTTTTCTATTTTTCGCGAACCCGCATGTCATCATCGCAGTTCCTACATATCCTAAAATTTATATAAGTTTTAACTAACATAAATTCAAGATTTCTCGGTCACAACAACTCTGTTTACAGATTCAACACAGCATCAACATTTGCTAGCACATACGTCTTTTCAATTAGCTAATTTGTAAACACATTTAGTTCTGAGGGTTCAACTTAAAAAGTGATTTTGTGTAGCCCGATGAATAATTCAGTTGCTGACGCAGAGCATTACCAGGCAAGCTGAGATTATAGTCCATTCGGTTATTTTAACCTCCAACATAATCCGATACCAACCTTATATTTAGGACGCTAAAGATCACTTTCATTTTGGAAGATTTGTCAGTGATAGCAACTAAACAGCAACCTTAATTCTACGTTAGTAAAGTTCACAATGATTTTGACAGTGATTCAAAATCTGCGACTATGCGACTTTGCGACCCGTGTCACCCGTTCCCGATAGTGTCGCACTTTAAGCGAGCTCCTTGAGATTTGGTGTTTCATCTGTCGCATCACTGTCTATTAACAATCGCTTACACCGGCTGTGATTTACGACACCCCTAACAAATAGCAAGACGGTTGAACCGAGTTGTAACCTTTTGAATAGACTGATCCATGTTTCGTTCATTGTCCTTTGAAAGATCTTTTTCATGTATTCAACATATGTGTATCTTACTATGTAGCATTTGGTTAAGGATTCATCCGTGTGTACATAAGTCGAATAACATTTTAAGAGAACCTGGGGTGTCTGCGTTGTCTATTCCAGATTACGATTTTTCTCCACTCCGATTTTCTAGCTGACCTGTTCAGGCAAATTCATGCAAAAAACACCCAGTCATCCAAACGTACGCGTTTATAATTTGCAAAGTTAGCAGATACAAGTCCAAATATAAGTACACACGAAATGATCATTCTAATTTTGATCTTGCATCCCAAAAACTAAGTACCTAGGTACATGGTATAATTCCGTTTGATGTCGAGCATGCACTCAAATTAGCACTCAGACCCACGCCCTATTCAAGGAATCAATAGTCGCAATTATGAACGATCAAATGAAGCTTTTTCGAGCTTAAAGCGACTCCCACGGCTTTACAGCGATTGCACACAAAGATAATGAATCTGTCAACATGCACAATCAAAGCGATACTGGAATAGTGTTGCGATGATTGTATTACGTCTCTATAAGTAATAGTCGATGAAAATAGGTTTACTTTGAACGTATCACAAAATTTTCTAGGGCTAGTTGACCCCTTTAATAAGATTTTTAGTACAAAACAAAGTATGTTTTGGACTACCTTAAACCCGTAATTCAAATATTAATAAGGGGTTGCTACTAGGTTAGCACAAGACACCTTTAACAAGTCTAATTTATGCCTACAATTGTCATATAAATTCAGTCCTACCGGGAACGGTAACGGTCAGCGTTATGGTCGGAATATCTTTGCCAATTTAGTTCCAAATCTAATTTATACCTACAAATGTCATATAAATTCACTCGTACCAGGAACCGTAACGGTCAGCATTATGGTCGGAATATCTTTGCCAATTTAGTTCCCAGCTGTTTCAATAACCAGGTTGCCGAGAAGTAACCTGCCTAGCTAACACGCAGTTATAGGCACCCAGCTGTTCGCAGTAACAAGATAACCAAGTTCAAACGGTATCCGACACTAATTGCTTTATGAGGTACATACCTACGTACTTCTGTAGCCAGAATATAGTAACAGTGGATTTGTTATAGTCCAACGCCTACGGCGTACAAGGGGCTGCTCTATAAGTTCGTTAGTAAAAGCTGTTTCTAATAGTTCAAATTCTTGTCCAAATAGTCAGTCTAAATACTCTCCTGGCAGTTATAACTAGGAGTATTTCAGAGTAGAATTAACGGACTATTATTTTCGAAAAGCTTTAAATGTCTAAAACTATAAATTACTGTTAATTTGTAATTTAAATTAATCTTTGACATAAATACGTAAATTTTAACTTGTTTGTGGTAGTGATTCATTCGATAGTATGCTCAGCGCATTTATTTTTATTAATTATCGTTTTTACAATATCTCAAAATTATTTCAGTTCTGCAAACCAACATACATTCAATCGGTAAATAGATATTTCCGAGAATGCGTGGCGCGGTACAAAATAAAACCATCGAGTGCTAGTATTGGCGCGTCACATCACTACTCGTTCGCTGCACTTCGAAATACCGCGCTTTGTTTCCCCACCCATTTCAACTTTTGATCTGTAGTGTCTCTGTGTGTTTGTTTTTGATACAGCCAGCTCGGTTTGTGCTGTTTGCGGAAGTTTCCAATCAGAAGCGACATGTTATTTGGTTTAATAACTTTTTCAGAGTAAATATTGAAAGTATCGTTAAAATTTTATTGTAGACACTTGTCTTGCAATTTTTACTTTTGTCTGCACTGTGCACATTTACTGTGTTTATCCCATCATATCTTAAAGTGCATCAAAAGTAATAAAATTTACAGCACCAGCCAGCACACCAAGGTTTTCCAATCTATTTTATACATTTTCAACTTTATCACACATAAGAAAGTTAATTTTCGATTTGATAGAATGGAGTAGGGTAACGTATAAACGTCTGTAGTTAGTCAATTAAATTTAAGATATAGAGTCTTTCCTTCGCTCAGTCTCTAAATGGAGCCCCATTTAGAGACTGAGCGAAGGCTCTCACGGCACACCGCATCAGCTAAATTGAAAAAAACTGCATTCGGGGCTTCGCAACAACTTGCAATGTTAATCTTGTAAATAATATTGTGTACAGAACTTGTATAGGTACGGCTTATATGAATTGACTTAATAGAATACAGTCAACTAGCAAGACTGCATATAGGTTAGTACTATAGCTACTTACGAGTGCATAGGTTCTACAATTACATAGACCCGAAATAGGATTTCCGTTACGATAATTAGGTATTATGATCGTGATCTAATTACACGCGACATTTATGGCCAAAGGAGACAGGTTTATCAAGTAGTTGTCTAGACAAATGAGTATAAAAGATACACAACAAAAGATGTACAGGTACTAAGACTGACACCTGTTTTTAAACCTATGATAAACCAATTTTAGACCTCATACGCACTAGGCCATTCCATTTTTCGTGACAAACGGCCATTTTCTTTTCTTAGCACGTGTTCACACACGTCACACATCGTGAAAAAATAACAGTCACGTCTATAATCACGTATCGGATTTACAAAATTACGTCAGCCAACACGAATTTTGAAGTCGTGACGGTTTCGATTTCGTATGAAATGCGAAAAAGTATGATTCGCGTAACGTCAAGTCCGCGCCTCCACTTCTTTACACGCGGTGTCTATGTCATTACATCAAATTGCGCAAGTCATGAGTGATGATGGTCGCGGGACTTATCTCATTACTGTGACCCCAGAACGTAAAGGACTATAAGGGCGCAAGGGAAGGACACCGTGAATTTTAGTCAGTACGAGTGACAGTAGGGGGTGGGAGGACTCATTTGATGATTTTACTACGCTAAAAACAACAGTCATGAGTGATGATGCGAATTCGTGATTTTTGACAAATTATCAACGCTCCCGGCGTTAGAATTAACCCAATTAGGGATTCCTTAGGGATTTGCTCGCTAAGATCACTAACGGGAAGTACTTTTGTAATGTATTCTTATATCCTAGCTATGGATATTCAACCGTTCATGCGGGAAAGAACATTTAAAAAAAGTAATTTAATTTCACGTAATATAAATATAGGGATTTGTAACATGTAGGTACATAATCCCACTGAACAGCTATGCTGCATACCTATTATGAATTCAATGCCCACTGGCATTAGAGCTTCAAGTGAACAAAGTCGCGACAAACAACTAGTTATTGTAGATAAATTTTCATTCCATTTCTTACTGACAAAACAAACTGAATAGAAAATACTGTATATATCTTTTAGCTCCATCACAAAGCGTTTTCTTTGAAAATAAACTTTTCCGAGTCACAAGTCACAGCGCTCGCGATAAGTATCTTGTGCCATGCTTTTATTAAAATATTTTATTACTTTATTTTACTCGTTCTCAAAGTAGCTCTGTGATACTGTTCTGTATAAAGGATATTTATTAAATTCTTATGTATGAGGGCACACGTATCGCGAGCAACGTTGATTCACAGTCCGTTTCCTTTCAAATTGAGTTAACTACTTTAGAAAGATTAAGCAACTCCTATACTCCTTTAAATGCCGTGAAACGTGTCCCGAATCCTTGCAAAGAGATTAGAAATGAGATAGGAGTTTCCAAGAAGGGTTGCGAGGGGTTCGTACATCGTATTTCATAACAGAAAATACAATATGGAGTTTTTCGTGAACATTTTGGAGCTCTATTTCAGCTCGTCAGTTTATTTTCCAATCCTGTTGTTATTTTCAGTTCAATTATCTGCCTTTTCATTTTCTGACAACACTTTTAACTCATATTACTCAAAATATTATACTTTGGTACAAAAATACCTGCATTGTTTCCCAACAAAAAAAAACATTTACGCGTATTTATTACCTCACAAAACCTGTATGGGCTGTTATATTCAGTAAAGCCGAACATTTTCATTAAACAAATTAAATTTACATTTTATGTTAAAAACGGATACAGAATCCATGAAGCGATGTAATTGAAACAAGGCTGATCCGTTTGTAATAATGGAACACAATCCGTAAAGCCAATGCATTGTACGTTGGTACTTCAGCTTTATAAACATCGTTCGTTTAACAGGAATAAAATAAAAGGCAGCAGCTATCGTCTGGTTTATATAGCTACAACGAATCAAGACCTAAGTAATGTTTGGAGTTGAAGAAAAACGTTGTAACAATGTGTAGGAGCAGCTGCCGTTGGCGCGTCGCCAGAGCTCGTAAAGACAGCCTACTGCCTCCCTGACCTTCTGCCAAGAACACTATAGCTCAATGAAATATATCTCATATTATATAAATATTGATACCTACATATTACAGCTTGATACTTTCGAGTATCGTAATTTTAGGAAAATGTAATGATTGGGTGCATTCACGTTGTTATATGTATAATTTAAGTTTGAAAATACACTGAACTTATATAAATGACAAGAATCGATAAACACTAACCTAATAAAGACATACATACAACCATTTCTGCTTCAAATAAACGATGCAAAGGCCTTACAGCGACGGCTTTATTCAGAAACAATTATGTACCGACGCAATTATCCAATACCGCACAAATTCCGAGAACGCTCACAAAATCGATGGCTAGGCCAATACGCGAACCTACTCGTTTATGCGGAAAATGGGGAAAAAGGTACAGAAAATGAGATAGATAATGTATCCTATTACATTAATTGCGTTGATTCGCTGCAATTACCATAATGGGATAAACAAGTTTGTTCTAAGCACTTATTCATGAATGTGATTCGAGGCTTTGTTAGTAGCGATGACGTCCACATGCGAACTACATGTACCCCAGCTCTCTTGTCTTGTCTGGGCCGTCGCCAGGGGCGCGCACGCCGGGGACCAGCATAAAATTCTTGTTATTTCACTAAAAGCATTTCAGCACGGCCGCCGTGATACGTGGCTCTTACCCGCTGACGAGTTTATACGCAAATTATTTTAACAAAATGTTTCACTTCTCTCAAAAATATTTAGTCAGTTTACCCTTGCGTCCGCCGAGCGACCTACGTTCTATGTATTACGTTGTTAATTAAATAGTTGAACTAAAACTACGGACTTGGAAAGGACGCCAACAACATATTTATAGTAACACGATTCTATTTTCTGCTCATCCATTCAAATTATACTCAACAAACTGAATTGTGTATTTTTTGTTGATATTAAACCACGTTTCAGAGTACCTGTCGTGCACAATTTATCAAAGATACAAATTGTATTAGGGTGTCTTAAAATTTGATTAAATGGGCGTCACCATCCATCGGATAACGGACAGATGATGAATGATGACAAATGATGCTGAGTACCTTTCGCAGCGTAATTCACATTTACGAATATGTATAGATTATGAGGAGTTACTTTGACATTGCCCTGTGTTTCGTTTGCCAGAAACAGCGACTTACACGAAACCTCATCCCCTCCTGTTCGTATAACAACAGAACAGTGATTCACTGAAAACATTGATCGATTACGAAGCCTTCACAAAAAAGATCAACAAAAAGTTTATCCTGCGAATAACATGAAGTACTGGTTTTATGTAAGTCTATTCACTGACGTGGATAGTGGGAGAGGAGAGCTATTTATCAACGAACGAAAGGCCTGCTTGACGGCTAAGTGTTTGTTTCGCTTTCGCAGTATTTTCCAGTTGTTTCGCGAAGGTTGTTCTAAGGAATGAACAGTTTTAGTCTCAACATTCTAAGAATATTTATCACTCAAGATTTGTATTCGTAAATTACGTGTAATGTGGAGATGAACTGTCTCCACTTTTAATTAATGGTTTTATATTTCATACCGTTATACAAAATCTTCTAGAATGTAAAAATAGATAACTAAATGTGTTGCTAAGCCCATAACTTGCAAACGGCTGGATCGATTCGGATTTTTTTTTGTGTTCGTAACCATCAGAACCAGATTTAGAGGACGAAAATCATCATATCCACGTGCAAAGCCGGGACGGGCCGCTAGTACCAATGTAAAATGTGAAATGTTTAAAACTTTACACGTGCAATTTTCTATTTTTACATGGCGACGCTAGCAAAGGCTACGGACTGCTATCGAATTTCCCTATTACCTACGTTACTCGTTAGACTAGATCCGTCGAGGCACTGTGTACATACGCTATATATCTACAAATACGTATGTCAACGTGCACACTGCACACTGAAAATGGAATGTAATTCTGCAGGTACCGTTCGACAAGTTTGCCTAGGTACTAGATTTGCTTTTCGTGATCACCTTTTAATTATAACTTTCATCGTTGACTCAAAGGCGGATGAATTAATAAAATAAGCCTTGATTACTGTTGAAACACTTTCGAATAATATAATAAATTTTTACCGACTATCGATTTTCTCAACAACAGTTTTTTTTTTCATCTGACAAATGCGTCCTTCGAAGACCTTTGCTGTATCTTGAAATTCTGGTCCATAAGGATATTACCTACTCCTATAAAAAACTATGGTACAGAAGAGTCGATGACAAGGTAAGATATACATATTATTATGTACTTATTTGAGTTTCAATTTGACACTTCAAGCATTTGTTTTAATTAACAAGTGATATCTTAACAAACCTAATCTTCTTTATCGACACCAGTAGCCTTAGCACGAATTTCCACTCTCTTACTTTACAGTATTTACAGCGTTTCTTGTATGAAAAAATGGAACAGCGCCTCTGGTGTGCAAAGAAGGAATTATTATTTTCCTTGAAAATTGACAATTTGATATTGTCAAAGTTCCTAAACTGGAACTTTGACTTTACGTCTCAAATACTGAAAACTGATGCTAAGGGGAACAAAAACATTCAAAGCTTTATGATCCCTGATCCCCATAGCACGTAGCACTACATAAATCGCTGGAGTAACTACACATTATTCATCGTTTTCATCGACGTAACGAATTTCATCACTGTGGTTTAAAACTGATTAACGTGCGCAGCAGCTGAAAATATGAAATTCATGATCACAATTAGGCTTTGACACACGTATCGGTCGACCTCGGTTTGGTAATTAGAATCAAAACAATATGATACTTACTCAAAATATGTTTATTCAGAACGAGAAGTTTAAAAAAAAAAACTCTAGGAATTTCTTCCTGTATCGTGGGTGCGTTTAAAAACATAGAAACTCACATACACAAACACCTAGACTCGGAACAACTACTTGCAGATCATACAAATATTTGTTCCGTGCGGGAATCGAACCCGCGACACGTTGTACAGCAGTCCATCGCTCAACCACTGTACCAATCGTGTCATCAAAGTAGTTAGAAGTTTTTGCCCCCGACCCACCGTGTCGCATCCCTTCGCCTGCACGCGCTTTTCTTTTTCGTACTCAAAAAATATATATTATCTAGCTAGACTAATATGTTTGGTAGGTATATAATTATAGCCTACAGCTTACTGGAATAAAGTAGTTTTCTAACTTACCCTATCACACAAACAATACCTCTAATTTTACTACAAAATCATGTAGTACCTTATTCAATTAATAATGTGCAATTCTGCATATTCGAATAGCTACATTCGAATGCGTTTGGCTCGATTCCAATGTACGGGCAACCAACGCTTTTATTTCTCTAAATAGAGAACGGCTAGCGAATGCCCATTTCGGACATTGGTATCTCAATTGGAACACGAACGACTCTATTAACTGACCTAAGCAAACTATTATACAGAGTGTAGTCGAAATCATGGGAAATATTTTAATCTAAGGCTCTACTCACGATGCTGATTGCATTAAGGCTAATAAATCGCAAATCAAAAATATTATTAATGTAATTATGGCCACCTTTAAAAATGTAGTATGTCGTATATTATTATTGCGTAAAGTAATAAAAAATAAATCATAAACCCCAACAATCTAGAAGTACTTATCAAAATTTTAAAGAACATTACACCGCGCACGGAACGAAAAGTAAACAAACATCAAATAATATTAAGCGAAGATACTTGCATTAATAATGTTTTTGAGTTCCATAAAACGATTAGTATCGTTAGTAATGCCCAACTTTAAAATATTGCTCATCAATAAAATATCACTCTGTATACTATGCGAGTTCGCTGCGCAAGAAGCCTACAATCCTACAATAATAACTTGTAGTAGCAACACTTGTTTACTAGTACAATCGAATTAGTACACGAAGGGAAAAGGCTTCATCGACACCTACTTCGATAACTACCTCCAGTTCCTTATTTCCATATTATGTAATTAATACCTTACAATGTTACATTCTGTGCCATAATTGCTCATGTTTCCTATTCGATACATATTTTGGCAATTTTAAACAACTCGTTTGTGAAACGAAATATTAATTACCAACCAATTTTGCATCTGTTTGTACAATTATCGTTTGATATTGACTCAACTGTGTACACGTTAATATAACGCCTATTGATGAAACATTTTTGATCATAAAATTACGAACAAAACCGCGGAACGTATCCAAAAATATTAATGAGTTGGCCTTGGCGCACGAAAACCGTTAAGATGTGGGGAAGGCTTTTCCCAGCAGTGGGACAGGCAATGGGAGTAATTGCAACTTAGGTTTAATTCATATGCGCCTTTTTAAGTTAAAACCGCCGATATACATGTGTCTGTGGATTTAGCGGCCCTTGTGGGTAGAGAGAGCCCTTCATCATCATTTCTAAACAATATTGAAGTCTACCTCCAGTACCAGCGGACGCAGCTGTTCTCAATAATCCAGTTAGTACTTGTATTGGCATACTCGTACGTAAATGAAAACTCATGGTTTTTAAGAAAGGTAGTCAGAAACTTTTCTATTTGCTAGTACAATTCTCAAATTTTGAAAGCGGGTCCAAACGACCAATTATTCAAAAAGGCATTTGGTCGTTTGGACCCGCGGGCCCCGCCAGAGCGGGGTCAAACGACCAAAGGCCCGTCAAACTTTCAGGCCAATGACTGTCAAAGAGCTACAAATTATTGCTGATAACAAAAGCATGGTACCTAGCTAGTCTTCTTGAAAATGATTGTTGTTCGTGGAACTGTCGAAAAGGAAACCGTGACTCTGGAACGAAAAGGACTATGGAAGTAACACGGCGGATTCTAGTCAGTAGGAGTCCAGGCAGTTCCTCCCGCCCCACCCAGGGCGTAAGGACTTTTGTCAGACCTGTTGGTCTAGTGGTTAGTGACCCCGACTGCTATGCCGAAGGTCGTGGGTTCGATTCCCACCCAGGACAAATGTTTATGTGATGAGCACGATCATTTGTTCTGTGTCCGGGTGTAATTTATCTTTATCTTTATCTTTATCTTTACATATAATAAAATCGTAGAGATGTCATTCCTGTACATTGAATATTTTTTTCTTTTTGTATTTTTTTCGAGATAAGGGATCGATTCTGATGCCAGATCAACTTTTATTTTTTTTCGAAATTTTTTATGTTTTTTTGATTTGATCTATCTCCGAAACTACTGTAAAGTTGTCGATCAAATTTTCCTCAAATATTCCTAATAATATGCTTCTGTCTGTATGCTATGTATTATTACGCTATTTTTCCTGGGAGATAAGCAATTTTGAATTTTGTTGTTTTTAGATGTTTGTTTTTAGTTGGAAGCTAAACCACTGGATATTATTTAGTCAATTTTTCCTCAAATATTCCTTAAACTGCTGCTCTATTAATAGGATATGTATAATTACGCTATTCCCCTTGGGGGATTAGCAATTTTATAATATGTTGATTTTCAGTCATTGTTGACATTTGTACAAGAACCGCTATTTGAAAATCACTGTCAACGTACTAGCCAGTCCGGTCGGTAACCTGCTTGACTTTCGTGCAAGGGGTCTCTGGGTCAAATCTCCCAGTTTTTTTTTTCTCTTTTTGAGTTTTTTTTTATTTGTCCTGAGAGTTTTAAATAATTAAAATAAAATGTGCATACTTTTGTTTCAATATTATTCGCGATTTAAAATAATTACTATTTTTTTTTCAATACTTCTCTAGAATATAAATCTACACCGATTTAAATTGTAGGTAGTAAGTTGGATATTTTTTTTAATTGTAGTTGTTTCCAGGTGTGGAATTTTAAAGATTAGAAAAAAATCAGGGTTTCTATAATTTGTGTTTATTTGTGTTTTGATTTGGTGCTCAAACCAGTGCATAGATTCTGTTTTAAACGACGACAAGTTGTACTCATCGAGTCAGATAATTAGTTATTTTTTAGGTATCACGCGGTATGCTAAAGGGAGAAGAGCAATGCTATCGTAAAGACGCCAGCAGGTCAACCTACCCGAATCTGTCAGATTTTACCATTCAAACCTTAACCTTCTACTCTTGTGATAAGGTTGAAATTTTATTAAAGAAATCTGACAGATTGTGGTAGCTTGATGTGCTGGCGTCTGTACTTTCAATTTGCAGCGATACTGTAAATAGACCCAAAAATGATAGTCTAATGTTTAAATAAACACGGTTCTTTGAAATTAATATCGCTCAAATAAGGACGTTTCCTATGCAAACTATGTACCTAGATATAACATTATTGATCTAAACTAATAATAAAAATGCAAATAAGTTTGTTTTTTACCTTTTCACGCATTACTACCTACTGAATCGATCGTCCCATAATTTAGCATATACGTTGTCAGGAGTATAGACACAGATATAAGGTATCTTACATCCCGAATAACAGAAGCTGTTTCCGAGAAAACAATTACGTTCATATTCCAGATGGCGCCACACGATCCGTATTGTTTCTCAAATTCTAAAATAACGCAAGCGAAGCCGCGGGCAAACACTAGTCTATAATATGTTTGTATTTAGAAATATACATATATATATATTTATCAGTGGTCTAGTACCCATAACCCAAGCTCTGCTTAGCTTGGGACTAGATGGCGTTGTGTGATAAACTGTGGAATATTATTTAAAAAAAACAACTAAGAAAAAATGGATGGTCACCTATCCATGGACTATCCTAGCAGCCTATTAAAGCACGGCTTAACTTTAAAGGCCGGACGTGTTTGATGTTATTTACACTCCATCTCTGGTGTGTTGAGCCCATTACATCTAAATTGGCCCAGTTTCCAGTAGAGGGACTTATCGGGAAACACTTCATTCTCATTGTATGAACTGTCGACTTCTTGACACTTCTTGTGAACTATTACGGTCGTTAGATCCAATGTAATTGTGATTTATATTGTTTTGCGCAGTTCTGGCTTATTTGTCGTGACGATATTAATCATACTCCTCTTTTTCTTGGTAATGTAAATTAAATTAAAGTTAATGACTTACTTTCTTATATTAATACATAATAATATAATAATATTCCACTACTATCACACAATGCCATCTAGTCCCAAGCTAAGCAGAGCTTGTGTTATGGGTACTAGACGACTGATAAACATACATATATATTTCTAAATACATACAATTATTATAGATAAATTACACCCAGACAGAACAAATGATCGTGCGCATCACACAAACATTTGTCCTGGGTGGGAATCCGAATTCACGACCCCCGGCATAGCAGTCAGGGTCACTATAACCACTAGACCAACAGGCCAGTCGAATCAATAATAGCGAGTGTTCAGTGGCTCCGGCTGTCACTTGTAGATGTTTTTGAGTCAGAATCTCGAAGATCTGACAACCGGTCTGACAAAGAGGTATCGTATTACCCAAATACGGAACCATATTATAAATACGAGATGGGTCCAGTTGAAAACCAGCGTCGAGCACTAGCTGTTCGACATTAGCTGAACTGGGCCTATTTGGCGCAGCCGTGAGACTTATAATTCTTCCGTTTCCTTACCTTTATTACGTACTAGCTGAGCCCGCCACATCGTTCGCGTAGATGTCGGCTCTTTACAATGTATTTTTATAAAATTGACAAAGTTTCATACAAACATTCATCCCTTATTTTATCCTCTTGGGGGTAGAATTGATCAAAATCCTTTCTTAGCGGATGCCTACGTCATAACATGCATGCTAAACCGAGAAAAGCTATGACCAAGACGATGTCATTTTTGTCAATTCCAAAATGGATGCCAAGTGCAGTAGACAGGTCGCGGGACTTATTCCATCACCGTGACCCCGGAACATAAAGGGCTATTGAAGGACACCGTGGATTTTAGTAGTACGAGTCTGACAGTAGGGGGTGGGAGGACTCATTTGATGATATTACCACGTTACAAAAAAAAAGTGCAGTAGACAGGTTATTCTAATTCTATACCCATTAACTTCTGATACCCTACTATCCTTCAGTTCAAGCTAAAAGCACGCAGTACTGAGTGACCACTCTAGTCCCTTCTGTCGAAACTGACAATCGATCCTTTAAGGCTTCCGTCTTCTTTTGCACAAAATTGAATCGCGTTCGGCCAGTCGATCGTACGTCAAATTTCGGGCTCCCTTCCCGCAATCCCCCGCATACATCCTGCCCACTGAATTATTATAAAACAATTTTGATACGGTAAGAACATTGCTCAACTAAGGATTATTTAAAAGGAGTTATAGAAATTTTTGCTTAATAAGGAGTTTTAATATGACTTGGTTTCAGGGTTGGAAATAAAAACAGTTTTTTTTCAAATTTATAAAACAAACAGTTCAAAATGTTTTAAATAAGTTTTTTTTTTTTAGTTTCTGGTTATTTTTTTAAATTAATTCCACCTTGTTTGTTGATGTCTATACGTATAAATCAGTTATGTTTCATTTCTAGACTATATTTTTTCAAATTTATCCTTTGAAATGATTTTTTACGAAAAAAGATCAATGGAATAACATGTAATCTAAAAATTTTAAGCATTATTTCATTTATTATAGTGTCAATAAAAGTTAAAAATGTGACATAACAATGGCATTAAACTCGAAAGGTTTTATGTCAAACTATTTAGACTCCTGAATATTAATTTATTTTCATTTTAATATGCATTCATCTGCCTTAAAAAGTAGTTGAAACGGGTAATAAAAAACACTGTTTAATTTCAAACTGTTTTAAACAGGTGTTTTAAAACAACTTGTTTTAATTATGCCAACCCTGCTTGGTTTGTAATAATACGAGTATCACACAAGTGTTTTAATACTATTTAAATACTCTCATAGGTTAAATTCTGTTAGGTTTAATTTGTTAAACACAATCGTGTTTAACTAATTAAACCTAAAAAAGGTCAGTGCAGCAGTCATGTTGGCAAAGGAAGATGCGGGACGCGTGAGAGAGAGGACAGCGTAAACCTTACATCCCAGCCGCAGTGGTTAACCCAGAACGTAAAAGGCTATTAAATAACGCCGTGAATTTAAGTCAGTACAAGTGTGACAGTATCTCCCGCTTGGCCTGGGGAGGACTCATTTGATGATTTTATCATGAAAAAAAAGGCATGGGCCATGCCCGGGTCGACAGCGCGTTGTGTTCTACGAGCGCCTCAAATAGCGTCAGCATGATGACGGGGTCCCCCTCTAGAGGGCTAAAGCCTGCTGGCGTCCTGGTACTCATTACCGTGACCCCGGAACATAAAGGGCTATTTGAAGGACACCGTGGATTTTAGTCAGTACAAATCTGACAGGCCCATCCAAGGACTGCACTCCTTGTCATAGGCACAGTCCATTACCACCGGGAGACAGAGAAACCAACGGTTTTGTTACTTGCTGGATTTTAATGAAGGAGCAATGTTAGCGAACGTGAATGTGAGAAAAAACAAAGTAAATTTTAAGTGTCAATAAGGTCGAAAATCATTTGAACCTGTTTTTAGGGTTCCGTAGTCAACAAGGAACCCTTATAGTTTCGCCATGTCCGTCCGTCCGTCCGTCCGTCCGTCCGTCCGTCCGTCTGTCCGCAGTTTAGCTCAGAGACGCACAGTACTAGAGAGCTGTAATTTGGTGTAAATATACGGATTTGTTGTGCCAAAAAAGTGGTAAAATAAAATCTCGTAAAATATTTTTTTTTAGGGTACCTCCAGTACTTACACGTAAAGTGAGGATTTTTTTTTTCTCGCGTACCCCTTAGTGTGGGGTATCATTAAATAGGTCTTTAAAAAATAATGATAGTTTCCATTAACAGTTTTTTGATAAAAAAATTCGTTTGTGAAATATTAAGCTTTAAAGTGCTAAATTTTGCTCGATTCGAGTGTCCCCCCCCCTCTACCAGCTAAACGGTTATGTTTGGGGATGTAAAAAAAATCACAATAGTAGTATATATAACGAAATTTAAAAGAAAATTATCATGACTAAGTAGGCTTTACAACTTTACGAGTAATAGTCGACCAACTTATAAAATGTACTTGGACATCATATTTTCTAAACAAAATGTATCGGAGACAACTGCAAATGTAAGTTTGTCAACTTTATTTTTACAGCTTTTATAGGTATGTTTTTTGGGGATAGGTAGGTTTTTATCGTCAACTATTTTTAACTAAATTCAAAAAAAGGAGGAGGTTCTAAATTCGTCGTAATCTTTATTCTTGTGTATTTTCCCCGATTTCTCAGACTCCTGGACCGATTTTGAAAATTCTTCTTTTTAAAATTAAATTCAGCGAATCAGTTTAGTTAGTTCGCATAAGTATTTTGATGGGCAACTACGGAACCCAACACTGTGCGTGGCCCGACACGCACTTGGCCGGTTTTTAAATTGCTTAACGATAGCAAGTTAAAAAACAGCTTCAAGCGATTTTCGACCTTATTGACATTTAAAATTTAGTTTGTTTTTTCTCACTTTCACGATCGCTAACATTGCTCCTTCATTAAAATCCGGTGTTTGCATAAATGTCAGTAAGGTCGAAAATAGTTTGAACATGTTTTTTAAATTGCTTAACGATAGCAAGTTAAAAAAAACAGCTTCAAGCGATTTTCGCCCTTATTGACATTTAAAATTTAGTTTGTTTTTTCTCACTTTCACGTTCTCTAACATTGCTCCTTCATTAAAATCCGGTTTTTGCATAAATGTCAATAAGGTCGAAAATCGCTTGAAGCTGTTTTTTAACTTGCTATCGTTAAGCAATTTAAAAACAGGTTCAAACGATTTTCGACCTTATTGCACTATTTTGTTCAAAAATCACAAAGAAAGTTACGCAAATAATTCGGCACGCGTGAATTTTACAAGACTTGCCCCTTAAGGGCGAAACTGAATAAGGAAATTTATTTCGAACAACTATACGACTATAAACTTAACTATAAGAATAAATAAGTTTGTATTTCATATATTTTTATTTAACAAGATATAAATGCATTCTGGTCACGTTCGCGCGTGTCCTTCGGGCCAGAAATAGCGGGGCCCGCCATTAATTACTGCCCCACCATCACGACCCGCCCTGCTGACTTCTGCTATTAATTTATTGTCTGTACGATAAGTGCTATCGATGTTTCTGATGGTCATTTGTAATTAACAAATCATTTTGAAGGTTTTGTTACGTTTAAAAGTTATTTTATATCAATTAGAAACGAACTATAAAGATGAGTCTAGAAATCAAAACCTTTTAACACAAAATTCTATTAAAATCGATACCTTTTACATAGAACAAAGTCGTGTGACGCCTCTGTACTGCACGCTCAGAGGCCTTATCACAAGAATTCTTACTTGAAGTATTTACAGCGTTTATTATATGGATAATGAAAAAGCGCCTGTAATGTACGAACTACGTGCTATTGTTTTCTATCAAGTTTTCCGTCAAAGCTATGGTTTACTTTCAGTACGTTCAAAAAAAACGTGAAACGTTATCTAGGGCTTCTGATCTTTCTTTGTTGTTTGATCAATAAACTGATTGATTCAAAAAGAAGATTTATGTGTGTCATATCTATGCCTGGACGGGTTGCTAGTAGTATTCAAAAATTGTTTGTATAAAGTTATTCGACAATAATTGACAGATAATTATGGTTTCCATTCAGTTACAATGTAGGGTAGTTAAAGCCTGGTCTATTAAATAATATGTGCAACAAAGCTAAGGCCAAGTTAGTAATCACTAGTTTGAACTAACTATATGCTGATGTAAGGACTTATCAGTAAATTATCATGTATAAATTATTTCCACGAACATGCATCAAATACATTTTAATATGAGGTCTGTTCCAACTGTGGGACCTACATAGATTGATTATAAAACCAGCAAAATTTAAACTCGAAATATTAAATAGAATTTCGAAATAACAATTTGCTACAAAGACTTCATCTGGAGTATATGTTTTTTTTAATATAAAGCTCGCTCTTCTAGCAACCCACATCGTGTTATATATCAAAGTGATATTAATTAAAGCTAGTATCTAATTACACGGAACCCTTCGTGTGCGAGGTTTAATGGACAAAGAGGCAGACAGACTGGAGAGGGCTGTGGTTGGCTTAGCAACGGAATTGAAAGGCCGACTTTACTGCGCAGGCTGTTTAAAAACGATTGACATTTTTCACGTTGTCCTACGTTGTCTTTTCATCGTGGTTAAATCATAAAACGATTCCTCCCAGGCCCTGCAGTCTCGACAAATATAACAACAAAAATCGGTCTTTGAGTCTAATCAATGTCAAATTCCTTCAAAAGATTTTCAACCTTATGCTTAGATTGTATGACAAGGGAGCAAAATCATATTTTTACGGCGAGGGCGTATTTTGAATACAGAGCGAAGTGAGGGATTCTACAGTAGAATCCTAAGCGTAGCGAGGGATTCTTTAGTAGAATCCTGAACGTAGCGAGGTGATTTTGCTCCCTTGTCATACAATCCGAAATAAAGTTGAAAATCTATTAAAGGAATTTGATATCGATAAGACTTAGCGACCGATTTTTGTCGCTGTCTAATGTCGAGACTGCAGGGGCAGCCCTGGGTGGAGAGGAAGGGTTCCTTCAATAGCCCTTTACGTTCCGGTGCACGGTTACCGGTTTAGACAGTCCCCCGATCGGCCCCACATTGTCTTACAAACATTTTAAACACAAACAGTCAGACCCAGAATTGGATAGTCCATTGAGTATTATTATTCTGCATTTTAGTTGTGCAAACACTAACGTTGAAACTCGTTAGTCTGGAATTTGTATAATAAAATAGTATAATAAAAACAAAATAAAACATTATCTGTAGGGCACGTTCATAGGGGCGCCGTGAAAAATGAAAAACAGCAAAATGTTAGTGAAAAAATACTGCACTTTGTTTCAATTTTGTTTAGAATTTAATCCGAAACTATGTTTTATTTTCTGTCTGATAATATTATCAAAGTACCTTCACAAACACTTCAAACAATTTGATTTAAACCTTGTATTCTGTGACGTAGGTATTAAATACATTTATGGAAAGGCTGTACGGTAGGTACTATATTTATAGAAACTTCCATGGAAATTTTAGTAAGAACTATTAATAATGTAAATAAATGAATAGTGTGGGAAATGTGAACAGCCGGACGAGCTGCGAAAGAAACGAGTTAATTGTTGTATATGTATTAAAACTAGAGTATTCGAGAGAAGCTCGTGGCTAAATAATAACAGCCGCACAGGTCTATATTACAGGTTAAGCCGCGCTTGCCGAGGTTGGCCTGTGGATGGGTGACCATCTATCATTGCGAGTTTCCTCCGTGCCTCGGAAAACACGTAAAGCCGTTGGTCCCGGCTGTCATTTATAGATCTTTGAGAGTCGTTAATCACAGTCAGAAGCTCGAAAGTCTGACAACCAGTCTTACCATGGGGTATCGTATTACCCAGTGACTGGGTTGTGGAGGTCCGATAGGCAGTCGCTCCATGTAAAATACTGACATCTAGCTGCATCTGGTTCGACTAGAAGCCGACCCCAATATAGTTGGGAAAAGGCTAGGCAGATGATGAGTATTCCCCGGCGTTGTTCGCATACAAACTTTACTTTTCCTTTTACCCCCCTTATGCGATGAATTTTGTACAAATTCTTGCCAAGAACCTCGTATCAGTAAAACTTAAAAGGGTGTTCTACAGAGCCGTGTCATTCTCGTTCACGTAAGACATTTTGATGAACAACTTTTGCAAAACTCATCACGTCAATTTCGTTAGCTCAAGTTATTTCATTATTATTTTGTAAATACCTTAACGTTCCCAAAAATATCTGCCTCTCGTAATGTTATTCCATTCATTACAGAATAAAGATAGTCAAAGACACTTGCAAAGAAAGAACCTTAATATTATACGTGTGCCCTTGACCGATTTTTCGTCCAGTAGGTAGGTACGTTGGTATTCCAAGGGTCGCCCTCGAAAAGTACTGACAAGGCGCGTTCATAGATAAGAAAATAATGAGCGGAACTTCCAAAATGTGTCTTTTCTAAACATCGTTGGAAAGTTTGTCGATCAAGGGATGTGATGTTTGACAGTAAATATTTGATATTTATAAAGACGAGCTTACCAAAACGCAGTCAGAATATTATTATAATGATCACATTTTTTTGTCTACTTCGTCATCATCATCAGCCTATAAATGTTGCCACTGCTGGGACACAGGCATCCTCTCTGTAAGAGGGAGTGGGAAATAATCCATCACGCGGGCCCGGTGCGGGTTGGTGGATGTCACATGTTTTTGAACTTTTGGTTCTAGGACATGTCGGTTTCCTCACGAGGAAAACCTTTACCCTTTGAGAGAGTAGATGGAGCAATGGTGATGAAAGAAATAAATTACACAAAGTAATGCGCCTGGCTGGGTTCGAACCCACGACATACAACTCGTAAGTCGAGGCCACCACTGCTCTTTCTTATTTGATACTTACGAGTATGTAAGTTGATTTATTTCATCAATCACGGTTTTTAAATTATTTAAAATCCATTAGTTTGAATGGATGTTTGTTAGTCAATAACGCAAAAACGCCTGAACGGATCTGAATGAAATTTAGTACCGAAATAAATTACTGTATAGAATAACACATAGGTTACATTTTAGGATAAACATAGGATTATTTTTATCCCAATATTACGATCACGTGGGATAATTTAATATACGCGAGCGAAGCCATGTACAATAACTGCTTAAAATAACATAACTTGAGTGCATGAACTTAGACATTCAACTAATAGCATTAAAATAATTTCAGACATAATGGGTGCACTGTGCACTAACACAATTACTGTGCAGAAGCATTAAGTTATTAGCACAGAAGCATCTGCCGCCTTGTCATAATCTCCTGGTAACCCATTACGATATCCCCGTAAGAGAAGGGATCATACTTAGCCTTAACAACATGGCCGAATTACCTTAATTACTGTTATTTATCATAAGGATTAATGTCGACTGTCGTGTAGGTGTTGTGGTTTGAAACGCGACTGATGAGTGTGTGGTCCTGGGTTTTGATCCTAGGAGTAGTGAAAGTGTTATTAGGTTTTCCATTTAGTTTGTCAAAAGCAGTCTGTTGTCTGTCTGTTGTGCCGACATCTGTAAATGTCCCTAAAATGGACGAATCATCATGCATTTTAAAGAAAATGCGACTCGCTGATTTTTTATTATCTTCGTTTCTTTAAACTTCGAAACATATATATTCATACTAGCTGTTGCCAGCGGCTTCACCCGCTACAACTCGAAAATTATCCGACGGGAACATAAAAGGGGGATAAAAACTATCCTATGTGTTAATCCAGGTTATAAACTATCTGTATACCAAATTTTAGCCAAATCCGTTCAGTGGTTTTTGCGTGAAAGAGTAACAACATACCCACATTCACATACACATACATACATCCACACAAACTTTCGCATTTATAATATTAGTAGGATTTTTAGGGATCTTGACATGCTTTAAAAATGGCTCTTGCTTTTATAAAGTCTCTGACGAAGTCTGTCTCTCGCTAACATTTCCACCAAAGCTTGTTGCCTGTACCCTTATCACGAGTTTTCACTATTTTGCTTTACAGCGTCTTTCCAGTATTTACAGCGTTTTTGTATGAAAAAATGGAATAGCGCCTCTGGTGTGCGAAGAAGGAACTAATTTTTCCTTGAAAATTGTCAATTTAAAATTGTCAAAGTTCCAGTTAAGGGTACAGTTCACCTCGCGAGCACCGTCTGTTTGTTGTTTTCTGACGACAACTTAAAAATTGAAACAAACGAACAAGCTTCCCTTTTCCGTCGCCTCATTTGTTACACAATCCATCTTTGTTTGTAAATGAAAACTTCTCACATAAATTCTCTTTTATATTTTACGACTTACCATTTTTCGTTGTTACCTTTTCTTTGACCGTATTACTGAGGTATTTTATCAAGCCGAGTTGACTTAGAAACTCAATCTTTTGATCACAGATCTGACTTCTTCATTCTATGGTTTATTATAGATGTCGAGTTTTTTTTTGTTAGCCCATTCTGTCCCACTCCTGTGCAAAGACCTGTCTCATCCTTCCACTTTTTACAATGGTGTGTCTCTTCACGCTCATTCAGATGGACGTCATCCAAAGCGTCCCGCCATCTTCTCCTCGGCCTGGCGTGACCCCTACCTGTCTCTGGACTCCATTTTTGCGATATTCCTACAGTTTTGACGGCATCCGGCAAACAAGGTTTGGTAAAATCATCAAATGAGCCATTTATTATGCTCTCTGTTGAACGGAAGGGACTCTCAGAATCTATCCCCCATACTTATAAACATTGATTAGACGTTACTTATCTTAAATAGCTCTTAAGTCACTTGCCATCTCTATTCATTAAAATAGAAATGACAAAGACAGGTGATATGTAATCGGTAGCTAAGCAACACAAGTTTTTATAAGTAAGGCGGTTACTGTTTAAAAATCCAACCTGTTTTTTTTTGTGTACCCTTTGAGTTCCATGGCCATTGTGTCCTTTTAAGGCAGTCCCGTGCGATAATATTCATAAGATGAGAGGGACCTTTGCTCAGCACGCCCATCAGAGTGATAGAACATCAAGTACCCTTAGCACGTATTTTCAGTATTTGAGACGTCAAGTTAACTGGAACTTTGACAATTTCAAGGGAAAAATTTGTTCCGTCTTCGCGCAGCAAAGGCGCTGTTCCATTTTTTCATACAAGAAACGCTGTAAATAGTGTAAAGTAAAAGAGTGAAAACTCGTGCTAAGGGGACCCAAAAAAAGTCGTACGTCATCTTTAATTTACATCACTCTCACAATCAATTCTACATTCCAATATAATAAAAGTGACAGCCGTGACAACCGAAACGATACCAACATTGTAACCTCTTCAATAAATATTTGGAACCCTCAAATAATACGTGTCCAATAAGAAAGGTAACAAAGAGCTGTGTCAGAGTAGCCTCAATCAATCGTAAGACACTAATGAATCGAGCCCCGTTACCGCAAACTGACAGCATGGGCTGTACTATTAATTACTATCAATGTTAGCTAATAATATACAAATATTTCAGAAGATATTTTTTCGAAAAGAAATGGAATTAAAAATCTTAATCTAGATTTTAGATTCGAATTAAATAAATATATCAACATATATATTTTTCATCGCAGAATAATTCTGTTTCTGAGAAGAGAATATATTTTTTTTTTGTTTTTAATTTTTGGATGTACTGGATGAAATAAAAAAATATATTTAAAGTTTAAAAAAAAAAAACAAATTATTATAATTTGAAGTAGCACCTATGTAAAGAGTTCTTCTCTTATATTTATATCCTACCAGCTTTTGCCAGCGGTTTCAACTACCGCTACAACTCGAAAACTATCCAACGGGAACATAAAATCGGGATAAAAACTATTGTATGTGTTAATCTTGGTTATAAACTACCTGTGTACCAAATTTTAGCCAAATCCGTTCTGTGGTTTTTGCGTGAAAGAGTAACAAACATACCTACATATACACATACATCCTCACAAACTTTTGCATTTATAATATTAGCAGGGTAGGATTTACGTGTTTTTTATAAATGAAAATATAAAAAAAAAAATCTAAATACAAAATGTATTTCTAAATACATACATAATCAAAATTATAAACTTCTCAATTAAATATAAGCCCGGAGTAATTCAGTAGTTTCCTTCCAGTATTACCACCAATATATTTTCATACAAATAAGGCTAACAGCAGCAAGCTCTGGTGCTAATATAACGTAAGTAAGGTAGCGTGGTAACTCCTGTTTATAATGTTCATTAAGGATATCGTTAAACTTTCCGCTCCAGCTAATTAGCTTAGTAAATAATTGTAACTACTGGAGAAGGAGACAGGAAATTACACTAGCATATTATTATGGTCGTAGATTATTAATATTTATGAAGTTAGTAGCTGATGCCCGCGGTCTCGCCCGCTTGTATCCGCAGAAAGTTTCGCATCTTCTATCTACAACATTATTTTTAGTATATGCAAAACCTGAATATAGTTTGTTCAAAATCAGTAACTGATTCGATTTCAATAATTTTTACATCATGTTATATTTTTTTTCAAGAATATTTTAATTAATTTTTATTAGCAGTTAATTACAATACAATCACCTTATGGTTAGGTACCTATTGCCAACCTATTATCACGAGTGTATAACACAGGAAACGGCTGGACCGCATCAGCGCCAGGTTTCAGAGGACGAAAATCATCATGCCCACCCGAGCGAAGCCGGGACGGGCCGCAAGTTTATAATATAAGTTAGACGATAGTTATAAATACCGCATTTTTAGGAAAATACAGATGAAGATAGTTTAAAAATAAGTAGGCTTTATATTAACAGGTTTCCTAAACATAAAATGTCATTGTGTGACAGCAAATGAATAACCAACAATATAAACAAAGAACGTCTGAAACGGTGTCCGTTGACCGTCGTCCATGACTCCCGAGACACAAGACATACGTTATATTTTACTGCACACATAAAAAACAATACTAAAAAGTTGTTTCATGTTTGTGTTGATTGCCACGAATTTGCTAAATTAATAAAATAAAATAAAAACTCCAAAAATGTTGACTGCCCCCTACGGGAAACGTGACGTTACATTGTTTTTGTGTGTTGAGAAAAGTTTTTAGGATATTACACACGTTCCGTGAGTATAGTAAAAGTTTCAGCGAAACAAATAAAATAAAAAAGGTACGTAGGAACGTTTGGAAGAGCGAAGCAGGTTTGTAAAAATAACGGGATACACTGAATAACGTCTCTTTTTTGTTTTTACCTTATTTTTATTATTTAAAAACGCGACGACGTCATGAATTCTACAGTGTTTGGTAGATAACAGAGACACAAAACAACTTGAGTATATTTTATACTTTAACAGACTTTTGCAAAATAAACATTTATTCGAAGTGGGAGTGGGATAAAACCTGCGACAAAACAAAGCTGAGTTGTCCGCCCCTCCGCTTACCGAGTCATCAATATTTGATTGGTTTAAACCACACAACGGAGAAATTGTTATGGTACCTTTCCAGCTATTAAAAACTGAAGGCGGGTAGTAAAAATCAATAGTGACCGACCGAAATTTCGGTTTCGGTTTCGGCCGGTTTCGGCCAAAAAATCTAGTTTCGGCCTCAGTTTCGGTTTCGGCCAAAATATAGCCGAAACTTTCGGCCCCGCCGAAACTCAAGTGTTCGTGCGTTTTCGTGCTACGTTCGGTAAAATTCGTAGCTAACACGTGCTTGCTCGCCGGCGCGCGGCGGCCCAAGCTCGTCGTGAGTTGAGGTTATGTTTTTAAGTTTACTGCCAAGAGTAAGTCTTGTACAGACGCTGGCACATCAGGCTACCACAACCTGTCAGATTTTTTAAATGGAATTTCAACCTTATCACAAGATCAGAAGGTTAATGTTTGATTGGTAAAATCTGACAGATTCGGGTAGGTTGACCTGCTGGCGTCTGTACATTCATTTGATAATAAAATATGTTACTTATGTTAATGATTAAAAAACGTATCAATCGTCGTCAAGGTAGTGACCGTATTCGACTTCTTTGAAATATGTAATGTAATTTTTTTTCAACTCAGTAATTTTGTGTTGCTGAAAATAAATGATGCTGAGACTTCAAATCCAGCGAAACATTGAAAACAATGATTTTTTATAATTTCAAATAGATTTATATCTCAGTACAAGTTAAATATCATTGAAAAATACGGCACGACGGTTAGCAGCGCAGTGGCTGAGCGATTGGACTGCTGCGCTGCGTGTCGCGGGTTCGATTCCCGCACGGAGCAAATATTTTTATGATCTACATGTACATCGTTTCTTCGAGTCTGGGTGTTTGTGTATGTGAGTTTATATGTTTGTAAACGCACCTACGACACAGGAGAAATTCCTTGTTTGGGGCAATGTTTATTTAAAAAAATAGGTACATGTTTCTTAAAAATCAGCTATTGCTACTAGTTAGTTTTTGTCAAAATCGGTCTCGAGACGAGCAGTTCAAAAATTCACCTGTATATGACATTTTTTTTTATGTTTTAATAAATGTTAAAATAAAAACAGTAAAAGTAAAATTTCAAAACAAATACTAAATTTTAAATGTCTTAAAAAGTTTCGGTTTCGGTTTCGGCCGAAACTGAGAGCAAGGCCGAAAGTTCGGTTTCGGTTTCGGTTTCGGCTGAAAAATTAGTTTCGGTCGGACACTAAAAATCAATCAGTTGGACGTGGCACGTGACCCCGTATCGGACACACGTATACGGGGGCACACGTCGCTGGAGATTGCTTTGTGCCGCAGGAAATTAGTTTGGAACTTGTGAGAGAGTTTTGTAGCCCACTGTGAGTGTATGAGTATGTTACATACAGTCAACACGCCTTTAAGCTCTGTTTTGCTACTGGAATAGTAGAATGCGCTTTTTGTTATGTACTACGATTCCTCGTATCACGTGTCGTTTTCCTAAATTATGAGAATTACATTTCATCTGTTTTTATGTAATCTATCGTTCAGTAAGAAGATATTTAAGTCTCTAATGGACATTGATCGAAAAAACACCTTTACAATATCCAGCCGATTAAACTATTATACTAACTTAAGTAATTATGGAAATTCACACACAAGGCGATTCGCTATCAGATGATTGCTAATTACTGTTAATATTGGCACAAACACATTACATGACTTTCACATTTCCCTGAGTTTAATTACCGACTTCATTTCCTCGTAACAACTTGTGCTCATATTAAGTTATTAAAACCATCAACGATTACTTCCACAAAGGAATTTTACGTCATAATTTATGCCTGTGAAGGTTTAATTACTATTAAACATCGCAGCTAATTAAAGTAAATTCGTAGCGCTACGTAGCAAATATTGTAGTGGGGTGCTACGCCGCTACGCCGATTGCTACGCGTTACAAATCACAGGAGAATTAGTTAATTGGCACGCTGTTACTGGCCCGATCCATTCGGGGAACACCAGACCTCTACTAACTTCATTATACAGTTAAATGTATTATAATATCAGTAAGATTATAGGTACTTTAAAAAACATGAAAAATCTGTGAAGGAAAACCGTAAAGAAACGAGAACCTCGTTTAGTATCTGTGCATTTTATGGGTATCATAAAAAAATGTCTGCATCGAGCTGAGAATGTGATAAGCTGTCATAAAAATATACATTTCGAATTGAGAACCTCCTCCTTTTTTTTCGTCGGTTAAAAATACCTAAAACCTTATGTCATGATTCTGTTGCTTTTTGTTCATACTTTTTATTCTAGTTACACTTCCAATATGATATTAACCGCTCTATAATTTTTAACAAAAACTGAGGATTTTTTAGAAATTGAAAAAAAAATATAACTACAAAATGACCCACTAGAAATCAGATACATAGAAGTAGCATAGTGATTGTACAGTCAAGTTTCAGTGCACGCCACTTTGCGGCGTCTTCGCTAACTCGACTCATGTATAAAACATGTCGGTAGCGCAACTTGACGTCGTTTGCACACGTCACAGGCCATCACAGTACAACAAAGACATTCTGACATTTCAGCAGTGCAACCACAGTTCTATTTGCGGCAAGCACTGCCTTGCACCGTCACATACTCATCAAGAATTTATGGAAGATAGAATTGTCAAACTTCCTCATGCAATAAATACATAACACAACGCCTGAATAACGTAACAGTAAAGCAAAAGTGTACCTAACGTGCCCGTTGTATTTGAGTCCCATTTTTTTTCCCTTTAGAATTTTTATTGTATCGTGGGTGCGTTTACAAACATAGAAACTCACATACACAAACACCCAGCCAGACCAATGTTATGGGGAGTGACCCTATTGCTACCAACAGGACATTAATCATGACTCCGATCTACTGAAATTCCTTGAGGAAAAACTCAATTACATCTAATGCTTGCGAATTGAAAGTAAGACCTCATAGTTAGCAGTCTCGGATGCGATCAGTAGAAATGAGTCTATTAATACAACGACATAATAAAAAACGATGCTGATAAAAGTTTTATATTGTATGTTGCTGATGTTTGTGTTCAAAATATATCATATATCCGGGTCACTGGCAAATGAATGTATCCGTCGAGTTAAACTCATGTATCAGTTCATCTCGCTGGAAGTGCGTTTATTGTGTTGTATTGTGCCTGTTTACATGGGCTTTAGATAAGAATTAATATCAATAAAACGGGTCAGTATTTAGTTAATTAAATGGAAAGAGACGTTAAGTACTAAAAGGTTTTAAGATAAAGATAAGCGTGGTAATCATAACACTATTGCGTGATGAAGCTAAACAAAAAAAAACTAGTTAATTCAAAATGAGAAAAATTCCTAAACGCCAAAACAAAAGCAAATAAAAGTTATTAGCCACCATCAATTAAAAATGCCTTTAGTTGAAAAATAAGACCTACTTAAACATTATTAGCGAAACAAATGGAAAATGGAAGCCAAGTCCAACAGCCAATACACACCTTACCGAAGAGACCAGTTAGTTCCGCTTGATTAATAGTGATAATAAATCGTAGCTGATACTCCACTCGCCCCGGACCCTGCAGGCCAAGTGGTTCTATCGCACATTTTTAACATTTAAACTGAATAAGGTTAAATGTGAAGTGATAAAACTTTCAGGCAACGTAATGATAAGCGACACGGAACTTAGCAATGTTTAAATCTGTTTGACTATGGTTTTTAAAAGTTGAACTGGGTCAACGTATCTGTTCGGTTTCATTACCTATGTATTTTTGTATCTATAGCAACTATTACCATGGACTATGCCAAATTGCCTCTTAGAGGCTTGGTAAAATAGGTTTCCGGTATTCCTATCATGCATTTATGTTCCAATGTATAGGTTTGCACCGTCGCGTTTACCTCGGTGTTTTGTTTATTTTGCCTGTGTCTAAATCCACAAATGCGTGTTTCAGTGTCCTACTTATAAAAATAATGACTTTATTCCATGGAACGAACAAAATAAATAAAAAGTTTGTTTACGATGGAAACCATTTTCAATTTGTGTTGGAAAAATATGTTTTAAAACTTACACTATTTATGGAACTTTTGCAATAACTCGAAGGAAAGACGTTAATTTGTAGGAATAACGCAACTTCAAAAATAACCATAAAACAGCGACGTATAAGCTAAAAGCGGCAATCATACCACAAAATTGCTAAAACAATATATTATTTGGTGTGTTAACTTTGCTGGCAGCAAAATAATTGAATAAAGTGCTCACAGTAATAAAAGTAACAACTCTAGGAACAGCTTACTTAGGTGGCATGGTGTCGTAGATACTCCTACACCTTGGAAAATTCCTGTAACGAAAGAAAACCCAGTTACGAGTAATTCTCTTTAACGGCGTCCAATTAAAATTAACGACAATGTTTCAACAATTAACTACATGGACCTGAATGTTGGCTGATTGGCGGAAGAATTTGATGATAAAAAGTCGACTTGGATGTTGAAGCAGCTGGAAATAAAATGCAAACGAAACGAAATGCAAAAAATGTATGGTATGAATATCAATAAAAACGCATCCTGTTCACAAAATGTGAGTGATAAAATAGTTGTCTATCTGGTGGGACGGGCGACGGTGTCATCGACGTCGCACGTAGAATCAATGAGCGTCTGATGACGCACGCACGCCACACGCCGCGTTTACGTAACGTTCTCGTCATAACAGCTACTGAATTATGTACAACTCGTCGCTATCTGTCATTTGCAATGTTTCCACGAAATCGACAAAGTTCCCACTCCCATCGAGTGTTGGGAATGTACAAATGCCAGATTTGTTCGCGACCCATTGTTATACATTTCGGCGCACGTTGCCAACATTATACCAAGAATTACGCACTAGATTTACAAGAGTTTATTTGAATATTTTCTCTCCGCAGTGCCGGACCGCAGTTAAACATAAATGGTTTAATTATAACTCCCGCGTGGATGTATCGTCGTTATCAGAAAGTCTTATCTTTCTTCGAAAGCGTTTCATCGTTTTCGTAGTAGCTCTAGATTCGCATAATCGAATCTCAGCTTATTCGATAACAATTTCAACCTAGAAAAAAAAATACTTTTGCATTAATTTCATGAAGGTCACGGGGTCTTAAAGGGGTTCCTTACACAAAGGGGAGCTTTATAGTTTATTATGTTTACAAAGTGTTAAATAAAGGGTTACTGTAACGTAAACATTAATTAAGTGTAAACAATATGGCATCCTGCAGACAGGTGGCACTTGTAATTAGTAAAATTAATTCAGGAGGGCCACGCTCTCGCAACTCTCCCTCCATCGGTGAAACGCTTCATTTTCTTGAAGGTCACGTACTCATAAATCCTGGCACTCATACAGATTGTTTACTTTGGAATTCATAAAAAATGCAACGCCCTCACTTATTAATGTAAGACAGGCAACTCGACGAGTAAGATGAATTGCCATAAAGACGCAAAAAAAAAACAACGCTGTCTGAGATTGATTTTACAGTGGAAATATTTCCTCGGCGAATATTGGAAACTGGATATTAACAAGACAGCAGACGGTTCTCATATGACACTAAGTTCAAGTTAAGTGAGAGGTTCAGCGTGCGGTAAGCCGGCTGTCTCACGTAATATAATTACCTGCCTGTTATAAGTATATTAGATGCTGCTCCGATGGAAATTATTTGGAAATAAAGTCTTAAGCTACGAAGATAAAATGTAGATACAATTACATTTTTAACAATTATCTGAATTATTCGATGATTTAGGGTGCCTTTCCAGCAGAGATTTGCTATGTAGCTGTGCTGCGAGGATGTAAAAGCTGAGCTACGACACTGTATGACCGTTTCCACTGATACTACGCTATGTAGCTGTGCAAGTAAGATGTGCTATGAAGATACGCCGCCACAAAGTAGCTGCACTACGAAGATGCGCAGACCGAGCTATGCGATGTATCGATAGTAGTGAAGAGCCATAGCACGCATCCTTCCACATAAAAACACATCTTAGTTGAATTCGTTTCCACCAGTGCTGTGCTATGTAAACCAATTAATATGATTGGTGGATATCAAACGCATCCGCAGTAAAGTAGCATAGCGCATCTCTGGTGGAAAAGCAGCCTTAACCTGTTGTTAATAATAATGTGTAAGATTGATTCTATGACATAACACCAATAATTATCAAAATGAAAATTGTTGTAATGGCACGTGTACTTACAATCCTATTTACTAATACCGTAGGTTGTAGGTACTATGAAACAACCGTTCCAATTTGCTTCCTATACAGCTCACAAATTGGTTTATGGAATGCCAATATGTAGAATATAGATTGACAGTGTTATTAATTGGTTCGTGTTATATTGTAACATTTTTGTCGCGTAGCACAAACAAGGCGCTCGCTCGGGCGCCGGCACTCGGCAACTCCGATGAGCTATAAAGCAGACATACCATTCGTATGTTCATGATCGATACTCATATAACGTTGTATTACCTCCAAAACTTGATACTTAACTCGTATTATGTCAGTTGGACGTCTTTTTAAGCCGTATTTCGACTGGTCGTAAAACACGGGCTATCTAACAAAGCAATTGTACGAGCATTAGTCGTATTCCAATAAATATTTGTTTAGAGAAATCAATTTGTATTCGTGATGTTTCTCCATTTATCTATATTAAGGGTAAGGAGAATTTTCGTAAAACTTCTGCCTTTACAAATATACATAGAGTATTTGTTGTATACAAATAATGTTACTTTTTACTACGACTTCAATATTATTGACGACGTCAATCTGTTTCATCCACGTTGGAGTGATGACGTACAATGAATAGGCAAAACTTTGATTGGCCGCTGTACGTAGTTTGCTACCTTCTAGTGCACAATGTCATATCAATTTAATGAACTTCTAAATATCAATTCATGTGTTCGAATTTAGTATTAAGGAGAAAGTGAAATTAAAAACGATTTTAGTGTAATTAAAATTTTTATTTTTTTTTCACAAAAATCTACGATGCGCAACGCAGAAAGGCATAATGAAATTTTTTAATTTAATTCAAAATGTCAAATATTTTATCACTACAGAATACCTGTTAAGAATAATCGAAAAATGTGTTGTATTGTTAGAGCTCCTGCTGCCTGTGAATCCTGTGACACAGAATTTTATTATCCTAGTACTTTGTGTCTTTCTATCATTGTAAGAACAAGGTTACTTAAAGCTATTAAAAAATCAATTAATTAGTAAATTATAATATGGGTTGGCAATTAATTCTGAAAACATTTTTATCCATGTAAAGATTTATATGTTTAATTAAAAAATAACCCAAAAACAACACAAATTATCAGTTTATTTGAAATATTCCTGGATGAGTACTATGTATGTTGTACAAATACATGCGACATTCCAACTCTCGAACATTCGCGCATGTGTCAAAGAATTTCGTAAGCAGAGCGGCACTAATCCAGACATGAAACAGAATACATACCGTATTCATGCTAATCCCGGGTCACGGATAAAAACCTAATCAAGTGCTCGTACGCGAAGGAAAATAACGTTACTGTAACAAAGCACCCGAGTTTGTTTGCATTACTCGCATAAATTGCTGGATCACGTCTAAAAAGTCTTTTATCAGCAAGTTACTTTGAAATCCAGAGACTTTCAATGAATTATGCAGTTTTCAAGTCATAAATGTCTATAAAAAGGGACCTATAATGAATTGGTTTTTAAAATACTCACCTAGATTGGTATTAGCGAATTGAATTTTTGTTTTAGTCTTAAACGCTAACCTAAGGGTAGAATTTTATATTCTCACAAAGAAATGATCAGAAGTGCATATTGTAAGGAATAGAATATCATATAAAAGGAAACGATATTTGATCTGGTTTTGACAGGGGTATGAAAATATTGGGATAGTGATAGCTTACTTTACTTATCGGGAGATATGGGGTTGGGGCCGGAGGCTTTCGGCTGTTATCTCCAGATAAGTATACGAGGAACTACGATTTTACTAATGCATTATCTGAAATACAAAAGAGGCGTTGGCGCTGGGTAAACTTAACTGCCGACTAAGCGACACTTGGCATCCATTTAAATACTATTCATTTTCTTTTTCCAACGTTATCTGTGAAAGCCTGCACTTTATAGAACCTTATGTAAGCTTAAAATACTTTTTCGTAGAAAGTATGTAATAAAGTTAGCGGTAGATAAAATCTTTATTTAACACGTTCACTGCGTTAGTCAAATTTGATGACTTTCAGTTGGTGCGGCATCGGGTCGATTATATCCGAAGCCCGACTTGTCCCTGGTGCGGTGCTGGGTCGAAAAGACCTGTTCGACTTCGGTCTGTTTAGAAGGACTTATCTTAATAGGGATTATGATAAAAGCATATTCCTTTATACCAATATGTTGACAAATAAATACTCAATAAAAGGCTGAAGTCGTAGGTAAATGCACTGAATGGTTTGCTTGTAAATAAAGGTATTGTCTGTCGGATCCTTTCGACCCCATATCCGCACTGGTTAGTTAAAGTGTCGATACATTTTTAGTGTTGTGGATAACTAAAAAAGCTTTGATATCGATAAAATGTACTTACAATATATTTTTGAGAACTATTTAATACAAAAACTTAAAATGCCACTTACGGGATTGTCTTCCGTGATTAAAATATTTCCGTGAGAAGATATCCCGTAAGTGACATTTTAAGTTTAGAAGCAAACTGTGATAGTTAAAAAAAGTATTTCATACAAATAAAAAGAAATTATTAGGTATACAATCATATTTAGAAGTATGGTTTTCTAGATCGTTTCATGACTGCTACATCGTTTTATGTTTCATACACTTTCTCTTCTCATTTGGATAAAAAATCATCGAACCAGAAGGACCTCACTAGCTCTACTCACATGTAATCTAGTGCGGCTATGGGGTCATCGGGTACCGGGTCGTTTAGATCCGATAAACGCACTAGACGTAAAAAATTTTGCTCCCGTCGGCATCGGGTCCTTTAGACCCGATGCATTTTTTTTATTCCTTTACTATTTATTTAAAAAGGCAATTCCAAAACACTAACTGTCTCATTCATATTCATAGGGAAACCCAAATATATCTGTCCCGCACCAGCGGTTGGGACAACATTTTTTACCCCGCACCAGTGGCAAGATGAGCATCGGATATAATCGACCCGATACCGCACCGAACGTGTTAATAAACTAGCTCCGAGTATAAAAAAGTTCGTCGCTATGCACGTTTAAATGAATGATAACATTTGAAGCACGGTGCTCGCTGGATTGTTAGTGTCGCAATAAATGTAAAGAGTAATTGAATTCATGCTCCCTGTTGCACTTCAGTTGCATATTATAAGTTGTAATTGCATTATTGTTCACTGTACTATGCCTGCTCCACAGAATTGAACGATTTTAATGAAAATTCCATTTCGCTTGGCATTTAAAAATAAGGGAACAGTGTAGGTATAAGACGGGGACGCGGACTATGATGGGAAATTACACACTTATGGCAAACTTAACATAATACTATCATAGCGCAAGCGCCAACAGGACGCCAGTGTTCGTGGCCGCTTGCAAATAATGTCCTATTGGCGCTTGCGCTACGTTAGTGTTGTGTTAGGTATGCCTAAACAGTTTATGTCCCGATTGTACCTCGCGTCCCCTTCTTATACGCTGTCCCCTACTTTAATTCTGAGTCAAAGTAATTTTACGAAATGTAAATATTAAACCAATATTAATTTAAACTAAAAAAACTTATTTATGTTTAACATATCGATATCGATCAGACCACCCCGTTCGATTGAATCGCCTAAGTGATTAATTAGTGTTGGCAAGATTAGAAAATAGTTCATGCAATTATTTAATTACAATTAAATACGTTGTTTTGTTCGTGGAGCCGGGAACACGTGTAAAGGCTTTGTGCCATAACAACCAGCATTGGAGGCTTCATTAGTGTTTACGAACTATATGTTGTTCCACTGGGAAAATAGTGAATTACATGCCTGACGTACCCAGCAGTCCCCGAGCTATGAATTTTAGAGTTGCTACCTAAAATACCGTCTTTGTTTATAGTCATTGAGTGGCCAGTCCATTCACAAGATACTTTACTACGCAAGGCAATGCAGTCAGCGTACTCAAAAGCGAAATTGGCTTAAGGCTGATTTTTTAATAGTCAGATAGCTTTTATCTGAGGAATAAATACTGCGGTTTGACAGCTTATCTATAGAAAATACGCTAAACCGCTATTGTTATTCTACAGATCAAAGTTATCTGACTAATGTAAAATCAACCCAGATAATTTTTATCTAAGTAAGGAATAAAAATGGCGGTTTGACAGCTTTACTACAGAAAATATGCCAAACCGCTATTGTTATTCCTCAGATTTAATAAAAGTTATCTGACTATTAAAATAATGAGCCCTTAATAACTTAGATGTTAGATGAAAATCCAAATAATTTCAGCCTACAAGACTGCAATGGTGATTTTCCTGTTGTACCACTAACAACCATCATCAGAGGCTTCATTCGTGTTTACGAACTTTAAGCGGATCCTTTGGGAAATAGGGATGTCATTTAACATGCATGACGTTCCCAGAAGTTCCAGAACTATGAATATTAAAGTTGTTTCTTAAATACGCCTTTACGCCAATAAACGGCCAGTTCATTCACTGCCTACGTCATTTACTACCCTAGTAAGACAGCTTGAAAACTCTTGCAATTTTGTAGGTTCTGTGCCATTAATGGTTATTTGAGACTTCATTATGTATTAATGAACTTTAGGGTGTTCCCCAGGGAAAGAAGGAATTACATGCATGGCCAGCCATAACATACATGACAGTACAATTAAAATTAGAGGCGCCATCTGAAATTGGCCTTAAACTCAATGCATGGATGACCAAGACCAGTTCATTCATTAGCTACTCTGCTGCGGGCACTGCAGTTGATTCTTAAACTGTATTCGAAGGGATCTGCTGGGGTAGGGGAACAGTGTATACGACGAGGACTCGAGGTATAATGGGGACATACACTCTTTAGCCAAACTCTACACTAAAGTAGCGCAAGCGCCATCAGAACGTCATTTGCAAGCGGCCATTAATAAATGGCGTCTTGTTGGCGCTTGCGCTACGTTAGTATTGTGTTAAGTTTGTCTTAAGTGTGTGATTTTCCATCAAACCCCACGTCCCCGTCTTATACACTGTTCCCCTATTATGATAGTGTTGTCATTCAAGTAGTATAAAATCGCTACCTAAATCTATCGGGTGAAAAATCCATTCCCTATCTACTCTGCTACACAAGGCAAGATTCAAAGATTCGTAAAGTGTATGCAAAAGGGGATTTGTAATGTTGAAGTAACAACGCAATTCAGTCACAGTCACTTCAAGTAAAATATTGAAATTCAGCTTCATCCCTTTAGACTGGAAACCGATTCCAACGTTAGGAAAAGTCTAATAAGGTTGATAAGCAAATGATGATAATGGTAATATGCAAAACTACCTACAAGTCAACGACCCGAACTTTCTGAACTTCTTTGAAAACAAAAACAACCAGGATCAATTACAACCCTAACAATCAAACATAAATGAATCACTACGAAGTAGATACTAATCTGAAGTCGGAACTACACTCCATACCGGTACCACGTAACAACAATAATAAGTCTACCTACCGTGATGGAAACAAAAGGAAAAACAAAATAAATCAGGTGCTTATCGCCCCGTGCAAGTTGTGTAGTGCTCACGGGTTGTTCTGCTAAGCGAGCGCTATCAACCTATCAGTGCTGGCATTACGACCCAACCCGTTACGTACACACACGGCCTCAGTACCTAGCGTTCTATATATGGCTGTTTATGTACCACCACTTCATTGTTAAAGTTATATAAAGCATAAACACATTACATACAGTTCTCAATGGCATTATGCAGACTGAATGGTCGTAAAAAAACTACGAAATTCATAACAGACGGTTTTATGAGCAAGTCTTTTTGCAAGGAAGCTATAACCACGTGAAATTTATTGCGGATGGATGGCTGAAAAGAATTTAATCCGGACATAATAAACATCGTCCTAATTACCCATAATATGTATGGTATTTCTGACCTTATTAAATATTTTCCTTTGGAAACGATCTACACAGGAATAAATCATGTCTATGGGTGTGTGGGGCATCAGCGGCCCCGCGCCCCGCCCGTCCCCCACCCACGCCCCCTGGGATCGGGTAGCTATTGCTTGGAAGGCCACACAAACGGACCAGATCTATTTTTAACCTAAAAAGCCTGTTTATTGAGTCTTACCGGATATTTCGTTTAGGTTTTTTTTTACATTTCTCTTTATTACTGACTTACTGGTATTGTTTGAAGGCTGATTGTATAAGTCGCTGCAGAAACCTAAAAATATAAGTACCTATTGAGTTCTCTTGTAATATTGCCGACAGTCGATATTATTTCTATTGATACGTTCTCATTCTCAATAAAATTCTGCGATAAAATATTCATTGGGAGGCTTCTCCCGGTCGATATCGCTATGAAACTGATTACCGATTCCGTTCTGAAAGGTGTTGAAGAGCGAATATAATGAGATCACGCCAGTATATAGTAAAATTTTACTTTTACATCAATGGAAAAATTGTCATAAACAGTTTTGGGAACGGCGACTAAAAAAGACCTACCAATTCAGTCAGCAACTGACATCAAAAATGAAATAAAAGATGGTGCTACATTTCCACCGGCCCCCCAGTCAGCCTTGAACTTAATAACTTATTACCTACATGTACACAATAACTATGATTTCTGTCTGAATTATGAATAGACATTTTTAGTTACCTACCCAGGTTAATTGACGAAATTTCGGAGTAACTAATTTAATAAGTAATTTAAGTAGGTAATACGAAAATTCTGAAGGACACATCTCAGAATTATAAGAGATATTCCGTCCCCTTACCCTTTCCCACTTCCTTCCTTCTTGTCTAGCATAATTTCCTAATAAATAACTTGTAAGACAATGTAAGGCCCTACTAATACATACATCATCTTACGTTCGCCGTAACTTGGAACACGAAGTTTGTATGAACGTAAAATTTGTACCTCGAAGCCAATGAATGGCTCGTTCATTGCGGAAACTATGTAAGTAATGCCGAACATGCCGCCGCTGCCGTTTGGCCACTAAACTATTTTTAATTTATACAACAGTTGGACCCGCCGTACATTGTTGGAATGGCGACATGGATAGCGTGTTTAGTTCTCAACTTCGGATCCTAACGTGCTTCCTACAGCAATGTGGAAGTAACACGAGAGCGGTTAGTCTAGATAATTTTATGAATCGAATTGAATCTGTTTCGAATTAGTGTCAGATAATATTCCATAGTGATCGAATCCGAAATGAGTAGATCCGTAGACGAACTAAAGTAACCGATATAGCCCACCGGATTAGCAAGCTGAAGTGGCAATGGGCAAAGGCCATATTGCTCACAGAGCGGATGGCCGATGGGGTCGAAAAGTACTAGAGTGGAGACCACGGACTAGCAATCGCAGCGTAGGACGTCCACCAGCAAGGTGGACAGACGACCTTATAAAGGTCGCCGGAAAACGCTGGGTGCAGGTCGCTTCCAACCGGTATAAGTGGAAATCAAAAGGGGAGGCCTATGTTCATTAGTGGACGTCCTACGGCTGAGATGATAATGATGATGATGAATATTCCATTGACACAAATGAGAGACATAATGTTGAAAAGTCGCATTGGGCCACATTGCAACATACAAAAGCAAATCTTGAGTACATTTTACGCGACGTTAGCTCATTTCACATTCATAGCCCAAACAATACCATCTCTGATGACACGTGCAAAAAGGTACACACCAATTCCCAAATCGGCGAGAAAGACACTTTCGCTCTAAACATTAAACTTTCGGGCCCACTTTCAATCCCCGGCGCTATTTTTAGAAAGTTCGTCTGTAACCACTAGAAAAGCTCAATGGAATGTGATATGAAGACCTTCCTCGATGAGTCCCGCGGGATTATTGTCCCATCTCCGTGAACTGGTGAGAAAAATTGAGATATCTCGATAAACGACGAAACGGTGGCAGTTAAGTGTTAGTGCTAAAAATAGCGGGATCCAATTACGAAGTCCCTCTTCGTCTCCGGTGTCGCAGAGCAGTTAGTGAGCTCTCGTTAAATATGCAATTGAGAACGTGAACTCCGGCACTCTGTGACGATCCAACCATCTACCTTTGTCAACATCAAACATTATAGGCGACCCTTCCGAGTGCTCGGACAAAGATTTAGCCAATTTACGAGCATGTCATAGACCCTGTTAGACGTGCAGTTATGTTACCTTTTTATTTGATCGATGATAAAATTTAATAAAGCCCGTCTGGAAAGCCAATCCTTTATTACGTTGTGTTTTATGTTGTACCCTCATTTGAGGCTTTTATTTTCAGATTTAATTTTGGAATCATTGAACTCTCGGGGTCTTTACATGCCTAATAAGAATAATATGACAAGGCTAGGATATCAATAAGTAAACCACGATCTTCAGCACTGAAGTACCGAATATTTATAAGCAGAATAATGATTAAAAATTTTTTCAAGAAAATTTCAAGTACTTGAACTTGCGAACACGAAACCAACATTTTTCACAGGTTATTCTTATGAGTACATCATCGTTATTAAAATACTTTAACAACTTGGTTCACATCATCAATTATGTACCTTTTCCGCCGCCATTATTTACAAAGGCTTTTCCTAATAAACTCGACTTTACATACAGAGGACAATACTCATAGTCTTATAAAAAGAGGCTGTATTATACTTAAATAGGTTAGGGTTGGCCCCAAACTGGGCTTTTTACTTCGCGGCTTGGGATTTGACATATTGTTATTATCTCCCCTTCTCGGGGGTATATGAAGGAGTATGGCAACACCAAGTTAAGGTGTCATGCATTTACGTTATTATGCTGATAACTGTCCTTCCCTTTTTCTCTGGTCTCATGTGGTTTGGTATAGTGGGAAGCTCAATATGATTTTCTCTTCAATAACGATGTTGACCAAGAAAATAGTAAAAATAGACAAGACCTATTATTTTTTTTATTTATCAAGTTTTTATTATCCTGAGCAACAATGTTCACGACTCGTGTAAATTCGCTTTGTTCATATGGCAACATTAGCTTTTATTACACTTGTACCAAACTGCGAGAGAATCATATCTCGAAACTTCCATCGAGGTATTTATTTATACAACAACTACTAGCCGATTGCGGCTATGTATTTGTGTAAATGTTAATGCTCAAAGGGCTTAAAACAGGAATCATGGTCATCATCATCATCATCAGACGAAAGACGTTCACTGCTGAACATAGGCCTTAGACCGCCAGGCCGAACGATAATTCGCCACTTGCATCCATCGGCTACCCGCGACCCTCACGATGTCCTCGGTCCACCTAGTGGGAGGCCTGCCTACGCTGCGTTTTCCGGTCCGTGGTCGCAACTCGAGAACTTTTCTTCCCATCGGTTGTCATCTCTACGAGTGATGTGGCCTGCCCATTGCCACTTCAAATTAAATTTTATGAGCTATGTCGGTGACTCTGGTTCTTCGCCGAATAATATAACTAAAAAAGTCGTCGTAAAAGTGCTATTGCTCTACGCCGTTTAGATACATTAGTACGGACATACTTAGCTTGGAGAATCTGCAGCACACTCCATTTTAAAATGCAATTTGTGAACCGGGAGATTCCCGCTCCGCTCCATCCTCGTAGCACATTGATAAAGCACAAGCCCACATTTTATTGCATTTCTTGTGAAGAAGCAATACTTTGTAACAACAAAGTTATAACGGCACTTGGAAACACACAGGCCTTAGGCCCTAAACACACGATGAAACGCAACTACAACGAAACTGCAACTTCTAGTTACTACAACCGTTTCAAACCGGTTTCATCGGTTGCGTCATGTGCGCTCACTCATAAGAGTCTATGGCAGAAATTGAAATAAATCTCTTCAAGTAACTAGAAGTTGCAGTTTCGTTGCAGTTGCGTTTCACCGTGTGTTTAGGGCCTTACTAAACCATTTTTATATATTTGACAGGCCAATTGCTCTAGTGGTTAGTGACCCTGACTGCTATACCGGAGGTCGTGGGTTCTATTCCCACTCAGGATAAATGCTTATGTGATGAGCACGATTATGTGTTCTGTGTCTGGGTGTAATTTCATCTATAATATGTATGTATTTAGAAATATATAAGTATGTTTATTAGTTGTCTAGTACCCATAACACAAGCTCTGCTTAGCTTAGGACTAGATGGCGTTGTGTGATAGTTGTGGAATATTATTATTATTATATCAGTGCTGGCAATCTCAGAGAGATGTTCTTGGAGCAAACTCTCTGCAAATATTAACCGCGGTCTTAAAACAGCTATAGCTGTCAGTCAATATTCCAGATTCAGTCAAAAGATGGTCTTATCCATCCTCCTAGGAGTATGAAACCTACCTCTTCGCTAGTGCGCCCTGTGAAAAATATAAAAAAATGCGACATGAACATAAACAGATATAACTGGAACCATTTCCGTGACATCGTCCATGTGGACGGAATATACACAAATTTTATTTTCCGGTGTGAGCTCAGTAACGAACCGTGTTACATTTTAGATTTTCAACAGTTTAAATACAAACTGCTGCAAACAGTTTTCGACGACAATTGTTTACTGATTGCTTTTATTTCAAAACAACATGTTCGTAGTAATTTTTGGTAGTATATTTATTCAAGGAAAAAACACGTTCCCTGGCGAATAAAATGAAAAGCTTTGATCGTGCGACTTACTTCATACAAACTTACAGACTTGTCAATATTTAGTTTTGCGAATGAAGGTTTCTACGCGTTTGTAAATAAAACATGACTATATAGTAAGTTTTATACCTACTACATACTATTGTTTGCTATCGTGTATGTTACCTACGTTTGTAAAAAGTGTCTACTAATAAGTGTGCGTGCCAGTTCTACTGGATCTATATTTTCTCAAGGAAAATAAAATGCCCTAAAACACTTTATGTTGTTTATACATTATTCAGATTATTATCATAAAGTATTATTAGAATTCTATTCCTATAAATGAAATACCTCCCAGTTCTATTACCGGAACAATGAATGGACCAAATTATCCATCTAACAAATAACTGCTTTCCGCAAACACGAGATACGTTTAATATATTTGAGTATGACGTCAAAGAACCCTTGATGACGTCACAGGACAGCCGGGCGTCATGGAGCTGATGTAGCTCTCGCACAAAAAACGAGCTCTTTGCCAACTCAGAGACATCGCTCAACAAAAAGAAAGAATAAAAGCTTATCTTTTGTAATCATATTGATCCTTGGCTAAATCTTTTTGTGCCGAACACAAACTGTTATGACGACGATACACGTATTTCTTATGCTTCAATTTTGATTAAGCTATAAAATTGAATCGTGTAGATATAAAAACGAATCATGCAATGTCGGACAAACCCTTTCTTTCTGCACCCTTAAATCACTTTTAAATCGATTTGGTTGAACCTCGTTCAGTTGGAATTACGTATTCGATAAATAAGTAATGACCAATTCAAGTACGGTACGCTAAAGCTAAAGTAAATAAGTCGACACAACAACTAGCACAGTACACACAAACGTACTACCTATGTACTTATAAGGAAGTTTGTAAAGTAATCGGCAAAAGTACGAAGCAATCATGAGTTGGTCAAGTCACACTTAGCGGGCTTTGGGAACACGTCTGCAGATCTATTTAGTTTGTTTCATGATGATCTCAAATAAATAAACAAGTGTACCAGCTGTAAAGGTTATCTATTTAAGGTCACTGTAATAATAAAACAGAGGTCGAGTACAGTTAAATGTGAGATGAGAGGATATTAGAGTCCATGTTAGCTGAACATCAAACTTACTAGGTACATAAGTATGTGCGTGTATATATCAGGGTCGGACTGACAATATAGAATAGGGTATAGGCTAGCGGCAGGGCAAGGACCAAAAGGTTTGAATATGGTGCTCACGCAGGCTAGATTCTGGGCCCAGTTTTTGCAACCTAAGCGTACTAGACCAGATTGTTAGTTTATACAGTCAGAGAAATTTAAAAAAGATTTTTTTTTGTTTTGAAAGTTTCTGAAAGGTGATAACTTGGGCAAGTCACCCGGGTCATTCCAGCCCAGTCCGACCCTGCTGTGCGCTATGTAACCCCCTCTGGGTTAGGCTAGGCTACATTAAAAATAAGAAAATGGGAAAAGTGGAAGTTATGCAGATACTATTATTTAGAGAAATAGATAAGATAGAACTAATTAGAGATATGTCTTTGATTCCATTTTTCGCATCGATTTTTTTGGTTTGATTGATGTAATGATGTGTATAACGTCCAAAATCGCAAAAGCGCTTCTGTGAACAAATAGTTATTGAACATGATATGCTAATGAACATGATACGTCATCTTTGCTTCTAGATTGAGGTCAAGAGCAAACCAAATAAAAATAGTAAAAAAAGTTTAGAATTCTACAGTAGAACTGTTTTTGTCCATAAATTAGTTGATATAAATAAACATTAACAGTATTTACGCAATCAATTAGAGAAACTAAATATACACTAGGATTACTAGTCACATAAACTAGGCACCTGTATTTTCTATACTGACAATCAATTTCAATTCAGCTCGTGAAATATTGTAACAATTGGAACTTTCTGAGTATTAGTACTCGTAAATAATTAACAATAAATTGTAATATAGTTGGGAAAAGGCTAAGCAGATGATGATGATATAATTAACAATAAGTAACGTCACCATGAGACATTAGAAATGGAAGGAAGAATTGGCCGCGGAAGGTAAGACCCTCGGTGGCTCGGTTGAAAATGAGCGTCGGATGTACTGAATCCGAAGGCCGCAGGTTCGAATCCTGCCCACGGATTGAATTTTTCTTTCTCAAGAAAATCTTTAATTAACAATTGTATTTTAGCAAAAAAATGTACTTCTTTTTTGGAGTATCATCAAATGAGTCCTCCCTTACTGGGTGGAGCTTTGGGAGACCGTCAAACTCCATTGAATAAAAACAAAGCTATTATTTAGATTTATTCAGATTTATTTATATTATATTCGTTCATCCGTGATCATGGCGCTTGCAACAGTGCCGAAATATCGGAAACTCAAAACAAATAGTAAACATGGTAAATATCCCGTTTAAAATCTAAATAATAGTTGTAGTGACAATGTCAGCCTAAAAAAAAAAAAAAAAGCAAAGACGTCTGCTCGGCATGAGGCCCGGAGTTCGATTCTCAAGATTGGAGAAAACCCTTATGGGTTTTTCCATTAGGGTTTTACCGAATCTCCAGTCACGGAGCTGACATTTTCACCTCGTTTATGGTAAAAAGCTCATCCTCTAATTGACGACATGTGGTTGTATCATGTTCATCTCAGCCTATGTTTTTGTTGACTACAAGCGCGATATTATACCTGTGAATATTGCTTTTCATCATCATCTGCCCAGCCTTTTTCTTCCCAACTATATTGGGGTCGGCTTCCAGTCGAACCAGATGCAGCTGAATATCAATATTTTACGTGGAGTGACTGCCTATCGGACCTCCACAACCCAGTAACTGGGTAATACGATACTCTATGGTAAGAGTGGTTGTCAGATTTTAGAGCTTCTGACTAATAGTAACGATTGTCAAAGATCTACAAATGACAGCCGGGACCAACGGCTTTACGTGCTTTCCGAGGCACGGAGGAAACTCGCTATGACCGATGGTCACCCATCCACAGACCAACCTCGACAAGCGCGGCTTAACCCGGAAGATCGACCTATGCGGCTGTAATTATTTAGCCACAAGCTCCTCCTCTTTGAATATTGCTTTTCAATTAATAAAAAAACAAATTGGTTTATTGTAATAACTGCTCCATCAATAAAATACTTATCTGCATAAATAAATATTTAAATATATTCCAGGATCACGTTCTGTGTAGTTGCAAATAATAAATAAATCCACTTTCATTTTCAATTCACAAAGAATTAATCTTTCACGTATTATTTGTTCAGACTGAAAACGAAATAATTAAATCTACCTGCAATACTGAAGGATTTATCGGCAATATGTGACTGAAAATCCTGAAAACTGTTCGAAAATAAATTTACTAGATGCCATCTGTTATGGACTGCACACTATTTCTACAATTCACAGAGCTGCAAAAATATATATCATTTTTCGATCCCACAAAATCGAATCGAGTATTATTATCGAGTGAATAAAACCTCCAACGTTTGTAAGAATTTATGCTTGCAACTATACAAAAATTACTGAACAGATTTGGATGCAATTACGCACAGATAGATTTATAACCTACATAAACTCATAGGATACTTTTACCTAGGGGTAATAATATTATAATATTTATTCGGTTTTAATATGTTCCGGTGGAATAATATTCAAATTATACGAAGACGAAACCGCTGGCAATAGAAGATGTTTTTGAAACACGTTATTGCGTTTCTAGGTTTATAATTAAAAGCTGATGGAAGGCGATCATTAGTTCCGTAATAAGTGTGGTAATCAACGTATTTATTACTCAACTAGTGTTTGCCCGCGGCTTCGCTTGCGTTATTTTAGAATTTGAGAAACAATACGGATCGTGTGGCGCCATCTGGAATATGAACGTAATTGTTTTCTCGGCAACAGCTCTCTTCTGTTATTCGGGATGTAAGATACCTTATATCCGTGTCTATACTCCTGACAACGTATATGCTAAATTTTGGGATGATCGATTCAGTAGGTAGTAATGCGTGAAAAGGTAAAAAACAAACATACTTGCATTTTTATTATTAGTTTAGATCAGTAATGTTATATCTAGGTACATAGTTTGCATAGGAAACGTCCTTATTTGAGCGACATTAATTTCAAAGAACCGTGTTTATTTTAAACATTAGACTATCATTTTTGGGTTGATTTACAGTATCGCTGCAAATTGAACGTACGATAGCATTGCTCTTCTCTCTTGCATTCCGCGTGATACCTAAAAAATAACTAATTATCTGACTCGATGAGTACAACTTGTCGTCGTTTAAAACAGAATCTATGCACTGGTTTGAACACCAATTCAAAACATAATTAAAATTCCACACCTCGAAACAATTACAATTTAAAAAAATATCCAACTTACTACCTACAATTTAAATCAGTGTAGATTTATATCCTAGAAAACTATTGAAAAAAATTAGTAATAATTTAAAATCGCGAATAATATTGAAATAAAAGTATACACATTTTTTTTTTATTATTTGAAACTCTCAGGACAAATATAAGAAAACTCAAAAAGTGAAAAAAAGAAACAGCGAGATTTGATCCAGAGACCCCTTGCACGAAAGTCAAGCAGGATACCAACCAGACTGGCTAGTACGCTGACAGTGTTTTCAAATAGCGGTTCTTATACAAATGTCAACAATGACTGAAAATCAACATATTATAAAATTGCTAATCCCCGAAAGGGAATAGCGTAATTATACATATCCTATTAATAGAAGAGCAGTTTAAGGAATATTTGGGGAAAAATTGACTAAATAATATCCAGTGGTTTAGCTTCCAACTAAAAACAAACAGATAAAAACAACAAAATTTAAAATTGCTTATCTCCCAGGAAAAATAGCGTAATGATACATAGCCTATCAACAGAAGCATATTATTAGGAATATTTGAGGAAAATTTGATCGACAACTTTACAGTAGTTTAAGAGATAGATCAAATCAAAAAAACATAAAAAAATTCGAAAGAAAAAAAAAGTTGATTTGGCATCAGAATCGATCCCTTATCTCGAAAAAAATACAAAAAGAAAAAAATATTCAATGTACAGGAATGACAGCTCTACGATTTTATTATATGTAAAGATTAACGTTTATATGGGTTGGTACACACAACTACAAACTCAAGGTTAATAAAACCAATATATCGTGGTCTTACTTTGTGTAATCTTTCCGCAAACGTAACAATCAGGTTATACTGGTTTTGGATACCGTGATAATGTATCCGTCTGTACAAATACCCTAGATTATATCGCCTTCAGACATTTTATCAGTATGTACTAAGTAAACATTAATAAAGACTGAAGAGAACTGGTTTTAATCAAAACTAATATAGAGCTACTAGCTTTTGCCCGCAGCTTCGCTCGACGTTTCCCCCATTTCTTCTCCTTAAAAAAAGTAGCTTAAAAGCGTCTCCAGGTCTCTGTGCCTTAATTCATAGAAATCAGTTCAGCGTTTTAGGAATAAACGCAACGATCTAAAAAATTAAAAAATGGCCGCCATTCGGGAGGTGTTGAAGTTAGATTTTTTTTTAAAGCAGTTTTCTCGATGAAAATGAATCTAGAACATCCCCTTCAAATATGGGTAGTTGGAATCCAAACACACTGTACGTATAAAGGTTCACTTCGTGAATTATTTACTAGAAATCACGAGAATACGATCACGAGAATACAACATAATAATACTAACCAATATTATCGCGAGTGACACGGCATAGTTTCACCTTTCTATTTAATTTTCAGACACGTACAGCACACTCATTGATCAGAATAACAACTAAGCTATCGACCATTAACATCGAAGATAAATGGAGCGTCCCACCCACACAGTGTTAATTAAATTTCAATTACCATTTACAACAGTTTCCTGCAAATAAATTCGGCAAAAAGGCAATGTTGAGTATTATGTGGCGATGAGTGTCATCAAAGGGTCGTTACACACGTCATGGAAATGTGAGAGCGTCCGGCCTGGGCGCGCTCATTAGTCGCGGCGCTTACATAAACGGTCGTGTGCGCTGTACCTATCGTACATCTGTCTGATAAAGCCCTCGGTATGGGGGCAGGGTTAAAAGTGGAATTTTGGGGAGTTGCGTCATTATTCGGTAATAATGACGGTAAATCTCTGTTGATGTAACTATAGATGTGTCTGTCAATGCCTATTCACAAACAGATGTTGTTTCTATTGACCATTGTCTTGGTATCAGTATTCAATGGCCAACCATTGGGGTCAGCTTACAGCTCTGATCCTTTATTCACTGTATTGCACCCAGCACTTTTATCTACGCCAAGTGTCACCCTACCTTTTCAATATTGAATCGAAAGAATGGCTGATGTCGACTTACTTGCCAAAAAAATCCATCTTCAACTTACATTTGAGTATTCTGAATTTCATTTTGCCATAGATTGTGGAAGCTTTTAAAGCAGAAGGACTGAAAATATTCTTAGATTGCCAAAACTTTGGGCGGCCTTACACATTTTTGGCTGAAATTGGTACTTCTCCAAATTATGAAATACTACTGAGTTATTACTTGTAATTTATGGAACCTTTCTGTTCTGATTATGAAACAGCGAAGCCTACTAACAATAATAATATTACTAACAAGTCAAATCGATAGCAGTGAATGTTGAATGATTTATTTTTCTTAGTTATGCTTGTAATATTTTTGTTGAAGTATAATTATCTGCACTTGGTCGTCGATAAGCAGTAAATATAAGTTCAATCTTTGATTCTTTCTTTCGATTCATGATTAATTTAATTTTGAAATCTTCTTCAATATTTCCCGCGACATATAAATTTTTGATTTTGTAACAGAATCAAGTAGCCACATTTCACTCAACTTAAATACCTTTATCCGCAAGAATTTCATAAAATCACCTACTACGTCTAATATTACAGCTATCTGTACACACCCCATTTGCTTCTTCCACTTTCATACACCTGGTCATACAAGCAAGATATACGTAGCTTTAAATTTTAAAGCTCTCAGAACATGTGCAATATCATGTTTAAAAATATTTTTACCTCCCAACAAAAGGGAACGTAGTGAAGCGCTCTCAAAAACTTAAGGCGGGCGTCGACGAACTGCAGCTCTTCAAGCTCAAACTCTTAACTACTACAGCTTTACGTGTTTCGGCGTCACTCATTTCTGGAGTGTAATAAACAGTCTCTGCGCGGGAAACACTGGAATCTAGAATTAGTCCAACAACATGCAACTAAGTGTACCTCAAGTACCGTTTGTTGGCGACGATACGACTTGGTAACTTGGTACTTTAACGACAGTCGTTCGAGGGCACTTGCAGTACAGTAAATTGAATTCGTGTTCGCGTACATGCACTCTCGTCTTATTAAGTTTGTAGCTACATCCTCTGGGCTGTCTGCTGTGATGCTAAGCTGAACGTGGGATAGCAAAGGTACATTTTGTATTGTGACGGAGAGTTGGATCTCGTGCTGAAATAATAACAGCTGCACTGGCTTCCCTAGCTCGGTTTAAGTTATCCATGCCACAGGAAAAACGTTATCCTGACTTTCATTCGTAGATCTTTCACTGATTTTACAAAGGGGTGTCTATTACCCAATCAGAAAAAATGCTTAGCAGATAAAGGCCACAGAAATAAGTCTAAAATACCTACAAAAAATAGGTAGTAACAGGAGTGATTGCAAATAACAAACAGTCCAAAATAAAGAATGTGCTAATACATCATAAACTATATCATACTGCAATAAAGTCCTATATTGTACAACAGAACACAAATCACCGATACCAAAGATAGATAGAGCACGAAACAATTTAAACTTGTAGATGTAGTACCCTTCAATCAACAGAGTGATTGACAAAGTTTAATCCTCGATTAAACTATTAATGTTTTATTAGGTGACACGTTCGGTCCAGTAGACTGAATCGAATATCTCCCTTTTCATTATAACTGAGAGGCTTTTGAGGCATCCTTGATAAACTTAGGTTTTGAACTATCTCTTGAGAACTGTAAGGCCCTTGCGATTTCTAGAATTGATCTTCGTAAACTTCGTTCACATTAGCATTTTCACTTGGTTCCATACTTTATATGAGTAATTGCGTAGACATAAAATTACGTTTGTTCACGTGGATGTCGGAACTGATTAAAGTTTTTTTGTTTCTAAAATAAAAGTAGCCTAAGTAAGTTACTCCTTATTACATCAGCTACCTGCCAATAGAAGTTATGTATAAATGAATTTAATAAATGTATGGAAACATAAAATTCATTCTTTTATTTCACTTGTTTAACTTATTAATTACAGTTTTCAAATATTTATTAAAAAAAAGTAAAAAACAAAGGTAATAAAATGGGTGCTATTTAAACCGGCTTCTATTTAATCCTACACTGGCCACAAAATTACTTAGTCAGCCACAAACCAAATAAAGTTTCCCTATTATGTGTAAAAAAATCTACCTAAGCAGGGTCGACGAAGCCCTGCTTCGCAGGGCTTCTATTTCTGTGTACAAGGTTTAAAGGAACCTAACCAAACCGAACTTCGGGGTGTCCCTGAAATCTTGCTAAGTGGCTGAGTTAGTAATTTTGTGGCTCGGTTTATTATTTCCCTAATAAAATTATAAAATACAGATCTGCCGGTGACGAGTTATTACACTTTATTTTTCATTTGAGTTAAAAGGATATTTACTTATACTTTTTAGGATTTTAACACTATTTTCAGATTTCAAGTGACATACTCGTATTTTTTTAGATCCTTGCAATCTCAACATTGAAAAAATACTACCCTCCATACTGTTCCAAAACATGTCCCTCATTAGTAAATTCGGTAAACTTTTCATCCTTAGCACATAAAATTTACATCAATATAGTCGTACGAATAGATAACCACCTGCGTCACATTCAAACCCACAATGTAACGTAACGCCTCAGTATCGAAACCAACACGCACACTTTACTACTAATTACCACGACAAACACGCTTATCGCTCCTAATTAATTTTCCGCTTGTTAACCCAAGATTGGGATCATACGTGTTTTAATAAAAAAGGATAAACGACTAAGCTATAATATAATATCTACATCCTAATTTGTTTTGACGGAACAAAAACATTTTACGTCACGAAATTCAAATGCTACTAAAAATACAAAAGGAAGTTTAGAATTAAAATGCATGCACCGGCATCGCTATAAAGTTCTGCAAATACTCTTTTTTTGTAAAATAGGGGTTATATAGTAAAAAGTTAAACAATGAATGTTGCTAGCACGAGTACAAAGAGCAAATATCATTGTAGTAAGTGAAAAATGTAAACTATCTGTGTAAAACATTCCGTTTTATAACTTAAAGTATGAACATCGCGCTCGCTGACACGCTACAATAGATACAGTCTGTCTATAGAGCGCGAGCGTACATATGTGTATGTGTGTGTGCCGAGCCCGCTTCGTGACAACAAGCGAACATCGAGTAAAGGCTCCTTACAATCGACGGAGATACCATGTAACCCCTTCCCCACTGAATAGTGTCAACTTATGCCGTACTATATATCACACAAACCCTCCAAGATAGAACTTCATTTGAATACACATATTTTATGTTTACATTACCTACTTTCCCTAAAAGAATAATAAACTCGTATCAGACACTATAAATATCTTAGTACGGAGTGTTGAAAAAGGTTGAATCAAGTTTATGTTCTCAAATAGCCTTCGCGACCTTCAAACAAACTTTAAAAAGCCAACGGAACTAATTGTATATTTACTATTCATGTAGGTCATTCCATTCCGATTTCACGTGATTAAAATCAATTACAATGTGAAAAGCGAATTTGTTAGCTATTTATTATTGCGAAGTTAGTGAAGTGTAAACAAATATGTAAATTAGTGAAAGATTGAATCGGGGAGCACAATTGTTTCGACGGATTCCTTTGTTAAAATTCAATAGCTGTCTAAAACACGTCTGTAATTGTGTGACGCTGTCAGCACTTCGTGGCACTCCATGCCGATTGTGGCGCAACTTACGTTTTAAGTGGATCTGAATGCTAAACAGTGAGGTTCGTTTACCTCGGCGGTTTGCATAGATTATTCTTGTATAAAATGGTTTTGCTGCACACGCCACCGGAAACCCGATAACGGAGGCAGTGACGTATGAACATGAATTAGAAGCGGAGCACGGGCGGCGCAGTGCACCGTGCACCGGTACCGCGAGCAGCGCGCGCGGGGCTCCGGCGCAGTGCGCGGGCGCGGCGCTGCAGCACGCCACACACGCGCCACCACCACCCCGTTACACCATCAGACACGCGATTCAACACCCACACTTTACATAAAACACTCGTAAATAGACTACATAAAACTTTTTTTATCTGACTCACACCTAGTTCCAAATGGTAATGTGGAAAATGCGGTCGTCTTCATTTTCATACAAATGGTAGAAGCAGCCACAATGCAATATTGAGATGTTACGTGACAACTAAGTTTTGTTCTAACGGCGAAGAAAAAAACAAGCCCGACAGTTATTCGAATAAAGAGAAAATCGATAATAATATCTACGACTAACGGGCGCACGGTCACGCGCGCCGCCCTGAACATGATTGAAATCTGTTTGAACTGCACTGATAGAATATTTTACATCACTACCTATCTTACTCAATTTTCATTTTAAACATTATGGTTCATATTTTCTGTTTCTTGTTCGTTAAAACGCTATGAATTAAGTCAACCTTTTTATTATAAAATATACTTATAGAAACCCTGCGTTGCTCGTTGCTACATAATTAGGCACTTAGAAGATTTGAACCGCGAGTTGTAGCACCGCCCGCCTCGTAGCAGCGTAGCGCGCTCGTAGCGTGTGCTACGAATCGCGGAACACTGCTACGAATGATTTGCACTCAAGCGCTTTCGCATGTTTATTTCTTGAGCCTCGACTGCCATTAGCAGCACTTATAAACGCTATTTACGAGTTCCTAAGATTACGAGCGTTACTTCATAAACAATAGGTTGTATAAATAAACCTGTTTTTATTTCTCCATCGATAGAAAACTATAAAATATTCGGCTTTAACTCTAGTTCTTAGCTTACAGAGCAACCTTTATAACCTCTAAACAGTTTCTAATTAAAAGATCTTCAGAAGAGTAGTCAATGGCAGTATCACAAATTATAGTGAGAATACTTCCGTAATGCAAAGCTGCAATTTCGTAGGTTTTGACAAGAATAATTTCGCGAAAACCCGGTATTTCGTCGCATTAAAGTGTCGTGCTACTGTCGACATCTTGCTTTCGTACAAATCTAGTTGAGAGCACGTCTTCTTGCTTCAAAAAGTTCGCCTTGCAAGTTGCAATAGGACTGAATAAAGCTAGATTGAAGTTGAACTAGTCCTGAATTGGTACGACAAAAGTCATAAACAAAGTATAAACATAGAATTTTGATCTTTGCTATTTATTTATGTGCGTGTTACGGGATACCATAATTTGTGTAATAACAATAAAAGCCGAATGCGGATAATCCTTTCGATTTCATATTCATAATACGCAAATACTATTTCAACCTTCGAACATATAGAAAGTTGTATATCTATTATGTATCTGATACATAAATGTATATGAATGTGTATAATTTTTGTTTGGAAAGTAGATAAGTTAACGTCAAAAGAGCTTATCGAGGCGCGACGTAACGTGGGTTTGCGAGCATGGCCGGACCTTTAGATAAAAAGCAATTTCACCGATAGAGGGGCACCGTGTCTTATCGACATCGTAACCCGCACTCGACCTGAGTTTGGCGTAAACGACGCACCTCTACTAAGTGCACGCAATTACTGGCTCCAGAGAATTCCCCTAAAGGAAGACGTAGATACCATCCAACTATCGGTATTGTCTGTAATGATGAACCCACTCGTACGTGCCAACGAGGAATCGATCAACAATGTTTTACGAATTTCGAAGAATATGTAAATTGGTATCGAAATAGAAATGTAGGTTGTTTTGTATGCAAGACTTTCAATGCCTTCAAATCGGTTTCCGTCGTTCGAAATAAATTTGTCAAATGCAACCATTGACCTATATCGCAGCGTTGACTTTCGAAACACATTCGAATAGTTGCTACATTACTGATTTGTTTTAGATCTCGTTAGAATGGAACTAGTAAATACACGGTACAGTTGATTAATCCTTGTGAAATGGGTCCGAGTGTCTATTAACTAGAGTTCGATGCTCGATACCTATTATCAGTCCATCGTCCGATAATACCAGATAATCCGGTGTGTCTGCACGTAGTGGACGATGCAGACGTAAGCTAAGGAAGCAATACGCGGCTAATCCCGCCACGCTGATGGAAAGATCGTCTAATGAATCGATCGCCCAGTAACAGGAAACTCCTACATAATATCGTACTTTAACGATCTTCTCAACAAAGTTTATTAATCTACTTAATATTGGCCAACAGGCGCGGAGGCCGTTTTGCCTTTAATTTACTAAGAATTATGTATTTTCCTTAGGTTCTTGCTGTGACATAATAAAATGGAGATCGCAAATTGGGTGTCGAAGTTATGAAATTCTATTTAACATGAAATTGTGTCATATTTTTCTACAAAACCCAAAAGAAGGCGACTTTGAGGTACCTGAAGGATCTTTTTACTAAAACCCCATTACTTATTTTTTGTCCGCATTCAAAGTAAGAGTATGCTAAAAGTCTCCAAAATCAGTTTCTAACATTAAAACATAAGGACGAAGCGGCGAATGTCTGTATTCTCCGACACACGCGTTACAGCATAGCGTCTATTCCTAAACTATTGATCTGAAGAGGCCGCCAGCGACACGCATCAGCCGACGTCTGGAACACTACTACCACAGCACAGAAACAACCGACACAAACTCTCGTTACACAATCCATTGCGTTATTTTTAGACCTAACTTACTAAGCCTGCCGGTAAAAAGCTCAATGGAAAGGTATTTCGTAATAGAGCGATAGTGACGTGGGTTTATTTGCGCGGAGTTTCATTGATGTGAGGGTCATTTGCATGGCAGCGTGTGTAATGTGAAAATTGTTGGCATTAGGGTGCGGTACCTTTCAGTTGGGTGAGTCGGAGCCTGCGCAAGATAATGAGCTCCATTGTGGCGGGCTGCGGGTCCGGTGGGGACAGCTGCTGTCTGGAAAAATGAACAGAAACACACTTTACAAACTAGTTTTGCAGACAAATAAAACAAATTGTAGGAGAACACATGGTACAAATAAAAATACAAATGTACAATAAGAACATAAATATTTAAATACGAATCTAACTACAGTAGGAATCAAAGCTAGAACTAATAAGGTTAGCCAACCACAAACAGTGACGGCAAACGCACAGAGTGCTCGTCTAAGTTAATGAATAATTTGAGAGGAGGATAGCGCTCCCCCCCCCCTCTCCCACTCCCGCGGGACTCACTGACTGGTTAGACTCAGAACTTGCTCCTCCTATTTGTTCTGCTCCTATAACACAAATATCGAGTTGCGATGGAATGTTTATACAAATACTGTCTTAATTGTTCTTTGATGTCAAGCGAGACAGACGACCTTGTATCTGGGGTATCATCAGAGAAAGGAGTATGTTTATTTTTATCTGATAGTACATATAGAACCAAAACCCTCGCTTTCCGTTTTTTGTCGAATAATACGCCCAATTTTACTTCTCACGTTATAGTCATAATTACCATATGTACGATCTCAATCCTTTACTGACTCCATGAATAGTTTTTGCGACTATAAATGGTTGCGAAACACGTAAAAAGCTCCCCTATTTAAGTCAAAGCTTTCACCACAATGATTGATATTCCAATAATAATACATATCTTTACCGACTCAAAAGTCATAAAATGACGACACGCGCGTCGCTCCAGATAGCTTTACTGGAGCGACCCATAAACTAAGGTACCTACTCAAAATTCCAGCGATCGAGGTTTCATCTAGGTTAGAAAATATTATATCGAAATTCATATATGAAAAGAAAACGGTACTGATTTAAGGCTACGTTCAAGTGCTGTCGGTGTAATTCATTCCTATGGTATTTGGAGTTGTCAGTTCATAAAATATAGTTTAAGATTCTCTGATCGTGTTTCACAAAAAAATATTTATTACGTTGATTGAAAATAAATATCTAGGCCAATGGTTATTAAAAGCCGTTAAAAAGTATCGGATAAATTGATATATATGGTAACCAATATAATGTAATATCATCGTGAAATGGTCGTCAATTTTAACTGATCAATCATCATTTGAATGTAGACCACCGCTTTGATTTTATAGAACTACAAATCTAGTTTTATCTATCACATAAATCATGGTAATCTCATAGTTATGGTAATAGTATTCAGAATCTGCTGCGGCAGTCAAACGTCATGATTACACTAATCTGATTGTTACCAATTGCTGAGATTATCACATCCACGGGAATTTCTCCTAGAACTGTCTGCATATAAGTGATTAGATGGATCATTGTTCTTTGACGACCAACTGCTCGCATATAACTTCTAGCATAAAACCAGGAGGGTGATCATAAAACGTGTGACAGTGTAACTTTAATTTGTCAGCATTTACTCATCAAAAGCTGCATTTAAGTAACGGGTGACGTAAGTAAACACCCTTTCATTAAACTATTTGTACACAGGTAGAGGTTTATGTTTGTAATTACAGGTGGCGGGTCACGGGACTGGGTCCCGGGCACACGCAATATGGCCGCTTTGTCCCAAAGAGTAATGAGTAAATGGAATGCGCTTATTTGTCACGGGAATAAAGAAAACGTAGGGTACGGGAAAAGAATTGTCTGCCATTAAACGGTAGCCGCGCATCATATTACATTGTCACGATTAGGGTTTAGGTAAATCAATGAAGTTGGTACCTACTTCATAGCAACTGTAAATTACCAACAAGCCTAGGCAGACTTCTTCAACGATTTAACGTAAGTGACAATCACGTTCACTTATCATCGCTCCATTTACTGGCCAATCCTTGCCTTGCCTTACCGCCCACAAAATATATTTTACGGTGAAACCGGAGCCACTGTCGTAAATTTTACAACGAAACCGTGCCCCAATAAAAGTTTCTTGACACATACTTTTCAATTTTATGTTGGTGTGAATTATGCAGATTTATTACAGGCGCACATTAATATGCACCGACTTATTTACGTAAGGACAGATCTTATCGTACTGTTTGTAAATGAAGGGCGCTATATACATTTAATACACCCATTAGTTCTAATTATGTGTGTTAATTGTTTCGGTGAGCCACATTTTATTGTTTTTAAGACGGTACTATAGTATGCGTAGTACTATTTTTATAACAGTAATACGTTTCATTGGCCAAAAGAATTATATTATATTATGCCATTTAGATTCTTAATGGCATACCAAGTTTTATTTGTTTAAATTAACCCAAATGTTCAACAATAAAGCATAGTATTCATAACTAAGCAAAGTAGGGTTCCCCGTGATATGAATTCAAATAAAAGTTATCGTCAAAACCGTTTAAATATAAAGTTGGCTGCAAAATCTTTACAAAGAACCAGTCAAGCAAATCATAATTTCCCGATTGGTTAGGAAAACGATTTGTTACTGAACTAAGAAACTCGGCGATACCTAATCAGTTAAAAAGTTTTGCTCCTTTTCTTTGTTATTGTTCGATTCCGCCGAGGTTCGCTGTAATATCAATAATATGTCGAGTCTCCTTCCCTTCTCAGAAGAAAAACATTGTTCCAATACTTAATAATTTACAAAGGAACAACTTTGATATTAAACACTCAAAAGAGATGTGAACAAAAATTGTTGGAGTCAAAGCGAGCAGCGAGCGGAGTGAGGAGAGCGCTTGGAGCGACTGAAGAGCGTGCAGCGGGGGTTTTACTAGCCTGACCTTATTGCTTTATTAACTTTTATGACGATAGATATTGTTTCTATCTGGCACACAACTAAACTCAGTAACAAACAGTCAGCTTTATACTGCGCCCGGATTCGATTTGTATGCTTTTTCTGTAGGCAAGGCTTCTATTTCAAATAACACAGATCATCATTAAATATGTTCATTATTGCGTCGTACAACCTCCACAGCATGTACCCTCCATAAGGAAGTCTATCTCATTGGGTCTGAACCCTCCATATTTTCTTGCTTCACATAGTAAAAAGAAATAAGAAAAATATTAACGTGCTGCCTTGACCGGAACTAAGGTTTCGCCTTTTCCGCTACTCAGTCCACGCAACATGGCGGCGCTTCCGGTGCTAAAAATCAAGTCGCTGTAAATGTGGCTGTCCCCAAGTATTACAGCTTGTGACACAGGAAATTTTATAAATGTAGTATTATTTCTGACTGTTATTACCACTCAATACTGTTGGGTTTGACTTCTTCGTAAATTTAGATGTTGATTTCGTTAATGGGCAATATAAAGATATGCATAAAAATGTCCTTTATAAAATAAAGTGCTTATTGCTTCTCGTAAAACCGTTAGACCAGCTACGTTGTTATTCTTCAGATAATACATTATTTATAACTGTTAATGTCGTGACGACCTGACAATCATAGGATTCCATCTCATTTCTGGGAGAAAATATAAAAAAAAACTGGAGAGAGCGGGGAGAGAGGTATCTCCACTTCTCAGACAAACCGCCCATTATGCAGTTTTATTATGAAAAAAAAGAAATACTAATGTTTATCCCCTTGACTACAACCTTAAGCCCCATTTACAAAACTCACGAATGGCCTACAATTTGGGCCAGACCTAATTTAATCTACTGCCAATAAATCGTTCAAAAAAATGTTTTCAATTCAGCCTTCCAGTAAACGTAATGCCTACTGCTTTAGGTAACGTGTTATGTAAAAATGGTAGCTTACTGGTCGTAATAAATCATTATTATCCATTGAGAGAATGTAAAATGAGGAACGAACTCCACATCGAAGCGACTGCTTATTCAGTCGGAAATACCAGTACATTAATACAATAAAAATAATATTATTTTGTTGCTGAAAAATGATCAATAACAATATGGATTTAATGTACAATATCGAATAACATGACAAACTGAGTGCGCTGATAGTTTTACGCTTATGTATGGTTTTACTGAGAGCATAATAATTGATTGAGTGAAATTGGGGCCAACAAAAAACGTTCGTAGCCAAGTGAGCTACGCCGTAGCTCAGCGCGTAGCAAAGCTACTGCGTAGCAAGATGCTTGGATTATCTATAGCAGGGTTTTTCAACATTTATCATGGCACGACACCTTTAGTAAGAAGAAATATTTATATATACATTATATTCAGAGGGTCGCGACCCACAGGTTGAAAAACCCTGACCTATAGGAAGGTTGCTTTATTCTATGTGTATACGTCATATTAGTTGCGCGAGGTTGCAATGATATTGCAAGTCAGAGCTTGTAAATAAATAGCCATTTTATCTATTACGAGAAGGCAACCCTCCATTTCTGCATTTCTCTCATGTTCTATTCAGACTTACTATTCTTTACACTGTAGCTTTATATTGAAAAGCCCAGTTCCGACATCAACATAGACGCCATCAAATCATTATGTAAAGAGCGAGGCAATAAAAAAGTAACACCTCGTGAGTGACGGCGCCGGCAAACCTCGTTCGGAATAAAACCAAGTTCTGCAGCCGACTTTACATTCATCGCTACATTTTCTAATCCAGCCGCTTGCAACCGCTGACAGCGCTTTTTCATTCTGACGTTTGAAATGAACTATTTCGATGTATTTCGCCTTTCGGGATTTTATTGTATTTTACTGCAATCTACGAAGCGTCGTCATAAAAGTGTCATCATTCAATATTTTTACGAGTTGTTCTATATTTTATTGGCGTGTTGCTGAGGAACTTCGTAGATAAAGCACGTAAAGAAGTGGCGTCTCTGGATATATTTTTATATTACACTGTTTTACAAAGAGATATTTATATACATACGTAAGTTTTTTTTAACATAATAAAGACGTCAAACTACCAACCCGGAAGGTAAAACTTTTTACAAGTCAGGTGGTGGTATGAATAATAAATGAAATTATTAACATTGATTTTAAATAAACTTTTAATTTGGAATGTTCGTATTTATCTATCGGCTCCACATGTTTGTCGTGATTCAAAAAACAATGATTTCTGATGTGTTCTTAATGTACGAATGTCGTGACTGACAATATTATCTACATTCATCCGTACTCAACAAATTAATGCATTTATAAATCATATTTCAGTACAAGTTCACGTCGATATTATCATCACGGAGAGTAAAAACACATTACTGTGCAATATATTTTGCAGTGGAACTACACTTCAGTGATATTTTCACAAAGTTAGGTATAAATAATGAGTATAATGTTTCGTAAACAGAGTAGCTTTTAATTCAACAAGTAATTACTGTCGATAGTACTCGTTGACACGCTACCTCAACACGGCAACATGACAATTTCCGATAAACAGCCCAATGACCTACAATTATACATCGTTATACAAACAGCACTCGTGAATGGACAATGTTTCCTCCTACATTAAACATAATTCCACCGAAGACACTCATTATTCACAGTACAAAACTAATTTCCAAAGTGTCACTACGGAGTCTGACGGCAGATCAAAAAAATATAAAATAAAAGAAGCGAGACCTGAAATTTGTCATACAACTGACTCCAACACAATTGACTCGCACTTCTCATACTACTTTGTAGTGTGAAGACAATGCTAGAAGTAGTGTAGTAGATAAGAATAGTTTGTGCATCGACTTTAATTTGAATTTAATGGCGACAAAATGTTTCGTTTTAGTACCTATCCAATGTCCAGTTCGCCTGTGATTCCTATTCTGCCTGAACGCACACACTGAAATATAACACCGGGTCATGGAAAATTACCTATATACTATGAAGGTTGTTTTGTTGTTGACACAGATGATACGATGTTTTTATAGCTGCCTTGCCCATGGTATAAGGAAAGCTGTCGTCTTATGAATGGTAAATGTAATTTTGCCGACATCTGTGCCCACGGTAATATAATCTATTTCATTTTCAGTCCATACTTGCACCTGTGACGGCTGCGGATGCGAACAGAGTTTACGCTTTGTCATCTGAATTTAAATAAAGTAAAATGAAAGAAACATGAGCGAAAAACAGTGAAAAGGCGGAGAAAGACATGTCTAGACGACAACCCCAAGCAAGCTCATGTTATTATGTTCATAGCAATATATTTTAGGGTAACTTCTAGACCATAATGCAGAGTCAGTCAATTATAAAGCGTGTAGGTACAGCGAATACATTAAAAAAAGGTTCGCTTCTTGTTAGCGAAGAAAGCGAGGGAACTGTGAATGAGCGAAGTAGTTAATCAACTTAAAGCGCAGGGAGAGCCCGTAAACCTTTTTTTTAAGGGCGCGCGAAACGTTTGTTGAAAAGTGTTAACGTCAGCAACCGGTGGAGGCTACTACAGCGTCCAAGTGAGCAATTGAGCGGGCGTCGGCAAGAACAGAGAATTAAAAATACTATTACTCCGTACCCAGAGAACTGCGTAACAGGCTCGGTCCACGCTTCACGATGATTGTTACATTTTCTTTACATGCCTTTTTACCGCCTATTTTCTCGGCTTTTACTTTCTGCTCACTAAAATCGAGCGCTTTACTACGTAAGGATAAATACCAAGTATTTTTGTTACCCTACCTGCTGAATTTTATTACCGTTTCAATTCGCTTAAAAGATCTTATGCTCTTCAGCAAGCATAAGGGCGGTTCCATATTCAGCAAATTACTGGCCGTTGGCAGAACAATGCCATCGGCTGACCTTCTAAGGGTCTTGAAAACCCATTTTATCGGAGCAGGTAAAAGCTCTATTACAGCGTTCGAGTCCTCTACTTAGATATAAAAAGTATGGCTGAAGACGCTCGGTTCAATAAGAGTGTAAATGAATCTTTTGTTTCCACAAAAAGCGTTGGTTACGAAGTGAGCTGTTGTCATTGATTTAGTGAGGTGGACGGCTTATTTCCGGGTGCAAGCTGGCTGCGGCTAGATTGATAGCACGTAAAGCGCTGCGGCAGTTTTTCATTGTCAAGCTGTTGTGATTGATCGCCACAAGAACCAAAACGTGGACTGCGCTTTATGGCATTTTCCACAACTTGGTTTAAACGATTTTGTTTATCATGAAAATCGTCATTTTCTTTCTACTCATCCTTTTTTAAAAATAAATCAAATCACTTAATATCACACCACAGTGTGCGCTCAAAAACACAATAAAGCTAACGATGTCGTTTCGACAACCAGTAATTTTTGCCTTATCGCGTATTTAAGTATTTGATAACGCCGACAAACACTTATTGCTTTTCATACAAGTTCATAAATGTGAGCAAATGCGTCATCAAGTTCTAGATGAGATTAAAAGAGGGACCTACGTATATGTATAAGATATATTAAAGCATTTTCTCACGAAGACAGGTAGAAACCATTATTTACAACTTGCAACGATCCTTACAAACTCCACCTTTCATCTCAATTCTCAACCACAGGAACTGTGTACAAGACGGGGACACGGGGTATGATGGGAAATTACACACAGGCAAACTTAACACAATACTAACTAACCTAGCGCAAGCGCAAACAAGATGCCATTTCTCAATGGCCGCTTGCAAATGACGTCCTAATAGCGCTTGCACTACGTTAGTATTGCTTAGAGCAGCGTTTCCCAACCTTTTTCGGCCACGGACCCCTAGGATACCAATCACAGTTTTCACGGACCCCCTTGATAAAATAATAATTTCATTGTAATCTCAAATCAAATTCGACTTGTAGTCTGTTTCTGTATTTGTTTTTTGTAAATACGCACGCACTTATTTCACTCACATCATTCATTCGTCTCACTCACCGCACGTGCTTACTATAATAAGCGTAACGAGTACGACCATTTATCATACGGTAAGGAGATGACACCGTGGACCCCCATACATATACTCGCGGACCCCCAGGGGTCCGCGGACCACAGGTTGGGAAACACTGGCTTAGAGTATGCCTTTTGTGTGTGTGTCCCCATTATACCCCGCATCCCCGTCTTATACACTGTTCCCCTACAATTTTTTTTTACAGAATAAAATAATAAGACATTAAATTTAACTTGGTGGTCGAATCTTCTTTGTAATTGACTTTTCGCCTCAATTATTTCGGCGATAGTAAAGTGCTAAGAAAAGCTTAATTGGAGAGAATGGAACTGAGGTGTCTTTAATTTTCGCAGTCTCTGGCACCTTGATTGATTCAATTATCGTGACCGGCTGTCTTGGTCCTTGCGTGCAGTTTTAACAAAGGGTTCTTTTGTTATGAATTCAGGCACAATTTTCATACCTTTATAAAAGTTCATCTAAGTATGTATAATTTACTTAGTCAGTGTGAATTTACTCTTATCAAATCTTGCAATCACAATTCCCACTTTCTTTATGTTAAAGTTGAAAAACTCGAAATATCTCATTTAATTTCTTTTCGTTTTCTAACAAGAAGGTAAATCTTAACCTTGCTACGTCAGATGATTGAAGAGTTGCAAGCCACAAAGTGAACCTTGCAATACGATCTTAACCACCGTTACAGATCGCGTCAGCATAATGACGGGGCCCCCTCTCAGAGGGCCAAAGCCTGCCGGGGTCGCGGGATTATTTCCTTACCGTGACCCCGGTACATAAAGGGCTATTGAAGGACACCGTGGATTTTAGTCAGTACAAGTCTGACAGTCCCTCCCGCCCTGCCCGGGGTGGGAGGACTCATTTGATGATTTTACCACGTTAAAAAAAAAAAAAAAAAAACAAAAAAACACCGTTACAGATAATGTAAAACTAGTGTATTATCTTACATTATTTTAAAATACTGAGCTTGTTTTTGGCCTCAATCTAGTCCAGAAGCAAAAATGAGACCTTAGATCAAGATGAAGCGAGATCACAAAGAAGAGTACAGCAACTCCTGCACATCGCACTCTTTTATCGTGATAAAATCATCGAATGAGTCCTCCAACACAGGGCGGGACGGAAGGGACTGTCACTTACGTTAAAGGGTCGCACGGTTACCTGGCCCTGCAGTCTCGACAAATATAAACTTTAATAGATTTTCAACCTTATGCTTTCAAAGTAAAGTTGAAAGTCTGTTAAAGGAATTTGACAACTATAGGACTTAGCGACCGATTTTTGTGGCTGTCTAATGTCGATACTGCAGGGGCTGATGAGAGACTCCAGCAGGCTTTGGCTCTCTTAGGGGGCCCCGTATGCTTCCCCCTAATGACATTTTATTTATGGCCATTGTCGTCAATAGTGGTAAAGCAATTCGTTGGTCAACTACAACTACACACGCACAACACACGCGTATTGTATAATGTTTGTGGTTTCCCAATATGAATCGTCCGTTCGCGGGTAAGTTGATTTCCCGTGGGCCATTTGTGATTTATTAGACCTCCAATGAAGGCTTCAATCCAAAATCAACTGAAAGACAGAGTGGACGGTACCCATTGTGTGGTTGTAGGGTAAAGGGAGATTCAAAGATTTTCTTGGGAAAGAAAAATTCAATCCGGGGGCAGGATTCGAACCTGTGGCCTTCGGATTCAGTACATCAGACGCTCATTTCCAACCGAGCCACTATCCTTGTTCGTAGTCGGTTAAAAAAATGTTACTCTTTTGTTTTTATTATCAGGCGTCGTTACGAAACGTAACCCAAGGTGGGTTACGTTTTATTGTCGTTAATGATAAGGTCGTCCTTTCAGAGATCGCGGGTTCTAATCCCGGCCCTGCATTATCTTTTCATTTATCTTGTAAAACATACCACCTTTTTTTTAAAAGAATATAGTGAACTGGAGATAAACAAACATCATTCCAACTTGGATAAAAGAAAATGTTATAGCAAGTTGAGCCGTTCTACTGTTAGGATAGTTTTATGCATTGATTTATCGATTATTTTATTTGTTTGTAGCTAGCCTTTAATTTTACCACTTCTAAGTGAAGGTCTCCCTACATAAATTCCAATAAATATTATTTTAACGCATGCATCGCGAATATCAAACATTTTCTGTGAAAAGAAAAAAATATGTGAACGAAGAATGTGAATTTCATCGTAAGATTTTAGGAAAGTATTGAATAATTCGTCACTAGTAGGTAAGATAAATAAAGTAAAAAAAAAAAAACTCTATGGCGTGGTTGGTAATTTAAGAGCATCGAATCCAAAAGTCGCAGGTTCAAATTCCGCTCGCGGTTAGAATTTTTCTATACGCAGAAAATCTTTAGCGAATCATTATTTACCATTACTATAATGTTTTACAATATTTTTTTTGTAAAAGCTTAGTAGACTAGCAAAAAGTCTCATAATAACACTGAGTTAATTTTCTGCCATGTTCTGTTAAAATATATAAACATCTAAAAATACGCACTAAGACTGCATTCCGAATAACGTGACTAAACACTAAACAGAAATATGTGCGCTAATAAAATACTTTAGCGTTTGTTGACACAATATACTAAATTGTTGGCAGCCATACTGAAATTTTTGATGTTTCCGGAATTTTGATTTGACAATTTAATTTTAACGCAGTACCAAAACACCAAATGATTCAAACTTTACTTTGGGTTTGACCTAAAAACTAAAGGTGCTGATGGACTTGAGCATTTATCTGTGACAGAACATCGAACATTCGCCGTTTAATTTTGCTGAACAGAGCCGAGCATAGAGCCAAACATCGCTACGAACATTTTCACGATCTTTCTAACGAACGCTCTAGTCGATATAGTAGATGTTAAAATTATCATTCACTATTTATAAAGACGTATATTGCTCGAAACTCGCCATAACCTTGGTATGGTATTCTACCACAACAGCGTTGCAAAAGTCCAGAAGCTGATTATCGAATTAAGTCGCAACGCATTATCTGTGGAATTCACCTAAGACATTGATTGCCGGAACCAAGCCACTCGCTACCGAAACTTGCGAACTCCTAATAAGATTAGATTCAGACTATTTCCGTTGAGCACTCCCCACACTGCGTCCATAATTTATACCGACAACATTAGTTTTAATGCATAACCCGATTTACTCTAGGATTATTATTAAAAAAATCTATGCACAATTTTCAAAACTGTATTATTAAAAATCACAGTTAGGTATAAGATTGTTATGTTACCTGGTTGACCTTTCAAAAACAGATAATAGTTTGGCAATAAGTACCTGACCGTGCGGTAGTTGTGTTATAGTTAACTAGTGATAAAATTTAATTAAAATTATTTTGGGATACAAAACATGATATAACAATTATGAAAATCGATTCAGTTACTGGCGCTGTACCTACACACTATTTATTCGGGTCTAGCATACACTAAAGATAATGTTGTATAATTTTATTTGCGTTTATTTTAAGCTTTTATTCCCAAACTTTTCCCATTACAAGAGTTGTTTAAGTTTTGCACAGTTCAGTTGAAAAGTACGTGAATAATTTAAGTAAACTGTTTTTACTTTAACAACTAGCGGTCGGGTCGGTGTCGTGTCACACTGAATATCGATTGCTGCTCATTAAATTCGCTTTTGTCGACTTGATTTTAATGCACGCTACCCCTTTTGTAGTGTCATTGGATTACAAAGGGTGTCAGTTTTCATTGATTGGCATCTACAGGTTACAACACAGTTTATGTAAAGTTATAGAATGCGGGCTTAGTATGAAATGTAGTCAACGACAAAATATTTATTAATTACTGCTTAATTCCACGTGGCGTTTTTTGAAGTGATGACGCTATCACGATAAGGCGCCTTATGAATTCGGTTTAGAGAAACCTTGCTTAGATACAACGTATTTTCATTGCGTGCGTTTCGTGGTTAGAATACCAATAGAAATATCATCAACCATTGTATTTTATAAATCTGAATTTCATCAAACGAAAAATAAGGGTGAGAATTGTATGAAAAAACAGTGAATTATATATTGTTGTGTTCTTTTGACCAAGCACGATCTATCACCTATCCGATGGTGGGAGACGATACAGGGGGTGGTTACCCGGGCGTATCCTCAACACTTTTAATATCATTGAAAGTATATTCTCTGTGGATTACGAAGGATAGAGAGGAGTATGATTGCTCTATCTCTCTGGTTGAAGTCACTTTTTGTTTTTCAGTAAATAATACAAGCAAGTAAAGGCATTAAAATTGTAAACATTCTTAATTATCATTTACTAGCTGTTGCCTCCCGCTACAACTCCAAAATTATCCCACGGGAACATAAATACGGGATAAAAATACTATAATTATGTTAATCCAGGTTATAAGCTATCTGTGTACCACGCCATTTTAGCCAAATCCGTTCAGTGATTATTGCGAGAAAGAGTAACAAACATACCTACATACACACATACCTAAATCCTCACAAACTTTCGCATTTATAATATTAGTAGGTTTTTTTTTTATCGTATTGTACCGATCCGGGAGCTAAGTATAATATTGAATTTCTGATGGCAGTAATAATAAAAAAACAGCCTTATTAAAATTATTAAACGTACAAATATTGTACTAAGTACTGTTTTCATCGATGCTAGAACAAGCTGTCGACTTCCAAACTAATTTTCCTTTGTGAATCCCTCGATTATCGCGCTCTGCATGTCCGCCCGTTCAAAGAGCTTTAAAAGCCTAGTTAGGAAAAGTTTTCGCTTTCCTCTCGACTTCAGCGTTTTTAATAAGATTCGTGAAATCTTTACAGACTTCTTAAAGTCCGTTAGAATTTATTATGACTTTGTTTTATACTGCCAATGACTTTATTTTGAAATAAACTTTGTAGTAACGGTAAAAGGAGATTTGCGCACAGTACTTTATAAAATAAGTTATAATTTGGAACGGCACTAAATAAGAACAATACTATTATTAAAAAATGCGGTACCGACTATGCGATTTTACTGGCGGTGCTAGGTTTCCCTAGGGCCGCCTCGCCTGTCGCGCTACCAGTCCTGTGAGAGTATGGACTCTTTGGACGCTGATGGAAGTGTAGTTTTTACCATGTTCCATCATTCTGGGCCAAGTCGATCCATCTTAGGTCTCATCTTTGCTTCTTAACCGATTTTAAATAAATGATTACCTTAACTGTTTCACACACCTTTCTCTTTCCGTTTCATATTTCGTTTTCTCTATCGAAACGTTGTACGGTCGATTAATTTTTTTTTACTAATTTAACACTTATTGTTAAGTTAATAATTAAATTAATTTGCATTAATCCCGCCAATCGATTTGTCCGATAATTATATTCAGGGTCTCATAATTTTATTATACTGTTACGCTCTGTAGGCTGGGTTTCTGGGTTACTACATTCATAAATAAAAGTCCCAATATCGTACCAGTATAATTTACACGAATCAAGCTCAAACAAACAAAATCATTAAATTCGTTTGTTTGGCATCTTCACTCTTCAAACAACCCTGAAAGGGTTTGTTTTGTGACTCAACATAAAAGCATTATTCACTTCCCGGAACTTTATATCATCGACTTCGCCTATTTAACAAGGCAAGCTGTTTGACGACTACAAATTGTTTTCATGAAAGTGCCTCTAGCTGGTTTAAAAGTAAATCAGCTTAAAGCTCGCAAGCGTTAAAATCTCATCAGTAATGTTCACAATCAGGCTCCACTCAGCGGCTTGAGTGGCGGCAGTTTAACTGACAAGAAGCTAAATGACGGGAGGTTTTTGTGATTCGAGGGCATGGGGCAAAGAGGAACAGCGCGTCATCGCAGCGCCCCTAACCCACTTTCACGTTGACAGCAGGTCAATGCCGGTTATCAGAGCCGCGAGCTACAAGACGATCGCCTTTTGTTGAGCTGTGCGCCCTCCGACGCGTCCGAGTCAATCACGATAATGTATCGATTGGAGCGCCCCGGCCCGTCTGCACCCGATTGACACTTATTTAACCGCAGAACCTGCATGGTACGTGCCTGCTTAGTGTAGTGTGGCGACGAGTTGTTCTCGTATTACATGACGTTACAACGGTCGTGTTGCAGCTAGTGTGTCGTATAAAGTCAGGTTTACACCGACAGGCGGCAAGACTCGTACGATCAAACGCCTAGCAACTAGTTACTTTAATAACTTTGGGTTAACGACTCCGATCTCTCGATTCAAAATTAAACTATGAATTTACCTATCTTTTGCATAAACTTAGTTGGAAGAAATTCGATTAACAACGTTTGCGGCCCAAGCCTCGTTTTATAACAAAGTAAAGACGCAGTGATCGAGCAAAAAAAACAGAATCTACAATAAAATTAAAATGTTAAAGTCGAAGAGATTTGTTTTATTAAAAAATACTGAGCTTTAAACAACTTTCACGTGATGTTTGAAGTTTTCAGTCGGTACCTACGCTACGCAGTTTATAATTGCAAAAGTTGAGCCCACGGCGATGCAGCATTCTCTTTTATAAATTTTCTCAGAGCAAAGATGCCTTTACACATTACTGTAGAATACAAAATCCACAAGACTGCTTAGAATGTTGCGTTACGGATATGAAACTCCAACGTATAGGAATGTATGTTACAAAGTTTGCATTCATGTAGACTCACATAATGAGCGATCATGTAGCATACATACTCGTAATAAAGGAGGTTAGTGGTGAATAATGCAAGAATAGCACTGAAGATTTTATTTTTAAACATAATAATTATGTCGTCTATATTCCCAACAGAATTAGTCAGAGTTGTAAAAAGGTATAGCATGATGATCTATCGAGCACTATATATTAGGCGTGTAATACCTACGTTTCATCAGTTAAACAGAAACACCTATCAGAAAATTGTCTCTCATTAGGCCCAACGTGGGAAATAAATAAATATGCCCCATAACATAAATTACGCGCCCAAGGTAAATGAGCCGCGAAATCTTAGCACATTTACCTTTCATTCATAAACTGTCAGGGTTAAATGAAGCAATTACCTACTATGTTATAATATGACGATCAAATATGAACTATCGACCCAATAGAGAAGGTTCATATTATCGGAATCCCGCATCGGTCCGCGTACTATGCAATTTCCTACTTCAAACGTTAGAAGCTATTACATGAAAGCAATCTATTAAATTCGTTCCGGCTTGGGGCTGCAGGTTATTCGGAAGTATGAATTGCGAATTACTGGAATACATACCCATTGTAGTTTAACTACTGGATACCTGTTTGAAAATTTAATGCACTTATGTTATGAGCTGCTACTTAATCCTATTTGCTGGTATAGGTAAGGATCTTATCAATACCTACATCTTCTTCCTGCTACGTTGTCTAAGTTTTATCTAGGTTACATTATACTGTTTAGTTAGTAGGAATATAACTACACACTTGATGTTTGTTCTCCCTGTTTTTTCTTATTGGTTTTATCATTGTATTTTGAATGGAGTATGTAAGGATCGTAGTAGGTCTGTAGTTTCTATCTACCTCCTTGGAAGAGTTTATGTATGTAGTCTGTACTATATGCTGCGATCCTGTCATTTATTATCTCATTTAAATTCTCCACCGTCATTTATTTAACTATCAAATGTAAACCTGGCATTTAATGACTACTTAGTACCTCATAGACAACACGCAATGAAAACAAAACCAGGTCAATACACTACGTCACGTCAGATTACCAAAAACAACGCGTTCAAAGTTCAGTTCCTTACCAAATCTTCAATTCAAACACGATCTAAAGAAGGTTACACAAGCAGATATAAGTCCCAAGGATAAAGCCATTTTCCTACATAGTTAAATTAGGACAAACTAGTTTTTACAGCGAACAATAGTATTGTAAGCATTTGGATGGAGCGGTGAAGTGGTAGCGAGTGCAGATTCAGCGGGACGAGGTGGCAGCGTGCCAGACGGCCACATCTCCCATCTCCCGCTCCGCCAATCATGGCGCACTTTACCGCGGCTTGATAACGACCCGGCCGTGTTTACTACGAGCCTACACATAAATCATCGAGTTCAGCTTACTTTTCCTGGATTTTTATGACCTGTACATAAAATATTAATCGTCAAGGTCAAGCATTTCGTCCCTGAATGATAGGTGGATCGGAGAACTATTGGGGTCAATTGTATAACATTGCAAAGATGTGATAGTTGAGAATGAGGACGCAACTCATCGTTTATTTAACATAAAGCTGCCTATCCTAACAAAATACTAAACGACTTGTGATATATACTACGGCGGCAACCGAAGCCTTACCTGTACTAAACCGTATACGCTTAGCTGGCTAACATGCTTATCAAAACGGGTGAAAATAAACGTTAAATCTGTGTAACTTCTGACGTCACTCTCGACCTTCTCATTTGAAAATTACAGCATTATATCGTAGCCGTGATATAATTGTTAAACCAACAAATCCAACAATACTCTTGGAACAAAAATTGTAATGGAATTTATTAAGTAAGAAGTGCTCCACTGCGTAATGCACGGCCATAGATATTTGTTTATTCTTCTGTCATAATAACAGCCAGTGATGTTCGTTGTTTAAATAATTCGGCTTACGAAATGAACTTCGTTCATTAACGAACAATGCAGTGTAATACCATTATCCCTTTGCCAAACTATGTCAGCTTTAAAGCCCGCTTGCACTACAAATTGCTGAACACATTTCACGCTAAACGAATTGTTAAACTCGTTCTATCTTTAAAAGATGGTAATAGTATGATGTCACACTTATGTATTCCGCCACAAATTGATTTAGTTAGTGATAAAACAAGCAGATCTCTAAAACGGTTGTAATGGCAGACTTAATTTTAAAATATAGGTAAACTTCACAGATAAAACTAAAAGATAACGTTTCAGAACATTAACAAAGCCTCCCCGTTTAAATGTATCAATTGGATTTTGGTATTATGTATTTGCATAGAAAGGGAACTAAGTGTGGTGTGGTTTTAGGACGTGCATTTGATAAGTTAGCATCTGAAAATAATACCCGCTTTGCTTCGACATGGTGCCATGGCGGACGGCCAAAACTACGACGGACTTAATGTGGTGTGAACTTTTTACGTTGCCAAATGAACTCCAGGAATATTGCCAGTGGCACGAATGCTAGGCTTTATTGTAAGTCCATGTTTAAATATATTAAAACTAACAGTTTCCCTCGGCTTCACCCATGTGGTAACACACATTGGTATCGAAATAAAAGTTTATAACCTGTTTCTGTACTAAAGTCACCAGATCCATTCAGCCATTTTGACTTTCTTGAGGAAAAAACATCCATCCGTTTATCCAAATTTTCGCATTTATAATAATTATTTTAGGATTATTTTCAATATGAATCGCAGTAGCGTTCCAGATAGCAAAAACACAGTTAACATTTACCATTTTGTATACTTAATGATGTGAAATAATTATAAGGCAATCCATAAAAAAACATATATAATTTCAAACGCTAGTACAGTCACGAGCAATAGTATGTATACACTAAGCAGTATTCAAAAGCGATTTTCTGCTACCATATTAATTAAACATTTGTCTTTTATCTATACTTCTATTTCGGAAGCCATACTATTAAAAACTAGGTCTTATTTCAAAGTGGAAATCAGTATTTCACGAATAATTTGCGTTTGAATTTTGTTAACTGTTTACATGTTATTGCTCGTGACTGTACTACCCCAAATACTGTCCTTTTATCAGTTTGACATCACATTGTCATATCAGAACATCAGCACTCAACCAGAGATTTCGAACAAACATCATTCTACCCATAGACACGACAGATTTATTTACGCATCAGAAACAGTATTTTCCTTCCACCTCAGAGCATTTCTTTATTCAATAGATAATAATAGAGTGATGTTAGTGAGGAGCCTCTGGGACCTCCTCGCTTCCATCGCGAGGAATCATGGCTGAATAAATAAGCAGCAGGCTTCGAACATAATGCTGTTACATAACATACGTAGAAGATATTCTCTGCCACAGATAACATCGCATTATCCGAGTGTATAAGATACTGACAAAAAATACGAGAAAGGTTTTATGACGCCATTTTGTGAAAGTGCGTTCCTAACAATTGCACATAGCAAGACAAAAAACAAAACATTTTTTTTTGTTACGTCGCGTCACCTTCTCTGTTAATTTTGTGATCTGACCGAAGGATAGGTCCCATAGGTCATGACCAGATCACATACATCCAGTTCTAAAAACACTTTTTATAACCTCAGATCAAAGAAATAGGCAGATAGAGCGCTCAGAACACGCGACTGGGTCCACCAAAGTTAATACAAAATCAAAATCGAATACAAAGTCGCGACAGTACCAAGCTACGCGTCTTACCAAGCTGCGCGTCATTGTTGTTTTTTGCCAAAATATGCCGTCTCGTGTCTTTAACCATCGTAAAAGTTGTTCTCATCATCATCATCATCTGCCTAGCCTTTTCCCAACTATATTGGGGTCGGCTTCCAGTCAAACCAGATTCAGCTGGATATCAGTATTTTACATGGAAAATACTGATATCCAGTATTTTGAAGTTGTTCTCAAAAACAAATAAAACAATATGGAATGTAATTCAATTTGATTTTGTATTAACTTTGGTGGAGACACTCACGTGTTCTGAGCGTTCTATCTGCCTATTTCTTCGATCTGAGTTTAAAACCATATCAGAACCGGATATTTTGTGTCTCACATGGATATCCTAGTCATAATTAGGCCTCATTTATCAAAATGAAAACGATGTAACTTGTGATTCTTCCACATATTCCTGGATTAACATACCTATGGGATAAAACCAGGACACGTCAAGCTTCATTGTCTCGACGCTTTTCTGGTGGTTACCACTGTTGATTCTAGCTTTCAGGAGTTGCAGTGGTTTGGGAATAGTGTGGTGGATTTGTACCAATTAAAAAAACGATGCTAATTAGTTAGGCAGATATTTAGGTAGGTATATAATGAGATACGTCTCAATAACATAACGAAATAACGCCTCCACAACATCTATTAATATCAAAGTAAGTATAAAAACAGGTACAATTTGATGTGTTAAAACACAGAAGAATGTACAAAAGTAACGTACGCACGAAACAACTAAAAATACAAACACAATGGAGTTCTAACAGCTTTTAATAACAGTAGAGTTTATTTTGAGCCTTCATGAAGAACCATCCATTACGACATGTTTATATACTAATTTTATAACTGAAAATAGTAATTTTTAGCAACTTCAAACTCAAAATGATTATAAACACATAAATTATAATCGTAGAGTAAACGCATAAATTAACCGAATGGCTAGCATCACTTCTCATAAACAAATACGTATTGTAGGTTTAAAGTTCAATCAAACAATTGACGGAGGCCTACCCAGAAAGACTGTCTCACTAGGTAACGACCCTGAGAATTTAAGGGCTATTGAAGAACACAGTGGATTTAAGTCAGTGCGAGTCTGACAGTCCCTCCCGTCCCGCATTTGGTGGGAGGACTCATTTGATGATTACAGTACGTAAAATAAAAATGGTTTAAAGTTATCATACCGTGAAAATATACTCGTAGGTGTTTAATACACTAATTCTTACTCGTGTATCTGAAATGTTGATGTCTATAATGGACAAAATTATCCATTTCTAGCAAGACGATCTCCAAGAGCGTCAGCATAATGACGGGGCCCCCTCTCAGAGGGCCAAAGCCTGCCCTCGCGAGACTTATTCCATCACCGTGACCTCGGAACATAAAGGGCTATCGAAGGACACCGTGGATTTTAGTGAATACGAGTCTGACAGTCCCTCCCGCCCTGCCCGGGGTGGGAGGACTCATTTGATGATTTTACCGCGTTAAAAAAAAAACTTTTTCAAAAAAAATGTGACCGCCTTCAAAAACGACCACAAAAAAGAGTAAAATAACCTACAAAATTTTTCTTTCGGAAGTCGGTGACTTTTTTATTAATTCATTGTCTCTTTTGCCACCGACTTCCGAAAGAAAAATTTTGTAGGTTATTTTACTCTTTTTTGTGGTTGTTTTTGAAGGCGGTCACATTTTTTTTTAAATTTTTTTATTTTACTCTTTTTAGTTTAAATATTCAACCAAAATTCTTGTCAAATACATCATTTTCTTACATGTGCACTAGAATTTTGTAATCCGTAGCACCGGTAATAACATCGTTAACATCTCTTTCATTTATTCCCTATCTCAAAAACTGCTGAACCGATTTTGATGAAATTTGCAGTATTCGAAAGTTGAACGATACTTAGTACAACAAAAAAAGAATTATTTAAATCGGACTTATAGTTCCGGAGATATGCGAACACAAACATAATTTTCTTACTTGAGGAGTTGTACCTTCCATCATCAGCTCAGCTACATGAGATGATGATTTCCATACGCAAGTACTTGAATTACTTCATAAGATTTGCGAAAAACTATGTGTCAGCTAATAAAATTTGAGGGTTGCCCTCGATTTCTCCAAGATCCAATCATCAGATCCTGAAATGGTGACAATGGGACCACACGGGAAGCACCAGCTTTCGAATAAAAAAAGAATCATGAAAATCGGTTCACCCAGTCGCAAGTTATGAGGTAACAAACATTAAAAAAAAAAAAATACAGTCGAATTGATAACCTCCTCCTTTTTTTGAAGTCGGTTAAAAAAGGCGCCATACCCACGTGAAGTTCGCTTCCTAAGTATCCCATGAAAACGTTGTCATTTAAAAAGTATCCTGTTATGAATCCAAGTTATAACCAACTGTCTGTGTACCTTCTATTCATCTTCTGAAGTTTTTTTTTAAAGAGTAAGTAACAAACATCCAGAGTCACAAAGCTCCATCAATGATCCAAGATTTAGTATACTAAGGGCTGATTTTTCAATAGTCAGATAACTTTTAACTGAGGAATAAAAATGGCGGTTTGACATATATTCTATAGATAAGCTGTCAAACAGCCATTTTTATTCCTCAGATAAAAGTTATCTGACTATTGAAAAATCAGCCCTAACTCGTAGTAAGGTTATATAATATGGCTGTCGTCATTTTTCAGAAGCATTAAATTTTATTGTAACTTACCTATTAGTTTGTAACATTGAAATGACAACTGACCATGCGGAACATGCATAAGATAAGACCATTCTAAGTATATTATCTAACTGAAAGATTCCAAAACCCTCAGACATGTGAAGCACGTAAAAGAGAAATTCTATGAAAACCGTATTCAGACCGCTGCTTATATTTTTCATTACAGCATCAAGTGTTCTGTTTCTTGTCAGAGGTATAACAAAAATAATGGTTATTTTATGTGGGGCTTCAAACAGCGCCATTAACACCTGTCTTACCTGCACTTGATAAGTGATTTATTATTGTTCAACAACAGCAAACAAGGCGGTTCTTAGTAAATGTTTTCTTGTTGAATGGCGATGTTAATCCATGCATTATAGAACGGTCGGTGCCGTGCCGTGATCAACGAGCTATTGACGACCACAGCTAGGTCGTCAATAGCTCGTTGATCAGGGGCGTTACCATTGATAGCTACTACGAAGGTCTTGACTGAATTTGTTCAACCACCATTGATTGGTGACGTAACCTGTGTAGCCGGAACTATCGTACTGTCTTTCGATTTTTATAAATTATACCTTTTTAAACACTGTTTTACGCTATCACGGTTATTTGCATCGCGGATCGCGGGATGACACTATGATCATCATCATCATGATATCATCCCGCGATCATGACGCTTGCAACAGCGTCGAAATATCGGGAACTCAAAATCATAAGCAATCACGGAAGATATCCCGTAAGTGACATTTTAAATTGTACCTTTTTGTTTTAACTCTCATATCCTTGCGTTTGATTTAGGTATCAGAGATTACCTAAGCGATAGCATATGGCTAAGGATCTCTCCGATGAATCTAGTTTTAATCAAAAATCCTTATAACCTTTATAAAACATATTTGGGTTGGACATTATATCACCTACAAGTCCCTTTTATAATTTAATAATGAAATAAGACCTCGGCGTAAAGCCTCTAATTTATGGAAAGGAGCATCCGAGCGAGGGACATCGTAAATAAATCATTCGAATTATTTTGCCATACCTGCACTGTCAGGGTTCATTTGAAGGTCAGTTTCGAGTGAGTAAGAGGATTATAAGCTTATAAATAAAATGCAAAAACTGTTAAACTTGTTTAAAATCAAATCGTTTATTTCATCTAGGCCAATTTCAGGCACTTATGAATTTTCAAAAGACAAAAATAGTTATGGTGCTACAGTCCCAGTCACAAGACATATAAAAACTGTGAAAGTACCGTAGGTGCTCATTCCAAAGCGTAGATCTCTATGAAGAAGAATGAGCAAGAAACTCTTTTTCAATCGCCAAAATTATTACAAAACCTTTATTACATCATTCATCATCAAATGGTACATTATGTGAGAACGATGTGGCAATTTAATAGTGTCCATAGTAAAATAAAAAGACAATTCAAAATAAAGTTATTAATAATTAAAATAGACCTCGGCAGCTAAGAGATGACCAGTCCCCCCAACTGACAGCGCCCGTTCACGAACATGACACATATATCACCACCATTTAGCTCAACCATTTTGAAGGGAACTAAATGATCCGACACACACGCCACCATCAGCGAGACTTCTGAGAGGGCATGACATACTCTCAACCGCCAGAGTCATTCAAGTCAATGCAAGACGTAGGTTTATAGTCAAAGATAGCTGAAGTAGGTACATGGTACTCACACATTGCTGGCTAAGACGTTATACTTAATACAGTCTATACAATGCAAGAGATAGTTGTACATTCTTCATCCGCTCCGAAAATATTATAAAAGATGAAGAAAACCTACAACGGTCGTACTTAAAAAAATAAAAAAATACACACAAAAAGACAAACAATAAAATGTAAAGTAGGACAAAAAAGTCCGTTGATCAAAGTAAAATAATAAAACAATACAAACACATAAAATAAAACAAGATGACAACCTTAAGTCATAAAAAAAAAAACAAAAAAAGCAATTAAACAATTATATGAACTCACATCACTTGTCCGGAAGCAAAAAAAAACTGAGAAGCATGAACACCGTTTTAAACTCAACAGATTTAGTTGTTTGACCATCAAATACATCATCATCATCATCGAGTAAAATTAATTAAGTTATACCTATCAACTTATTTTCATTGCAAATGTTAACATGACTGTCAACTTGGTGATCAAATTGCCTAACACGATCTACAATCTACCAACTAGAATACAACAATGAACTATTCATTCGGAACGTCGCCAGATTTACGACGCTTGGCAGACGATTTGGAAGGGTTAATTAGATTTTAACTCAATTTTGGTACCGTGCAGTTCAGCTAAAGTTATCTCAACTTATTTCAGAATGTTTATCACCTTTAACATCCATTAAAAGGTAAATTATGAACAGTAGTAAATGCGGTGAACTTTAATAGCTCGTTAGTATTTCCGAATCACGTTAAATCCGTAAAATACAGCTCAATGAACGATTTAATGATATAAATAATGTGACAGGATACGGCAGGCTATTGTGTCCAAGGAAGACGACATCGTCCCGGTGGTTCACAGTAAACCTTATCCTTTTTAGAAGGCAGGTTTACCGGATTTTCCTAAATATCTATGAGTTTTATTGCTAATGTTGTCCTACTCTACGCAGTAGAGCTTTCGTTTTAACAAATTATAGATAGGCTACTTTTCCAGAATGTTCTTGAACATCGACAGATCTTTATATGCTTACAAAATTATCTATTAGATTAGATTTACAATAGATCCGGACGGGAAACTGAAATCCTTTTACTTTGGTCCTAGTTCCGGGACGTGGTCCCCAGGGTATATTCAAGTTCCACTACGCCCCGCTCTTCGCAACAGCACATAGTTTCCCATAGCTGTCAAGATTGTCAATATAATTAAGTTTTATTTCAATAGAAGCATGTCATCAGCCAACAATTTGTACCATTAACTGATACTACAGTAATGACTACTATTTTATGGCGTTACCGGTAAAACATTATTTTCTTGTGTAAAATTCATGTCTATTACGCCTATCCGTAGCACGCGTAGCTAACAATTGTTATCCATTTTAAATCAATTACTAGTCTTCATGTTGCTTAATGTTTTCTTGTTTGCATTATCATAATGTTCCATTTTAGTTTTATCTACTTAAATCATTAAATATTATATAATAAATTGTTCAAAAGACATGACAAGCAATCACGGCAAAAGTAGGTAAGCAGATACCCGATTAAAACCTAATACAATTAAGTTACTAGTCGCATTAACGCCCTCCGAAGATTAACAAGGTATTAAGTTCTTATGTTTTGTCAACTGAAAGGTATTAACAAAAATAACAAATTTCCCGATAAATATGTATCTAATGTTAGTTACCTCGTAGCATGACGTAGACGTTTCGCCGCCGCCGCCCAAATTATACGTTAAACACTGTTTTTCTGACACGTATCATGTTATTTAATGTCACACTTTTATTTTAAATATATTTTTTCGAGGAGCCAATTATTATTATAGAAAACGAAGGTTACACGTGACGTTTATTCAACAAGGTTTGTATGTGTGAGCGCGTGTCGCGGTGTCGGCGCGTTGCATCCACGTGCAGCGGGCGCTGAGCCGGTGTCGTGCGTGCGACTGGCACGCTGGCATGTGCAGCGTGGCGTGCGCGGTGCGAGCGGCGAGAGCGGGTAGAGCGGCGAGAGCGTGTCGGGCGTGCGCGCTCGGCCTCTCCGCGGACTCAACTGTAGGGCTTCTGTCCCGCTAGGGCGGCGCGCCCACGCTCGATACCGCCGCCTTCCCAGCGCCCTCCCACATTGCAAAATCGTTTATAAAAATTAACAGAATATTGCAAAAACACAGATATTTTCCAATACGTTTCCAGCCACGTCTCTGTACTCGACGAGCTTTTGAGTTACGACGCGTTTATTCTCCTTTCATCTTTTTGTGGCATTAATAAAGTGCGGCCTGAGTGAGTGTAATCATAACGTGCCGAGCGGGAGGCGTGGCTGTCCAACTAAATGAACGCTTTGACAGCACTTCATCAAGGGTTTATTCATATTTTATTCAGACATAATATCTTAATCGATTGAGACGCTTTCTTAACTTTCTAATTAACTCTTCCCCATTTCTATACATATCAGTTGAAATTAAAAACCAATGAATAAATTTTGATTTAACGCGCTAAGGGTGCTTCCAACACACAAACACACATTACACAGTAGAAATATCATATCCATCGCCCTATCAAAGCCCCAAGAAAGATAATTATAGCAAACTTACCACACATGTTACCATCATAGTTATGAACATGTTGATAAAATATTGAACATTAATGGATATACAGAAAGCCTTGGGTTAACAAAGGATTGACACGATAATTGTGAATGATGGTGGTGAAAAAAGTGATAATAGTTCTATCGCATTCATTGGTGCCGCTATCTTTGGGGGTAAAGTGATCGTAAGCTCAGCTTAGCGTGGGCTGATTGAGCCTTCAATTCCCTGTTCGGGTAAAAGCCAATTGCATTTTTTGCAGTTTATGACCTATGCTTTGTATTGTGGATGATTAATGAATATAGAATGGTAAATGCAACTCTTGGGAAAAGACCGACTGACGAGAATTATATTGGTACAGTTTTATCGAAAAGCTAAATTGGTTGCTGAAACGATCACAATGTATTTATAAGTATTCAATCAATATGTTAATAATGGCCGGGCTTAAATTACTATCCACATAGGCATTAACGATCATGTTAATTAAACATCGAAAGTGATAATTTGCTGTAAATATTTATTAATTGTTCGAAATATACGAAGCACTATGTAGCTTTAATTCTAACTATGAGCTGTAGACACGTCTCGCCTGCAATCTAGTCATTAACATCATGTTTATTTCGTGCAGCACCTTTTTGAAACATTTTGAGGTGATTGAGAAATACTACACCAGCGCCTCCATAAACGCAACAAAAGGGAAATAAGTCAAACAGTGAATGACAAGTGTATAATGTTTTTTTTGTTATAAAATAAATAAAGTAAATATATACAGAAAGACAATATATAGTGTTTTAATCACTTAAATATTAACTTCTTTTTTTTTAATATTCAAAACAGTGTTTAACAAGTTTCACTAACCCCTTTTGTTGCAAAATTCCCTTCCATACACCTCGCTCACAACTCAATAAGCCCATAAACGGTTAAACCAATTGGAATGCTTTTTTATGAAGTACTAGCAAACCCGATGAACTCCGTTTCGCCACCAGTCTTTGCTATAAACCTCACGGAACCCGAGACCTTTCCAAATAATGCGAAACCGTGGAAATCGGTTCGTGCGTTCTGGAGTTATAGCGTCAGGAAGGAAAACCCGACTTATTTTCATATAGTAGATTTATTTAAAACAGGTCTTCTAGCGATGCGATGGCTCTTATCCACAAGCAATTTTATCAAACGAAAATTGTCAATCTTTTTCTGGCCCGGTTTTTTTTTTAATTTTGTCTGCTTTATTAATTACATTAGTAAGTTATTCATCAAATAACCGACCCTAAATTACCAATAAATCTGTCATTCACGTAGGTTGTATAGCCTACCTTAATAGAATAAAACTCTTAACTTAAACTCATTAATCAATGTATGAACATGGACATTGACGTCACTCAGCTCATCAATTTATTGCTTTCATCCATGAGTAATTTGAAGCTTGTACAATGTGGGCGGCGCCTGTGTGTTTACCAATATAACTGTGATTTACATAGGTCCATTTATTATGTACCTTCATGATCTAGAAAGGGACTATTATGGTCCTGGTTAAGTAGAATTGTAATGATTAGGTTCTTGGCTGTCTAACATACTTAATAGGCACAGCATGTACTACGTAAAGGGGTCAGCAGAGGTCACTCATGCTATTAGTTATAAAAGTACCACGTAAAAGGGTGCTAGCCTATGTCCTTCAGCTAACAACTCCAGACCACGGAGAAATTCCTGATGGAAAAATCTAGTACAACCTTTCTCAATCTGGGAATCAAATCCAGTACCACATGCTCACCATTATCGCTTGTAGGCATTAAATTAATATAAGGTATACCAAAGGACAGAAAAGGTGATCAGGAGATAGGTACGTGAGAATTGTTTTTTTTTTTGTGTCACGAAAACAACAAAAATAAAATTAAAACAATCAAATAATTTCCAGTTAAACTTAAATAGAACTAGGGTAGTTTAAATATTATCAGAGCATCAATGTAGGCCCCACATAAATCTAAGTACGAAATCAACCAGTTCTGGCATCCACATCGCTACCTTAAAAACATTCAAAACCATTTGCCTCACAGTTCACACGAAACAACGTCAGTCAAGAAAATATATGAGACACGAAAGCTGAAAATTCCGCAGCAACAAATATAATTGAATAAATTCGAATGTAAAAACATTAACGTAGCATAAATCTGTGCGGAAAAACAAATGGATCACACAATGCAGTGGCGTACTGCGGGTGGGCTGGTGGTGGTCGCAGATAGCATCGGTGCGGTCAACGGCTTGCGCCCGGGGCCCGCGGCCCGCTGACCGCACCTGCTACCCACCGACATGCACTATAGTGATGTCCCTCCCTTATGATCAGGATATTATATAGGTTTACCTAATTGTTAAAGACAGTGGCGACCATTTATTGCCAGACAGGTGCAGTTTGACACCTGCAGGATACCTTAAAATGGTGTTGAGATAGGTTTGATAGGATGCTGTCATGGAGATTGAGGGAGGGCTATTTCCACCAGTGGACTACAATGAGGTAAGTACCTAGATCGAATAAGTAAAACAGAAGTGAAGGAAATGTTAGTTTAGAGCCATTTTAGGTATAACTTTCAACAAGCAGCCGTTGCAGGTTGATTGATAATTATTCTAATATTCTAGGTTGTTTGGAAGTTTAGTCTTCCTTCTAAAAATGTAATAGCCAGAGCAGAATGGGTGAATCTTTTTACTATTTTCTACTGAAAATGTAACACCTCTGCAAGTTTACTACGCCTTGCAGTTCATAAATGGCCACTTACCACATCACTAGGCCGTTACACCAATCTAAATAGCCAGAGCTGAATGGGTGAATCTTTTTACTATTTTCTACTGAAAATGTAACACCTCTGCAAGTTTACTACGCCTTGCAGTTCATAAATGGTCACTTACCACATCACTAGGCCGTTACACCCACCCACGTGATTCACCATGCGGTACCGTCATGAAATGCCTTATAATTAAAATTCACATGCAATAAAGTACTTCCTTTTGGAGCTATGTGAGCATATTATACAGAAACGTGCATAGCAACAGAATTATGTATACTGGAGTAAGTAGGCTGCATTTTGTTGAAGGAAATTATGGAATGAGTTTGTTTTTTTACAAATTGCATGCCTTTGCATTGCAAATGCAATGCAAAAGTTTGATGCTTTTAGGAAAAAGCTTTTCCGACATTAGTGTCGGAATGTTAGCACTGGTACTATACTGCCCAGTGCACCACAACACTTCTGAAAATACAGTTTCAAAATGAAACATTTACATTAAATTTTATATAACGTTGGCGTTTTTTAGGGTTCCGTAGTCAACAAGGAACCCTTATAGTTTCGCTATGTCCGTCCGTCCGTCCGTCCGTCTGTCCGCAGTTTAGCTCAGAGACGCACAGTACTAGAGAGCTGTAATTTGGTGTAAATATACGGATTTGTTGTGCCGAAAAAGTGGTAAAATAAAATATCGTAAAATATTTTTTTTAGGGTACCTCCTGTACGTACACGTAAAGAGAGGATTTTTTTTTTCTCGCTTACCCCTTATTGTGGGGTATCATTAAATAGGTCTTTAAAAAATAATGTGAGTTTCCATTAACAATTTTTTGATAAAAAAAATCGTTTGAGAAATATTAAGCTTTAAAGTGCTAAATTTTGCTCGACTCGAGTGTCCCCCCCCCTCTACCAGCTAAACGGTTATGTTTTGGGGTGTGAAAAAATTCACAATAGTAGTATATATAACGAAATTTAAAAGAAAATTATCATAACTAAGTAGGCTTTACAACTTTACGAGTAATAGTCGACCAACTTATAAAATGTACTTGATATCATATTTTCTTAAACAAAATGTATCGGAGACAACTGCAAATGTAAGTTTGTCAACTTTATTTTTACAGCTTTTATAGGTATGTTTTTTGGAGATAGGTAGGTTTTTATCGTCAACTATTTTTAACTAAATTCAAAAAAAGGAGGAGGTTCTAAATTCGTTGTAATCTTTTTTCTTATGTATTTTCCCCGATTTCTCAAAGACTCCTGGACCGATTTTGAAAATTTTCTTTTTAATTAAATTCAGCGAATCAGTTTAGTTAGTTCGCATAAGTATTTTGATGGGCAACTACGGAACCCTACACTGTGCGTGGCCCGACACGCACTTGGCCGGTTTTTCAACTTACATTTGATCAAGTTTAGTTACTTATTCAAAACGTCATCACGACCGAACAACAAGATTGAGGAATGCTTAAAATCGAAAAAAAATATGTTCTTATTTAATCTTGAAGCTCTGAAACTGTTCATAGCTTGAATATTCGCTACAGGTTTGGGGATTAATTCTCCGGTCGACTGCTCAATAACATTGTTCCATAGTTAATACTGTCCGTTACTAAGCTGGTAGAACAGTCTGCCCCGCTTAAGAGGATCGTCTACCGAGCGCTAGTCCGTAGTAAAAGAGAAAACGTTTTCCAACCCCTAAACGTTATCCTATCTCAATGATTTTTTAGAATGCTTCTGACACAGTAAAGAACTAGGTTTATAGGTTTTCAAAAATAACTCTTTGGCGCCTGTAACTTTCAAACTATTATAAACTTTGTCCCTTAAGTATGCCATACCAACGTTAGTAGATTGGAGACTATAGTATTTTTTTTACATTTTCTTGGGGAAATGTCGTCCTAGACAATAAAAGTCCTAAACATAGCAAACTGTAAAACTTAGGAAAAGCAAGAGATATATTTACACACTCATAGACATAACTTTTGATGCAGGTTAGGCAGATGTATTATGGGCTGTACATGAGCGTTACGAGGTAGTTACGGGCAAGGAGGGGCAGCTCCTTATTACTGCTCATGTGAAACTCTTATCCCAAAACAACGATGAAAAAACAAAATGTAGGATTTTCTACTGCCTCGCCTCAAATACAATCCTGGCTACGCCTTTGTGCTGTGCACTGAGAATATGCCTGGAACCCGTAGGTATTTTTATAAAGTTAAAATACCTACGGGTAGCCCGTAAAATGGGCTTGTGGCTAAATAATAAGGAGTACACGGGTCGAAGATTACTACACTTAAAAAGGTCGGTTCGTGGCTTGGTAGTCATCCATTACATATCGAGAACCCCCCTTCAACGCACGGAAACCTCGTTTACAACCGACCGTCATTTGTAGATCTTGGACCTAGGATCTCTTCATATATAAAACACGTATGCGCAACTCGCGCAGTGCATCCAGCGGTGATTTTAACATATTTAGGAACAGGCAACAATGACAAAGCCTGTTTTCACTAAAGTGGATAAAAAGGAAAAATATTAATTTAACAAATTAGTATTATTTTTTGTAAATAAAACATTGTCCCGACTCCGAATTTCTCCTATAAACATACATAATACACAAACAAAAATTGGTTCCCTGCGGGAATTAAAACCCGCGACACGCTGCGAGTAGTCGTAGCAGTAGAGCAATATTAATACGAATGTGAGACCGTTTGCCCAGACAGAGACTAGCTATTCAGTCGACTGAATAACTAGTAACAGCTTGCAAACGCTAGTAATTCATTAAGGCATTTAAACGACACAGGGCCCATAATGACTGGGTAACAATGTAATTATTGCATTTCAGCTGGACGGCAGCACGCACGCGTGCGCCACGGAGCAGGGCGCCGGTGGCGTGGCGCGCAACATGGCCGAAGCGTTGTGGAGACTGCGCGGGGGCCACACCAAGCTCCTCACCGCTGTCGGGGACGATGCTGATGCAGAATACCTGGCCAATATAGCACCAGGCCTACTCCTGCCTGGTAAAGACACATGACTTACTTCGTCGCGGAGGGCACGTTTCAGTGCCATCTCTTTCTTTTGCGTGTGGCGTTAGGCACGGATGTGTGTCATTTTAAAGTCGATGGTAACTCCTTCAATTTTGTTCGACGCCACAGGTAAAAGTTAGCGAAATTAGACAAAGCAAAGAATCGATTCGGTTAACGTAGTTACTAACCAAAATTGTAGTTTTATATTCAAAATAGATGTTTTATGAATCTTATGGCAATTTCTACATTACAGCAATAATAAAATTCAATGATTTGTTTCGACTGCTCTACATATAGATCGGTCTAGACAGTAGGGGGAAGCTTTTAATTAAGATAACATGGGTCAGTTACGCGAAGGCATACTTACTATGTAAGACGATTCCTACGTAGTGTTATGAGTTTCAATAGCCCCCCAACAAGGCAATCTTAACATCGGAGAGGCCGAAATTACGCCATATATCCAGGTGTTTCGAAGTCAGTCATTAACACGGAGCAGTATCACTAAAGCAGTCGTAGCATCTCGTAGGCCATTGCTACGCCAGCGTACGAGTTTTAACAAATCAACTTCCATCTAAAGTCATGGTCACTTTCAGTCCTTAAGAGGAAACAGCACGGCCGTTTTTCCATACATACGTAGTCCCCTGTTTTCTCCCTGGATAATGCCAGTAGAGACATAATTTTTTTAGAAAAAATCTATGACTACTATTGGCATGTCTCTATGTTTTCCTTTTTTCCATAAATTAATTAGTAAAAGAGATATGAACATTCAAAATCCTAAAAAAATGGCCAGATTTTCCGCTGTATTCAAATATCCAGAAAACAAATTTGACGAGATTATATAAAAAAAGGAAAACATAGGAACACGGCCAATGTCTTTTTTTATATTTTAAAAAAAAAAGTAGTGAAATCGGATAAGTTTTGGAGGAGTAATCAGGGGACTACGAATCGTTGATTTTGTGCCATTTATTAAGGTATTTTCGGTCCAAGCTGCAGTTGTCTCCTTCGCGCTCTGTAACTCTGTTGTGGGCACTGTGCGAGAGCAATAGATTTTACAAATACCTATTTTTCAATTCTCCAGCCCTTGCTGTTTCCTCTTAAAAGTCGTAGTATTTTGGAAGCCGTAGCTACGCCATCAAGCTACGAGTGTCAGGCCACGTTCAGCCAGTATTCGTATCGATGCTATTGCTAAGTCCCGTATAACAGGAAGCCGCTCAATACTCAAGTACCTATTGCTTAAAAGTCTTAAAACGAAATTGAAGCCATTTTAATTGGTTGAAACTTGATTTAAGTAACGCTTGAGTCTTCAGGGACGTTCTGCAGATATGGGCTTTTTTTTAGCGTGGTAAAATCATCAGTCCTCCTACCCAGGGCAGGACGGGATGGACTGTCAGACTTCTACTGACTAAAATCCACGGTGTCCTTCAATAGCCCTCTATGTTCCGGGGTCACGCGGGTAATGAGATAAGTCCCGCAACCTCGGCAGGCTTTGGCCCTCTAAGGGGCCCAGTCATTATACTGACGCTCTTTGAAGCGCGCGTGGAACACAACGCGCCGTCGACCCGGGCATGGTCCATGGTCGGACAGCGAGTTGCCCTTTACTCGCCGCCCGCATGCCCACAGATTTGGGCCTAAGAGTATGTTTTCATTTGAAATACCAAGGCAGTCATAGCAGCCGGCAGGCGTTAACTAGCTTACAGAACTTAACGTTTAATTTTACTTCGCAGATTGTGTAGTCAAAAATGCTCGCACCCCTTCGTATGCCGCTGTGATGGACTCACGAGGAGAATGTCTTCTTGGGCTGGGCGACATGGCTCTGCACGACCAAATCACTATTGATCTTGTACGTGTATAATTCCATATAATAAAAAACCATGATGGTATGTGTACAGTCACGAGCAATAACATGTATACACTTAACAAAATTCATAAGCAATTTACTTGGCTTGGAAAAATACTGGTTTCCATTGGGTTTCCACTTTGAAATAAGAGTTATTTCGTAATAGTATGGCTTCCACCAAAATATAAGTCTAATGAAAAGTTTAATCAATATGGTAGCAGAAAATCGCTTTTGAAAACTGCATAGTGTATACATACTATTGCTCGTGGCTGTACTTATCAGAAGCCTTCATAACCCCCCTTTTGCTTTGCAGAAGTCGGGTAAAAAGTCACGGTTATAACCTGAAATGAATTATTAATAGGTTGTATGTAAGATTCGTTAGGTTGGTAGTTGGTAAGTTATGGTAGATCATAAACGGGTACTAGTACCTACCCAGATATACACCTACTAATACTCCTCCCTTGCTCGATATACCAACATTCAGAATGTCGACTGTGAATATATAATTTCATGGTGGAACATAAACCCCAAACTATGGGGCACGATTGATAAACGCTTCCAACATTGCATAGTCATAAAATGTATATTACATTCCTGTGGGTGTGTTTACCTATGGGTTTACTTATTGTAAGTAGGTACATACTTTTATTTTACAAGGTAAATTAATCAAATAAGTCCTCCCATACCCTTACTGTCAGACTTGTACCTACTGACTAAAATTCACGGTGTCCTTCAATAGCCCTTTACGTTCCAGGGTCACGGTTACGTGATAGTAGAAACGGTGGATTTCCAGTAATGACTGGAAATCCACCCTGTTTCTTTACATCACTGTCTGACAGTCCCATCCGATCTACCAAGGGAGGACTCATTTGTTGATACTTTACCAACAAAAAAAAGGTTGCGCTAAATTAAACTACATAGGTACCTACTTAGCTTGTTCCTGTACGGCAAAAAACAAAGTAGCTCAAAAAAAATTCAATACCTACTCATTCGACCAAATGTATAGGGCAGCTGATATTTTATAGCGATTTCAATGTTGGTTCCATGGAGAAACCTCTTTATTCCAGAGTAGAGAAATACAGAAAGCCATCAAATTGAACAAATTATCACACACTGTAGCACACCCATAGGTATATTCAGGTATACCCATTCTGTTATTTTATACCTATGTTGTGTAAAGCTGAGGCGGCCACAATGACACGAAACCATGTCAGACGATAAAGCTAAGGCTATAATTAATAACTGACACTTAAGGCCGTTGCTAGAGGTGTACCATCGTGCCGTCGTGGCATCGCCTGTCGCACGAAACAAAAGCCTTTAATTTTACCCACTTTGATGGCAATATAAACCCCACTTGTCTTTACCAACATGTTAATTATTTACAGGTGAATAAGCACATGAATGTTCTAGAAGAAGCTCCCTTAGTAATTCTAGACGGCAACGTTCCTCAAACTACAATTGACTACATCTTAGAGGTGTGTCAGCGTCTGCATAAACCTGGTAAGTCCTTTTTTTTTAAATTACGGCACGTGCTTTATTTAAGGTTAAGGTCAAACAAGTCAACATTTTTTCCATAGAAACTTCGTTGGGGTTTTACTCCACTATTTGACAAGGTATACCCAAAATTAAACATGAGTGATGCTGATGCATGTGTCATGTTCGTGAACGGGCGCTGTCAGTCGTGACTGGTCATCTCTTAGCTGCCACGGTCTATTTTAATTATTAATAACTTTATTTTGAATTGTCTTTTTATTTTACTATGGACACTATTATCTTGCCACATCGTTCTCACATAATGTACCATCTGATGATGAATGATGTAACAAAATTTTTGTAATAATTTTGGCGATTGAAAAAGAGTGTCCATGGAGTTTCTTGCTCATTCTTCTCCATAGAGATCTACACCTTGGAATGAGCACCTACGGTACTTTCACAGTTTTTATGTCTTGTGTCTGGGACCGTAGCACCATAACTATTTTTATACTTGTTTTATTTTATGTCTTTTGACAATTCATAAGTGCCTGTAATTGGCCTAGTTGAAATAAACGATTTGATTTTGATTTGATTTTGATATTAATTTTGTCTGTACGGAAGCAGAATTGTAAAATATGAAGCTATTAAAAAGTTACGAGCTTCTAAAGATTCGTTTTTTTGCTAATTTGAACACAACTTTAGGTGTAAATTAGACGCTAAAGAAGCATCAAATTTCCAAAACGAAGTCCGTACCGACACAGCAAATTTATCGAAGAATTTAATAAATTTTATTTGAAATTAATTGGTGCAGTGGTTTTTTCATAAAACCCCAACTCCCAAAGGCTTTTTCGTATTTTTTTACGCGCGCCTTTTACTCTGAATGATCGTGCATCTCACTGAATAAGTTTTCGCCTGTTTTCTCCACGGGGGGATGACGCTCGCGCACACATAACCGGTACAAACTCATTAGGAGCTAAAATGACTATGGGCGTGCCTCAAGGTTCTATTTTGGGTCCGTTCCTTTTCTTAGTATACATTAATGACTTACCCCATTTACTAAAAAATCAACCACAGATGGTGTTATTTGCCGATGATACATCGTTAATTTTTAAGATAGATAGACGTGCACAAAATCTAGACACTGTTAATGACTGTATTTCTAAGGTTCAAAATTGGTTTACTGTTAATAATTTAGTTCTTAATGAAAAGAAAACAAAATGTATTCGATTCACTTTGCCAAATGTTAGAAGTAGCGATTGCGACATTTTACTGAACGGAGAAAAATTGGATTTTACTAATCAGACAGTTTTCTTAGGAATTACGATAGACGATAAACTACAATGGGGCCCCCATATAGCATCTTTAGCGGGGCGGCTCAGCTCAGCCGCTTATGCTGTTAGAAAGATAAGACAGTTAACTGACGTCGAAACTGCGCGTTTGGTTTACTTCAGCTACTTTCACAGCATTATGTCTTATGGTATTCTACTGTGGGGCCGGGCAGCTGACGTTGAATCCATTTTTGTTTTGCAAAAGAGAGCCGTCAGAGCAATTTACAAACTACGTCGTCGCGAATCTCTTAGGGAACTATTTAAAAAGATTAACATAATGACAGTGCCTTGTCAATTTATTTATGAAAATATAATGTATGTTAGGAAAAATCTTCATCTTTTTAATAAAATAAGCGATAGACATAATTTTAATACTAGAAATAAAGATAAAATTGATCAACCTTATTATAGATTGTCCAAAGTCCAAAAATCTTTTATGGGTTTCTGTGTTAAATGTTATAATAAAATACCTAGCGAAATTTTAACTCTAAATGAAAGAAAGTTTAAAAGTCACATAAAAAATACACTTAGTAAACAAGCATATTATAAATTAGAAGATTATATCCAAGATAAAAATGTCTGGAAACATGCCGGTCCTGCTCCATAGTACAATGTAGGGCTTGAGCAGAATCAAACTTGGTTGAAATTTTAATGCTCACACACTGCCTTTATTGTATTTTTTTAAAGTTGTAATTGCATTATTTTGTGAAAGTGTGAACACCGTGTACCTTTTAGCTGTATAATTATTGTTTTTTTTTTATCCTTTTAATGATTTAATAGTCTTGACTTGAGTACATCGCTTTCACATTTATTTATTCTTTAAATTGTTATTTCATAACATTGTTAAACATTTTTGAAAAAGAGTAAGTATGGAGTTTCTTGCCCATTCTTCTCCATGCAACCTACCTTAGCGAATGGGTGTAGAATCAATCCCATCCCATCCCTTTCCTTAATTTTAATATTCGACGTTTAAAAGTGCCTCACTGATGGCCTATTTAAAATAAATGATTTGACTTTGACTTTGACACATGAACAATATGGCTCGATTTCCGGTGAAATATCATGGTTTTTGACCATGCCTGCCAGTGAGTTCGAGCTTGCGACTAGCGCCGCCTTAAGGCACGTTTGCCAATATCTGTTCGTGGATGGGTATACTAAGCAGTATCCAAAAGCGATATTCTGCTACCATATTGATTAAACTTTTGCCTTTTCATTAGACTTCTATTTTGAAAGTCATAATATTACGAAATAGGTCTTATTTCAAAGTGGAAACCAGTATTTTATGAGTAAACTGCGTTTGAATCTAGCCAGACGCACAAAGAACACGAGGGGTTGCTAATGCTAGTACGCGCCCTGACATAAATCCCCGCGTGACATAAGGAACGTGAATTTGAGGACAGATTTAAAAACCATATTTAGTCAGTAAAATAAAATTATATTTAAATTTATCAGTACAATCAGTGCTCATCCTTGGAATGGCTTTTTAGTGAGATTATTATTGGGACGGATATGTTATATTTAAGTCACTAAGAAATTATATTGTTGACAAGAGATTACTTCTTTCAAGGCACTTAGGTACTTCATTAGGTACAGTTTTAATTATTTGTCATACGAATACATAGTCTTATTATAATTCCTTTTGTTATTAATAGACAAAATCAATGATTAAAGTAAAATTAAGACATATACTACAAAAGTAGGTTAAATTTATAAAAAATACAAACTATTACATAATTATCTAAGCTAGTATGTATTATTCTTGTACATTTTACTGGGAGGTGCAGTTTTAACTTTTTGATCGAAATACTAAATAAAGTAAATCATATTGTTTGACCATACTACACACTCATCATTAACTGACCAGTAAGATAGAATAATACAATATTCAGTCACAAATAAAATCTGAGATATTAGATTAATAGAGCAACCAAATAGGCTCAATAAAACGCAATAATACTCAATAGTAATAATACATAATTATAAAACACAAACATACTTAGGTACTTAGAAGAATACTTGGGAACTTACATAAGAAAAATACAAAACTATTCTAAGTAATCATTGTGAAAAAGAAATGTTTGAAATGGAAGGCACAAATTCATTAAGCTGCGTGTAACATACATCAATAAGTACATAATTATAAAACTTTGGAATGGAACCAATTAGCCTAATCACCACACAATACACAAAACTACTTAAAAAAATTACATGATCAAACACCAAAACTGAGTCATTATTTCATTGAGATTCAATCGATTTCATTTTATAATTTGGAACAAAGTGCAGAAGTTTGAACTTTGCCTCTTCCACTGTTCCAACAAAAAATGCTTTAAGCAGAGCAAGACAATACAATATTGATCCTGCGTGAATTCTGCATAGTAACTACTTGCTTGTAGAATGGTGTAAACAAGCTCTATTTCAAGTGATTAATCGATATAAGTTCATGTGTTTAAAGTACATTAAATTTAAAAGAAAAAATATTATTGGATGAGGTTATACTTATATAAAACCCAGCTGGCGTTGTTGCTGCAACTGCGTACGCAGGTGATGAAGTGCATGTTCTGGCTGGCTGTGTTGTATCTGACCTACCAAGTTCTTTGCTTCCAAACGAAGTTCGTAGAGCTTACGGGATTCCAAATACAGTAGGATTGCTGCTATTCCTGTATAGAAATGGTAAATTTCAATATTTTTCGCCTCTTATCTTGAAATAAAAAAATACTACTACAAATGAAAATATATATACAATCAAATGAAATATTGAACACTGCCATAATACAACCAGAGTGCTATGGTTTGCACTGACACTGCCAGTTATACTACGGTACTAAGACAAACTTATGACAAACTAGCACTTTGCCCGCGACTTCGTCTGCGCGTGTTTTTAACTTTGAACTCAGTGAATTTAATTCCCGCTCACCCTACTTATAGGCTACTTTTGGAAAATCTAAAAATGCTCTAGTAGTTTTGGAGCCTATTCAATACAATACAAACGATCAACCGAAGAAGACAACTGAATTTTCGATTTTCACCCCGCTAGGGGTCATTACGCATCTTTTATTCGATTGAGAGATACTTTATGCTCAGTTTTGAGTTCATCGAAGCAAGCTGTAAAATCCTTCCCTTTTTAAAACTTACTCTTTTCATCAATTTAGGAGGTGATTTTAGAAAAACCAAATGGAGGGTAGTTTTGAAAAAAGAATAATGTCTATCTTTTTTATTTACTTATACTCATATTTGTACCAAGTTTCAAGTTTATAAACCCAAGGAATAAGATTTTGCATACAAAGGTTTTCACCCCTTTTCACCCCCTTAGAGGTAGTTTTTCGCAAAATCCTTTCTTAATGCTTACTTACATTATAAACTGCAAGTATCATCCAAAATTCGGGTTTCTACGTTTAGTGCTTTAATATCCTCCCCTTAAAACTTGAATACCCCTTTTCACCAACTTGTGGGGTGATTTTCGAAAAATCCAAAAACACGTGATTGATTAATTCTTATCTAGTATATAAATACTGATTTTCAAATTCATCAGCTCACGCGTTATGATTTTTCCATACAAACTTTAACAACCCCTAGATTACCAATGGAGGGTAGTTTTAAAAAAAAAATGATGCTAATCTTATTTATTTACTTGTGTTCTCATTCGTAGTAAGTTTCAAGTTTATAAACCCAAGGAATAAAGATTTTTCATACAAATGTTTTCACCCCTTTTCACCCCCTTAGAGGAGGATTTTCGCAAAATCCCGTCTTATTGCCAATCTACATAGTAGACTGCAAATGCTGTCCAAAATTCAAGTTTCTGCGTTTAGCGGTTTCGGCTGTAGTCGTGTCAAAAGAAAAACCCCTGTTCTTTTATATATATAGATTAAATGCAAACTTGACATAGAACATCATTCAGCCTATCTTAGTATTTGCTTCATACTGTGCTTCATATCATAAAATATGTGTTAAAGTGACAGTTCATATCTAGGTATATAAAAATATCTATATGTGTACAGCCTGTTGCTGTTTTTTAGTCTCGCTAAAACTCGAGAATGGCTGGACAGATTTGGGTTATTTTGGTTTCGAATTATTTTTGGAAGTCCAGATAAAAGTTTATAAGGTGAGTAAATATGATTTAGAAAAAAATATTCTGAGGCAGTACATAGTTTGATGGGTCAGCTAGTTCTTAATTGTTACACTATTACATCAAGTTCATAGAATCTGTAAGTTAAAAGACAAACATGTCTGTATGCACTGATTCTCGCTATTGCAATACGACAGTAACAGTAGACAGTCATACTTACCAAACAATATGAAGGCAATCACAGCAAAGGCATAAGACCATGACAGCACATTGAATGAAGGATACAACAGCCAGTCACGGCGATAACAGTTTCCCCCAAATATGGCTACTGCCAAGAACAAAAACACACCTGGAAACAAAGAATAGATTAAATATTAAACAAGCATGTATTTCAAAATAACTAACATGTATTTAAAAATATAAAATGACTCTAGTATTTTATGGAGAGACTGCTTGTTGAACCTCAACAATACATGATTTATTATTATTCATATCAATAAGAAACATATACCAAAAAAAAATCATAATATTATGTTAAAACTTACTTGAAATGGCCACCATGACAAAAGCACAGCTGACAAAGATCCATTCATATCTCAAAATAGTGCGCAGCGGCCATCGCACTATAACACAGGCCAGTATCACTTGAGATGTAAATGACAATATCAGAGCCAATGTGACAAACGACTGTACTGCCATTAACCACCCAGGCAGCAACCATTCACGGATCACATAGAACTCCTGTAGGTAATAAGAACAAAAACCTTTACATAAGTTTTTCATTGCATTTTTATGATTGTTTTTCCATAACATAAAGTTAACACTACACACTAAGTAAAAGCAATTGATACGTAAATGGCTCTGAAGCTGGATACTCACTTAGCAGTGTTGCATGTAACACATCAGATACCATATAAACCTCAAATGGGCACGGCTCGTCCGAGCATACTGCAAGCCACCTTTGTGTTACTGGTCCAAAAACTGAGCAGTTCCCAGCTGGCTTGTGCCTACGTAGCTACTCACTTGATACCGTATCTGATACTTTACATGCAACACTGTTAAGTGAGTACCCAGCATACTGTTTATCTCAAACTAAGTGCTATAGTCTAAATATTCTGACCCATACTTAATTATAGCAAAAGTAACTGTTCCTACCTGACTAAAGATGTAATGACACCCATGAAACAGTTTATCAAACTGATACGAAGGGAAGCGGAAACGATCAAAACAATATTCCCATAAGCCCATGTGTTTGAAGCTTGAAAACATCTCAGGATACGACTCGATCCAGTATGGGCCGGCAAACGACAGGAGGAGAAATAGGCCAGCAATGTACGTTAGACTGGCTCCGATGAGAGTAGCGTCTGTAAAGTTTTACAACCAATAATTATTTGGAAACTGCCTCTTAATCATCCTTTCAAGAAAGTCTATTAGTACATATTGGAATATATCACAAACATGAATGTACTGATACAAAATAAATGGGCGTGCCCAAATTAAATTACTTACTTGATGCCTTCGGATACTCATTATTAGCAACCGTCATATTGTCTGTTGTATTTAATCAATAATTGAAGATTTTCTTTCAAACTGTACTGCAGAGAGCACGTTTACAATAATAAATTAAATGAAAACAAGCGTCTCCAACTGCTAACAAAATTTGACATTAGTGACGTTTTGCCGATTACGTTCCGTAGATTGACATAACTTTACTCGTCCAGAAACTTATATTATTTTAGCGAATTTATAAAGTCAGTTAAAAAAAGAGAAGACGGTAATAAATACCACTTCCTAGGTGATTGCTTCGATGTAGCCCGCGAAATTCATTTTTTTTACGTTTTTTGCAATTTGCAGGCCAGTGACATGTAACTTTATCAAAATATGAATTGCGGTAATAACAAGTATAATTTTAAATATAAAAATTATCAAAAAAATCGCTCCATCAACTCTCACATATGCGTAGTATCTCTATGTCATGGACCTAAAAAAAAAGGCGGACGGAACTTCACTAAGAAACGATTGAAGCACCAAAATGGCGACCGTGTTTATATGTGTGAGTTTGTATAGGGATGCCAGATGAAGGAAAAAATTACCCATTTTTAAACAATATTTAATTAAGATCTCCCTTGAACTTAAGTTTAATTACATTTTTTTTGTGACAGATACCTATTTTTAAAATAAAGGTAAAATAATTTAAGCACATTGGATATAAAATATTTACAACTCGTTTAATATTAATAAAGTTTTACAATCCCTTTTGGTTATTCAAATTTTTGTAGACTTGTCTTTTGCTATTGACACATCTAGAAATCCCTTCTAATTTACTTAAATGGTGAAAACGAATGTTTAAATATTTTTCGCCTATAAATATTTAATTAAAGCTATTTTATGTTTCATTCCTACACGTCTACATTCCTATTCCATGTCTACACTCCCTTATTATTTTTATATAATCATTTTTCCATGCATCATTTGCCGTGGGGAAACTTGTAAAAAAAAATATTTAACGAAAAACAAAAAACCCGACTGCTTTAAAAAAAACTAAAAAGAAAGAAACAAGCCCAGTAGTTAAGAATTCACTCATTCACACTCACAGTCGGGGCCCATTCAAATTATACCAATCAAATCTTCCCAACGGGCCCCGACTGTGAGTTTGAATGAGTGAATTCTTAACTACTGGGCTTGTTTCTTTCTTTTTAGTTTTTTTTTATGCAGTCGGGTTTTTTGTTTTTCGTTAAATATTTTTTTTATTTCATACTTTTTAGTTACTATTCAGAAATTATTGTTTTGCTAAACAACTTTAAATCGTTATATTTCCTAAACTATTATTTAAAATGAAAAATGATAGAGGGAACCTAAAGATGATTTTAAAATACCTATTCAACGATACCCCACATGACATAGTTCATCGACATTTTTTTGGTCGTGCGTCTGGTTGTCGCTGTGGTGAATTTTGATTACTGTCATGTCTTTAGTGACACTCGCAAGGTCAAGACGAATCGATTAACGTAAAAATTATCAAAATCGGCCAACGCATTTGGTCTCTAGAACGCCACATAGAAACAAACATACATACATACATACATAGACTGATAAACACATTACCCTCCTTTGCGTCGCGCAGTCGGGTAAAAATACAGAAGAATACAATAACGATAAATAGTAACAAAATATAAATCTCCCAATTTTAAAATAATTTGAACCTTGAAATAGTTGCAACACTGATTGATTTCGAGATGTTTATAAAATTTATTGACGTAAAATCGAGAAATAAGCTTCAAAATGACATGTTTAACTATGAAAAGTGATCCCCTGGCTTTTTTAATTGAACTACTATGGTTTAGACAACTTTTTGCAACACATGACGGCATACTTTGATTTTTATTAGACAAAATAACACCGTATGAAACCGCGAGTGTCGTTCGAAGCGTAATGGCCGACGGCTGACTTACTATGGTGTGAATGTGTGTGTGCCGGCTTGTGTGGACAAGCGCACTGACTTACTATGGGTGCTTCAATTCTTTCTTAGTGAAGTTCCGTCCGGCTTTTTTTTTAGGTCCATGCTCTATGTAGTTTGTGTCTCACATAGATAAGGTGCATCGAAGTTAGATTTCGGAGATTTTAACATGATGCAACTTTTCTATGTGAGAGCTGATGGAGCGAATTTTTGTTAACAACACACAGTTTGGCGAGTTAGTAATCTTAAACCAGTATTGATTTCGTTAAAAAAAAAATCTTCTACCCCCTTATTAATAAAACCAGAAGTAAAGTTACGCTAAGATTAATCTTATGTATGGTTAATCCGAGGATTATCGTGGTTTTAACTTTAGTCCACGTTTAAAGGGGGAGGGACCAGGATGGACAAAGGCTCAAATACACTGTACCAGTTTTATTGTATTCCATGAATAGCTTGGGGTACAATAAAAGGAATACAAGGAACTCAGTCTGTAAAGGCACATTTACATTGAGTCAGTAACTGACGTCAGTCCACTGACGAGTCAGTGCTGACCTGGCACTGCCATAGTGTAAATTGATTTCAAGACAGTACAGTACTGTCGCGTGGCGTACTAACTGCATATAAATAGCGCGCGTCGGCGTCCGTTTTCGGCGCCAGCACTGACAACAGCGACTCAATGTAAATCTGCCATAACATTACTAGCTCAATGTCAGGAGGGCTTAACTCCACAAATAAATGAAAGAAAGTTATAATACAAACAATACATTTTATTTTTAAGGCAGTTAAGGTGGTCCATACATACAAAAATGACATAAACCTTACACTAATTTTATTCTTACTGACTACTTAAAATAACAAACTAAAAAGTATGTATAAAAACTGGACGGTAGAAAGGTACATTGTTGATAAATCGTGTCTTTTCAATAAAACTATAATAATAATAAGCACTTAATAATTACATGCCAAGTAAGAGAAGGGAATGCCTACTCCGAGTTCCATGAAATAAAAGCAGGAGTACCACAGGGCTCTGTCCTGGGCCCTGTTCTCTACATTATCTTTACAGCTGATATACCACGCATCCCAAATGTTACAATTGCCACTTTTGCTGATGACTCAGCCATTTTAACCAGCAATAAAGATCCAAAAGAAGCTTCGAAAAAGCTACAAGAGGCATTAAACCTAATAGATGAGTGGCTTAGAAAATGGAGAATTACGGCAAGCGCATCCAAATCTGCACAAGTGACATTCACACTCAGAAAAGGCGACTGCCCTGCAGTTAAACTGGGTAGTAATTTCTTGCCTCACAGGGATGTTGTAAAGTACCTGGGTATGCACTTGGACAGGCGTCTAACTTGGAAAACCCACATCAAAGCAAAAAGAGACCAAGCTAACTTCACATTTAGGAACCTGTACTGGTTGCTGGGAAGAAAGTCTAAGCTCTCAATCGAAAACAAATTGCTTGTTTACAAAGCCGTGATAAAGCCAATATGGACATATGGCATACAGCTATGGGGTAGTGCCTCGAACTCAAACATCAACATCGTTCAACGCCTACAAAATACAATCCTGAAATCGATCTCGAACGCCCCATGGTTCATCACCAATGCAGAAATCCATGAGCATTTAAAAGTGGACACAGTCAAAGAAACCACGCTGCTGACAGAAAAAGCATACAAGAGCAGACTCAAAAATCACCCAAATCAGTTAGCCACAGACTTGCTACAGCCGAGTAACATCAAGCGCCTCAAAAGGCACCACATCCTTGAGCTCAAATAAATATGTCTTAACGTTTGCTGTGCTCACTGGAGTATAGCATCAATCACGCCAAGATACAAACAGTACATCTGTTCATAGCCGAAAGGCTGATTGCAGATAACAAAACAAAAAAAAAAAAAAAAAAATATTAATTACATAATAACTACCTACTATTCAGGCTGCTATCGAAATTAGAAGGGCATACATTAGTAACGTCTTTTTTAAATCAGTAGGTAAATTTATACAGAAATCAGTGTACCGATTCAGTTCATTTTGTATAATCAATCATCATTAGCCTATAAATGTTCCCACTGCTGGGCACAGGTCTTCTCTCTGTTTTCATTTCGTAAAACTCCATTTTAATTAAGTCCCCTGTATAATAAAAATGTCATCCAAAGCTTAGATGTTAACAAATTGTGATTAAGGGCTCCCACATGCGACGTCGCATCGCAGGAAGTTGCGATGAAATTACGTGCGGCCTATCGTAAGGTTCAGTTCAGGTGACGCACGATGCCAATCAGATATCAAGTTTTTGCGAAGCATGCGTGCGAGATCGCAAACATTTTGCGATGCGATTTCACTGTTTTGTATGGGAGCTCAAAAACCTCATTTACTTAACAAACAAAAAAAACTAGGAGTTAAGTCTAGGTATTCAAAATTTTAAATACCTATGACATTTTACTTAGCACACCGAGATTTATTATTGAGCTAAGTATGAGATTATGATTTCTTATTTCTTACAAGATCTTGAAAGAAGGTGGTCAACTTTGTAATAAGGCACTCTAGAAAAAATTAAATAATATAAAAAGGAATTTATGTAGTTTCTATTTTAACTGGATTGTTTAGGGTGCTCTACAGTACAGCGCAATATTTTACTACTGTTTACTAATAGCAGATGATGACTTCGCAAATTTAAAACAATAACAGGCGCAAAGATGCAATCTGTAAGTAGAGTTAAAGGGTCAATTCTTAATTAAATAAAGCAAATAAAAGAAGAGCGTAAACATAATAATATAGGAGCTGCATGTTAAAATTATTTGCGCTAATACATAAAGTTAAAAAGCAACATTTTTATAACAATAAAAGACAGTGGAGGTAGTCCATTATATTATACATTATAACATCTGGCACTCATTTAAATCTTCAGACCGACACTAACCAAGTTTTATTTTAACTACTCCAATCAATACGATACTTAACGTTATCCACATTATTTGGCTGACTTACGAAACATAAAACACAACTAGAAATATCCTACGACATAGACAAAATATTATGTAAAAATAAATACATAAAAACGTGTGCTGGTATAAAAATAGTCATACAAATAATGGAACTTATGAAGATTCATTTGGACGGATCTTGTCAGATCTTCAACTTATATACTATACCTATCTCTATTTTGTCGTGATGTGCGTTTGATGTTAAGCTTTAGTTTCATACTCTAATTCAAACCGAGCTTGTGATTCTTTCATCTTGTTACGTTTCTTCACTTGGATGTTTGCCTCGGTCAGAAAGAGGGCAGCAGTCACTAAACATGCCACTGAACCGACGACGCCCAAACCGAATGACCAGCCTGTAAAAAATTACGTTAATTTGAATAATCATGCAAAAGTGAACTTTATTACGTTTATAATAATGAAGTATTTGTTTACCTAAGTAATTGTTCGGATGGTCTGGCATCCAACCGTCCGTGTTTCCCAAAGACGCAAAAACTATAACTGCTATAACTCCACAAATACCTGAAAAAAACGGTATTAATTAAGTTCACAACGTCATTGCTTTATCTGTATCCTAAGAAGTTTCAGTTGAACTTACCTGCTCCTAACATAATAAATCCGATACTTTTGATAAGCGGCACATATCTACGTTGATCAGGCCCCCAGCATAGGAAGAACATTAGCACCAATATTGTTGAGATCAAAACTCCAAGCAGACACAATGTAAAGAAAAATTGTGTTGCTATCATAAAACCTGCAAAAAAGCAAATATTAAGCATATCGTTTTTTTAAGTTCCATGAATAAGGTTACAGAGCAGAATAGCGACATTGTCATTTTTTTGGCCGTCGTCATCGGTGCGAGCGAGGCATCATTGAATGTTTAATATTGATCAAGTATCATAGATTAATTTCCAATTACTAAAAGAACATTTTATATGCGAATTTCTAGGTAATGGCTTTTTTTTTAGCCTGGTAAAATCATCAAATGAGTCCTCCCACCCTCGGCAGGGCGGGAGGGACTGTCAGTCTTGTACTGACTAAAATCCACGGTGTTCTTCAATAGCCCTTTATGTTTCGGGGTCACGGTAAGGAAATAATTCCCGCGACCCCGGCAGGCTTTGGCCCTCTGAGACCCCGGCAGGCTTTGGCTCCTTCATTTTGCTGACGCTCTTTGAGGCGCGCGTGGAACACGACGCGCCGTCGATCACTAGGTAATGGCTACGTTAATTCTGATACTGGCGCCAAATTAAGAAGGGTTTGTTGCTAATTTCCCTACACGCTAGCAAGACAAAGCTAACATAAAATTACAACAATGCTAGGAAACGAACCGGGTAGTAGATATCCACGGATCTTATCGTATCCGGTCGTGAAGGGGTCGTACACCCACCGACATCCAACGAAGAATCGCCTTTGGTACTGATCCAGAGGGTCTGGTAGAGATCTGAAGCAGTGACTCCATAGTCCTAATCTAAAAAGAACACAGAAATAGTTATTTACTCGCCTTTATTATAAGGACCGGACTTAAAGATGTAGCAACTCATTATTTATCTGCAAAACTCTGCGTGTTAAATTGAAGACAGCTGCTTTAATAAACATACAAAAAACAATGAAAACAATTACGTGTGTGTATGTTACCTGTCCAATTTGGCGCCTCTTATTCTGGAGTCGCTGACCAACCAACTGGGCGTACCGAATGCCAATGCCACAGTAACAAGGGCAATGACAAACACGCCAATGCCACAATTACCGGCCAGACTTCTATTCTTCATTGTCTCTGCAACAAGTAAAAAAATCCCTTTCATTAATGATTCTTAGTTATGCAGAGTTTCTTGTTTAAGAGTCTTAATAAAGACCAGCCCCCTCTCTCCAGCCCTTAAACAGAGTGACCGTGTCTCAGATCTCAGTAGAGAGAGGGAAGGGAATATAAAAAAAAATGTTAAGGTATATCGGTAGCACAAGTCAACCTGAAGTTCGACTCGAATTTTCCTACCTACCAGTCGACCTAACTACTATGAAATAAGAGACCGGAGCATTGAAATAGCGGAGCAGTGTTGGCCCAGTGGTACCGGCCTCGTCTTACGAAAAGTAGGTTCCTAGGTTCGAACCCCAGATTCGAATGCCAGGCGCATTACTTTGTGTAATTCATTTCATCACCACTGCTCTCAAAACGGTGAAGGAAAACATCGCGAGGAAACCGGCATGTCTTAGAACCATGTCATGTGACATCCACCAATCCGCACTGGTTCCGCGTGGTGGATTGAGGCCCACTCCCTCTGAGAGAGAGGAGGCCTCTTTCCCAGCATTATAGGTTGATGATGATGATGATGATCATTGAAATAGTCCAGGCGGGCCTATGATGAAATCATGGGTATTCACTATTCGTATCGCATTTACGAGTTTCTATCCTGAATTGGCTGAATCGTCAAGTATAGATATCTGTAAGCCGTGAACTCGTCTCCCGTAACGCAGTAGCCAATCGCTCAGGTTATGCACTAGTTGTTTCATCTTATTTTTTCGAATTAAGACCGATAAATGGGTTAATAGGATGGTCTAATTGCATAGAAACCGTGTTATTCTCAAACACTGTGTTACGTATTGGTGATGCTTATGAGTCATCGTTTCTCGTTGGTTTATCGTTGACGACTGTAACAGTAATTTGAAAAAAAAATGCGAAAGAAGTAGTCATATTCGTAACGTGTACAGGCAATAAAGAATGCACATCGATACTCGCTAACTCGCTTCCTTTTCAAGCATCGTCATCTTCTTGCTCCTATCCCACATGAGGTACGTCGCGGGATCGATGCAACACGTATTCTTCTTTTATTCTCCTCTGTCATACATCACGACTATTCACGACAGCACTAGCGTCTATTACTTGCATCCTCTTTCCTAGCGACGATGGGGATTCTTTATTGCCAGTATCTATCTTGTGGTAAATAAAATACAAAACGTAGTATTAGAAAGTAAACGAGCTTAGAACATGCAGTATGTATATAATATATGTATTTTGCTTTGTTTTTGATGAGAAACCATATTTCTATTTTCTCATGACACCTACATTTACCTACATTTTCGTAGGCAAAACACGAGATCTCGTATTATTTAATTTCCAATTAAGTAATTATTAAACGGATGTTGTCGTTGTTGAGGATTGTGATTCATTAAAACGTGATTCAAACCCTGATTCTAGAGTTAATCACAAGGTTTGTTAGTCTCAACACGATTGACACAAAATAGCGAAATAAAATTCAGATTCCAAACTGAAACATGCGAACCTCTTTTCCTTTGGAAAATCTTGTGATTTACCAGTCCGAGCAGCTAGTAGATATGAAGGACTACACAGCTAGCTATGCTCTAGGTAGGTACGCTTGTGTATCATCGGCTCGCAAGAACTATTACGGAGTAGATATAATATACCTTTAATAAGCTTCCGTAAATAGACCGCGTTATTTTTTTTCAACCTAGTTAAAATTCAAATTTTGGATGACTACTGGCCGACTTTTGAAAGTAAATTAGGTACGAAACCCGTAGTTTGAGCCAAAGTTACGGGTGTACTACTCCTTAGCATATGCACGATTTGAAAGTTGTTCCTACTCCCTTTTTTAAAAACTCATGAATTCTAAAAGAATAGGATAGTATAACTTCGATGTTTCAGCAACTTTTTTAGCGTGGTAAAATCATCAATGAATGAGTCGCCCATTACTCGCCGCGCTTATGGCCGGAGATCGTCTGCCGATGTTTCGAGCAACTTTCGGACGGCTTCCTATCCTCGTTGACGGATTTAAGTCCGTAAAGGTCTTGCTTCTAATAAAATCCCAAACTGGCTACGTGTATGAGTAATTTTTTATTATTATGAGTTACACAATTTATTAAAACCCACTGTTTTGAAAGAAATTACAACCAAAGCCATTAGAACTTTTTGCTGTATTATAACAAAATGTAAGAAAGCTATGTCATTCATTACACTTGTAGCAGTAAATAACAAGTTAATTTAACAACAACTGCTACATTACACTCTCCCATAAAATCTATGTAAATCAAGCAAATCTGGCTTTGTTACATACTTTTATACTAAGCCAAACAAAAACAATAAAGCTTATGTAGTTCATGTCCAAACTACACTACACATACTTTTGACTTGTTAATTAGTTAAACCCAATGTCAGAACAATTTGTAAGAACTTTATAAGTATAGGTATGTCACTTAACACCAAACAGAAGGTCATACACCTGAGATGAATAGCAAATCTAAGTACCTCCGTAAAAGAGTTTCGCAACACAGTCAATGGAGGCAGTGTGAGTAACACACAGCACAACATTCACCCAGAAACACAATGCCAAAATGTTCACACGCAGTGTTAACTGTGGGAACTCATAAAATATGCAAAGCATTTTTTTTATTTTTACATTTTCCTGCAGAATTTAATTTTTGGAAACATGATTAGGTCATAATGAACTTTGAGCTGAAAATATTATAATTACTGTTATTAAACTGCTTACGTGGTTATTTTCAATAACTTCTTATACTGGGCAATGTTGAACCGACCATTTGGGCGTTTAAAACCGGTTTTTTGATACAATTCCAAATGGCCCACATTACATGATTTATATTTATATTTATTTATGGAATAATGAATCTAATATCAGAATTGAGAGTAACTGGTGCCATTTAAAGTTTTAATATTTATGTTATTATGTAATTTTTATTTACTTTAATAACAATTAAATAAACTACCTACCCGTATACCAATTTACTCTGTAAGTAACCGAAAATATAAGAAGGTTGTCTGAGAGACTTGCTGACTCACAAATATGTGGTGAATATAAAATGAGTAGATGTTTCATTTTACATTATAAAAAAAAAATACCATAACTATTAAGATCTTAATTATGATTAAGATAACTTATAAATTAATGTTAAATAGGTACTTGGCATAAACCAAACTTCAACAAAGTACTATTAGTTTATTCTGTGGGTTCAAGCAAACTTCCATGGTGGAAT